>OY821519.1:34873963-35382008 GCA_963682025.1 Cordilura impudica | reverse complement strand
TATTATTATTATTATTATTATTATTATTATTTATTATTTATTATTTAATATTTATTATTTATTATTTATTATTTATTATTTATTATTTATTATTTATTATTTATTATTTATTATTTATTATTTATTATTTATTATTTATTATTTATTATCTATTATTTATTATTTATTATTTATTATTTATTATTTATTATTTATTATTTATTATTTATTATTTATTATTTATTATTTATTATTTATTATTTATTATTTATTATTTATTATTTATTATTTATTATTTATTATTTATTATTTATTATTTATTATTTATTATTTATTATTTATTATTTATTATTTATTATTTATTATTTATTATTTATTATTTATTATTTATTATTTATTATTTATTATTTATTATTTATTATTTATTATTTATTATTTATTATTTATTATTTATTATTTATTATTTATTATTTATTATTTATTATTTATTATTTATTATTTATTATTTATTATTTATTATTTATTATTTATTATTTATTATTTATTATTTATTATTTATTATTTATTATTAATTATTTATTATTTATTATTTATTATTTATTATTTATTATTTATTATTTATTATTTATTATTTATTATTTATTATTTATTATTTATTATTTATTATTTATTATTTATTATTTATTATTTATTATTTATTATTTATTATTTATTAGTTATTATTTATTATTTATTATTTATTATTTATTATTTATTATTTATTATTTATTATTTATTATTTATTATTTATTATTTATTATTTATTATTTATTATTTATTATTTATTATTTATTATTTATTATTTAATATTTATTATTTATTATTTATTATTTATTATTTATTATTAATTATTTATTATTTATTATTTATTATTTATTATTTATTATTTATTATTTATTATTTATTATTTATTATTTATTATTTATTATTTATTATTTATTATTTATTATTTATTATTTATTATTTATTATTTATTATTTATTATTTATTATTTATTATTTATTATTTATTATTTATTATTTATTATTTATTATTTATTATTTATTATTTATTATTTATTATTTATTATTTATTATTTATTATTTATTATTTATTATTTATTATTTATTATTTATTATTTATTATTTATTATTTATATTTATTATTTATTATTTATTATTTATTATTTATTATTTATTATTTATTATTTATTATTTATTATTTATTATTTATTATTTATTATTTATTATTTATTATTTATTATTTATTATTTATTATTTATTATTTATTATTTATTATTTATTATTTATTATTTATTATTTATTATTTATTATTTATTATTTATTATTTATTATTTATTATTTATTATTTATTATTTATTATTTATTATTTATTATTTATTATTTATTATTTATTATTTATTATTTATTATTTATTATTTATTATTTATTATTTATTATTTATTATTTATTATTTATTATTTATTATTTATTATTTATTATTTATTATTTGTTATTTATTATTTATTATTTATTATTTATTATTTATTATTTATTATTTATTATTTATTATTTATTATTTATTATTTATTATTTATTATTTATTATTTATTATTTATTATTTATTATTTATTATTTATTATTTATTATTTATTATTTATTATTTATTATTTATTATTTATTATTTATTATTTATTATTTATTATTTATTATTTATTATTTATTATTTATTATTTATTATTTATTATTTATTATTTATTATTTATTATTTATTATTTATTATTTATTATTTATTATTTATTATTTATTATTTATTATTTATTATTTATTATTTATTATTTATTATTTATTATTTATTATTTATTATTTATTATTTATTATTTATTATTTATTATTTATTATTTATTATTTATTATTTATTATTTATTATTTATTATTTATTATTTATTATTTATTATTTATTATTTATTATTTATTATTTATTATTTATTATTTATTATTTATTATTTATTATTTATTATTTATTATTTATTATTTATTATTTATTATTTATTATTTATTATTTATTATTTATTATTTATTATTTATTATTTATTATTTATTATTTATTATTTATTATTTATTATTAATTATTTATTATTTATTATTTATTATTTATTATTTATTATTTATTATTTATTATTTATTATTTATTATTTATTATTTATTATTTATTATTTATTATTTATTATTTATTATTTATTATTTATTATTTATTATTTATTATTTATTATTTAATATTTATTATTTATTATTTATTATTTATTATTTATTATTTATTATTTATTATTTATTATTTATTATTTATTATTTATTAGTTATTATTTATTATTTATTATTTATTATTTATTATTTATTATTTATTATTTATTATTTATTATTTATTATTTATTATTTATTATTTATTATTTATTATTTATTATTTATTATTTATTATTTATTATTTATTATTTATTATTTATTATTTATTATTTATTATTCATTATTTATTATTTATTATTTATTATTTATTATTTTTTATTTTTATTATTTATTATTTATTATTTATTATTTATTATTTATTATTTATTATTTATTATTTATTATTTATTATTTATTATTTATTATTTATTATTTATTATTTATTATTTATTATTTATTATTTATTATTTATTATTTATTATTTATTATTTATTATTTATTATTTATTATTTATTATTTATTATTTATTATTTATTATTTATTATTTATTATTTATTATTTATTATTTATTATTTATTATTTATTATTTATTATTTATTATTTATTATTTATTATTTATTATTTATTATTTGTTATTTATTATTTATTATTTATTATTTATTATTTATTATTTATTATTTATTATTTATTATTTATTATTTATTATTTATTATTTATTATTTATTATTTATTATTTATTATTTATTATTTATTATTTATTATTTATTATTTATTATTTATTATTTATTATTTATTATTTATTATTTATTATTTATTATTTATTATTTATTATTTATTATTTATTATTTATTATTTATTATTTATTATTTATTATTTATTATTTATTATTTATTATTTATTATTTATTATTTATTATTTATTATTTATTATTTATTATTTATTATTTATTATTTATTATTTATTATTTATTATTTATTATTTATTATTTATTATTTATTATTTATTATTTATTATTTATTATTTATTATTTATTATTTATTATTTATTATTTATTATTTATTATTTATTATTTATTATTTATTATTTATTATTTATTATTTATTATTTATTATTTATTATTTATTATTTATTATTTATTATTTATTATTTATTATTTATTATTTATTATTTATTATTTATTATTTATTATTTATTATTTTTTATTATTATTTATTATTTATTATTTATTATTTATTATTTATTATTTATTATTTATTATTTATTATTTATTATTTATTATTTATTATTTATTATTTATTATTTATTATTTATTATTTATTATTTATTATTTATTATTTATTATTTATTATTTATTATTAATTATTTATTATTTATTATTTATTATTTATATTTATTATTTATTATTTATTATTTATTATTTATTATTTATTATTTATTATTTATTATTTATTATTTATTATTTATTATTTATTATTTATTATTTATTATTTAATATTTATTATTTATTATTTATTATTTATTATTTATTATTTATTATTTATTATTTATTAGTTATTATTTATTATTTATTATTTATTATTTATTATTTATTATTTATTATTTATTATTTATTATTTATTATTTATTATTTATTATTTATTATTTATTATTTATTATTTATTATTTATTATTTATTATTTATTATTTATTATTCATTATTTATTATTTATTATTTATTATTTATTATTTATTATTTTTTATTTATTATTTATTATTTACTATAGTTTATTATATATTGTTAATGTAAATGTAAATAAATATATATATGTAAATATAAAATAAATTTGAAAAAAGCTTATTATATGTATATAAAATAAAATAAAAATGAATACGATGTATTAAAAGAAATAATTAAAAAGAAACAATTAGAAATAAACATAAAATAAAAACAAACAAAACATAAAAATATTCAGTTATTCCAAAACCCAAGATTTTTTTTTATCAAAAAAAAATCGCAAAAAATTTTTATGTAGATTAAAAAGCAATAAAACAAAAATATCGCCAAAAAAAAATTATGTTGATTCTTCGCTAAAAATTACCTTTGCGATTTTTTTTCAAAGCGGTACGATAGGGCTATCAAACCCAATACTCAATTTCTGTGGAGTATTTTATTCAACAGTTCGTCAATTCTATAAAGCCATCAAAGCTTTATTATTCACTAGCAGATTCCAGCGCTCTAAATTCGAGTGCAATTTGTAGGCAACTTTATTTTTAAACTTAGCCAATTCACAAACCAACACTTTTTTGGTTTACTATTATTGCGAATGAAGAAAACAAACTCATTAACAAACTCATTAACAAATTTAATTAAAACATACATAGCATATGTATAATTTTATGTGTGTGTTAGTGGCAGCTTTAAATGCAATTTACTCAAAACGAAGGAAAAAATTTTAAAATCTATAAATCTGGTGAACAGCTAAAAGGAAATACCTTTCAAATAATGTACCTTTGGGCATAATCGGGTTAAAACGGTAGAACAGAACTTCGGTAACAAGAAATAGCCTAGCCTATTAATATTGTAGATTCTCACCTAACTAATGTCTTTAATATGTAATATTTAAAAATAATATTGCACATCAATGGCACGCTCTATTCACATCTTTCTGATTTTCACAAAGTCGTAGACTACTTTAAAGCATAAACAAACATAAAATTCATTGACTAATTTTTCATGGTGGTACAATATTAAACATAAGAAATTTATGATTTCCTGACTGTAATATAAGAATAAAACATCATTATTTCCAAATGAATTAATTGAACCTTACAAATAAGTACGAGTCTCGAATATACAAACCATTATACATGAATGAGTGAATGAATGAATGGGAATGAGTATTTACACAATACAGATCAAATTCTACCAACATGACATAACAATTATTTTCAAATTAATCACAGCATACTTTTAGGTATGAGTATTTCTATTTAAAATACTTTGCATGCAAGAAAGAAATGTGATGAATGTCTATAATATTATTCTTTCTTCTTTCACCATTATCATCATTATTATCGTCAACAACCTCATCATCATCACCGACAATGTCTTTATAACTAAAGTAAATGATAAAACATTAAGAAAAATGCTTTCATTTGGAAATTACTTGCTTACATCACACACAATAGAATGAAAGCTTTTATTTTTTTTCCTGAATACTCATTAAATTTTACTTAAAGAATACACTTTAGATTCTTATAGGTAAGTGTGTGTGTATTTGTATATGTGTAGATTTCTTTCGTATTTTACTTTTTTGTAAAAAATTTTTACACACGAAAAAAATTATCTACTTATTACATAAAACGACGTAAAGTAACAAGACAAGATAAATGAATTGAATGTTGCTGTGGGTTTATTAAAATTTTCTAAATTTATGTTTTCATTTAAATTTAGAGTTGTTCTAATTCTAACACATTCCTTCTCATGTTTTTTTCTTATTAGTTTGTTTGAATTTTCATTTCGTTTGTATTCGCATTTCGCAATGAAAGGATATTGAATACAAAGTGTTTACATGTTTGTATTTACATCAGTAACCCGTTATACGTTAAGTAATTATAACTTAAAGCACTCGGTTATCAAGAAATAGCACTATACAACATATATTCTTTGTGAGAAATTCCAATTCAGGGTGAAAGTACTAGGCCAATGTAATAGAACCTTGAAGAAGTTTGGCGTTCTCTGGCCAAACTAACGTTTTAGATTTGTTCTTTATCTTAATATTGCTTTTGTTAGTTTTTCAGCTATGACTCAAGAACCATTGATGACTTCTCATTTCATTCAACAGCAACAAATGTAATTTTTCCAATTTTTTTTTATCAATTTTTTTAATAACATAATATATTCGGGATGTATGATTATTAACTGTTTGTGCCGTAGAAAAGATGTGACATTTTTCATATCAGAATTTTTTATTCTATTTTTCACTTGGATATCTTAATTAAAATTAATTATTTAAGTCGTAGCTACCATTTTGCTGAAGTATGAAGTAATAAATCATGTACTATATAGTGCCGGATATCACGGCCGAAATATTAGAAAAAACCCCATACATAAATAAGATTAATCACCCAAAGCGGTTAAATTTTGCACAAAAAAAGCCTACAAACTATGTTGAAACTTTCTGGAACACAGTTATTCTTTCAGATGAAAGTAAGTATAACATTCATGGGTCGGACAGATTTGAAAATATTATAATCCTAAGAAATAATATTAACAAGGTTCTTTTTTTGCCTAATTAGTATAAAGTTAACAAAACAAAATGCATTTTTATAAGTTTATTGTTTTATTTAAAATTCTTTAATCAGATATTAAACATCGTTTTATAATTTTGCTGATCAAGAACAGACCTAAATTTTAACATAGACTTAATATCCTTCTTTTTTATTATCATTCGAAATAATTGACATTGTCCATGTTAGTTTGAGAAAATTTCTGGCTTCATCTTTTGCTCTCAAGTTGCATATTTTGAAAATTGAATCTGTAAAGGAGGTTAAAAGACCTACTTGAACCAAATTTTCTGTAAACCTCAGGCAGCATGGACATTTTAAAATACTTTGCCATGGCAGCAGAGTCTTTAAAATCATTTTGAAGCACTTGAATAACCATAAAGGGTGTTTGGTATTTATCACTTTCAATAGCCTTATTAGTCCAGCAGGTGAGTAAATCTCTGTTGATGATATAGCCTTTTCAATAGCACTATGAGCACTGTCTAGCTCTTGGATACAGGAGTGCCGTGGGGTAGATTATTTCATAGTAATTTCAGATACATGGGGATTATCTTGAAGAAAGTGTAGATCAGCTGAACTCATATATGAATTTGGGTTCTGTGGAGTACAGGAAAACGCACTTTCTTTTGGGAATAGTTATTTTTTAAAGAAAATTTACTTTTAGAAGAATAAGCACTTTTTTAAGACAATGTACTTTTTTAATAAAAGATGCTTTTTTTAAGAAAGGGCATCTTTTAAGGAAAGGTTCTTTTAAAAAAAATAATTAAAGAAAAAAGTACTTTTAAGAAAAAGTACTTTTAAGAGAAAATAATTTTAGAGAAAGTTAATTTTAAAAAATGGTATTATTTTAAGAAAGGTATATTTTAAGAAAAGGTAATTTAAGAAAGGTACTTTTTAAGAAAATGTACTATATTAAGAAGAGCTACTTTTTTATGTAAATGTCCTTTTAATTTAAAAAAAATGGTATTTTGAATGAAGGATTAAGTTTTATATTATATTTTATTAAGTGATATTCTATTTTATTAAGTTTTATAAAAAGTTTTCCAGTCTTTTTAGGATGTTACGTATGGTCGCAACTATTTTAGTTCTTCCAAGCACTGTTCAAGGTGCTCGATTAGAATTGGGAAACAAATTAAGTAGCGTGCTCGCCTATCATGTGGGGGTCGTGGGTTCGATTCCCACCAGAGGCTTTTGTCTATAACCTATTTTCCTGAGATCAACACAATGCACTGCATCTGTAGGTGGCATCCCCTGAGTGTTGATTAATAAATAAAAAAAAAAATGACTCTGATTTTATTTACATTTTTATTGGTATTTATACAAAATATTTGTCATTTTTTTGTGTGATTAATTACTACTAGCAGATTCCAGCCCTCGAAATTCGAGTGCAAATTCTAGAAAATCAATTATAATCAATTATAGCCAATGCACAAATGAAAACAAAAAATAAGTAAGAAAATTATAGTCGGTCTAGACCGACCATATGATACCCTATACCATGGTTTAGAGACCCTATCTTTCGATCCAACTAATTCGATTTAGAAAATAAGCATAAACCAAATTTGAGTGGCACTGTTACTGAAAAATTTCATATCGGGTGCTACATTTATATGGGGACTATGTCGAAAAATGGATCGATCTTGACCATATATGGTAGAGTCACTTATATTTTGAAAAAAATATAAACAAACCAAATTTGAGAAAAATCTGTGCAATATTTTTGTTTTTTGATAGATTTAAGTGAAGATAAGCATCTTATATGGGACCTATGACTAAGAATAGTCCTAGAGGGATTATTTTTGGACTACTGATTAATGGATATAATAAACACATACAAACCCAATTTAACTGAGATCTATTTTATAATATGAACATGGACCGAATTTCACCAATTTCAATAGCGTTCATCCTATGGCCGTTGGAAGCTTATATACCAAATTTCATCAAAACATATTCATATTTGCGACCTGTAGTTTGATTACTAGGTCTAGGTCTAGGTCAAATATTTTTGTTAGTTACAAACAGCAGCACAAAGTCATTATACCTAAACCTCATAGTGGTATATTCAGCCCAATTCTAAGCAAAAATTCCGCTTGAAATATCTTACTTTTCCCTTTTCCCCTATTATGAATAAAAATTCCTTCGGAATTTAGTTATTCTCAATGCACTTGATTTTAGTTTTTTCCCTTAAAAAAATTTCCCTTGCAAAACAGACGGGAGTTAACATAAAAATGTAAAAAGTATTTTGATAAAACAAAATTTAAATAAAAAAAAATTATATTTTACTGTTCTTGTAGGTTGAAGACCACAAATAAAGCACAACTTCAACTTTTGTCAACTTTAATGAAATCCAGTTCAGGCATTGATTGCGTTTTCCATAGATTTAGCCCGCAATTGACTTCTAGCAATCTTTTAGCTATTTCGTTGTTGTTATTCTACAACACAAATTTCCTCCACAAGTGCTCACATCATAGCTACATATGCTATTAATTTTTTTATTTAATTTTTCTTTAAAATAAATTTATATTCGTTTGCACACACACAAAAAAATAGAAAATTAATTGTCAATAAGCAAAACAACTTTCTTCGAAATTCGATGATGCCACTTATTCATTTTTTGTTCACGCGGAATTTATAATTGGAGAATTTTTTTCTCGAGAAAAGTATTTTCCGTGAGAATGAAATTCCTTGAGAATATTCGTAATTTAATTAACACACACTTAGCATTGTATAATTTTATGTATATTAGGGTGGCACTAAAAATTCAACTTTCGATTTTCAATAGTTTTCGCACGGAATATCGATCCAGTTGATATAAAACGGCTATTGTCAAAATTTGAGCAAAATCGGACAACTTTAAGCCGTGCCCCAAAGAGGTCAAAGGTCAAAATATGGTATATTGTGTATTTTTTAGGTATTTTTTTATTTATTTTTATTGTTAATCTTATAAACAATTACAATTTTTCTTTCTAACGTGATTAAGAATGTTTCATAATATTTTTTTTGTTCAAAAATTAACCCGTCTGTGCACTGAGGGTCTAAATGACCCTTTTAAAATTACACAATTTTTTATTTGTTAAATATTTTGTGGAAAAATTTAATATAGATTAACTTTTAATATTACCCCCTTTTCTGGGGGTGGGAGGATGTAAATTGCTTTAGATCGTTCAAAAGAAAATTTACGTTATAACGAAGACTAAAACAAGTAATTACAATTTAACAGGGCCTGTTAGTTTAGACAACAACCACTGATAACTCAAAAGTTAACGAATTTTAGAAAAAAAAGTCAAGGAGTACTAGATTTTCAAATTTTTCAAATAAAAAATAAAAATGCAAAAATCCCCTATCATGCATTTAGTTGAAAGTGTTAAACAGTTGAAGGTGTAATCAGTCGTGAGTGTAATCTGTAGAAAGTGTATGTTTTATTAGTGATTTTTGTCAAATTCTGATTTTAAAAATGCCATCTTTAAGACAGGAGATTTTTCTAATTGGTTATTCAAAACTACAATTAAGTGGTAGTAAACTGCCATCAAAGGGAGAGTGCCTGAAAGTACTTTTTTATAATTTAAGAGTTGCTAAATTAGACATAAAAGCTAGTGCGAGTCTTGTTATCAAAGAGTGTTAAATTTTTTGGGAAAAGGCACGTATCCCTATTATGACAATAGTGAATGCCGAGAAGAAATTGATGAAGTTGTATAGCGAGTGGAGAAGTTTGTCAAAACACAAAAATAGAGATTCAGAATTATTTAAAAGAAAATTTGAAGAATCGAAAGAAGCATTGAACGACCTATTTGATATCGCTAAAGCTAACGCAATTGGTCTTATTAAAATTGAAGAAGACAAACAGTTTTTAATAAAGCAAAGGCTAAAAGGACGTCAAGGTTCTATGGCTGGAGTAGATGTTAAATTAAGAAAAAATGAAGAATATCGACAAAACCGCCAAAAGCGAGAAGAGATCAGGCGAAAAATGCTTCAGGAAGTCCCATCAACCTCAAGAGGTGAGTTTGTATTGTGTTTATCAAAACTTACGATCAGGGCAGTTTTTTGGCTTTTGATTTTTTTGATATGCCAGTTTTTTAGTTACTTTGCAATATTATCACTTAATTATATTCGTGCAAAGAAAAAACTTTTTTTATTTTTTTTTAATAAAACGTATATTGTGTATTTAAGTTACAATCCTACTAAAGGGTATAAATCGGCTAACCGTTTTTTACCTACAAAAATGACTTTAAAATTATAGTTTTAAGAAACAATTCATATTATTCTTTAGGAAATATTATAAATGAAACTTTCAGTTCCGAGGAATCAGAAAACACGGAACCCGTTGAAACTGATGAATATGAAGTTTACCTTAATTCTCCAACTCCTTTGGAAACTATTCATAACGAAGCACCACAAAGAATAAGGGGAAGCAAAGAGATATTGACACCAAGACTTGCAACAGTTTTGGATAAACTAAAAATTAGTTCCAGAGATGCAGTCCATTTATTGGTAGCAGTTCTTGATGCAGCTGGGCTAAACACGTCGGAATATATTTTAAATCGTAATAATGTTCGCAAACAAAGAGATATTTTAAGAAAAACAAAAAGCGAACAAATCGTGTCTGAATTCACAACAAACCCTACACCATTGACAATTCATTGGGATACCAAGCTTTTAACTAGTGTTACAGGAAAAACTGAAGATCGTCTTGCTATAATAGCAACTGCTCCAGGTCTTGAGCATGTACTAAATATGCCTGATATACCAGCAGGAACTGGGTTAGAAATATCATCTGCCGTTTATGATACTTTGGAGGAAAATAATATTTTAGACAAAGTAGAGGCATTTGTGTTCGACACAACCGCGTCAAACACAGGGAAATTTAGAGGAGCTTGTAACCTTTTGGAAAAAAGAATTGGTCGAGATGTGTTATACCTAGGGTGCAGACATCATATCTTTGAAATTATTTTATCATCAGTGTTCATAGAAGCAAATATAAGTGCTTCTACTGGTCCTGAAATAGTAATATTTAAGAAATTTAAGAAACATTGGCCTAAAATACAGCAAGATGCTTTTTTGACTGGATTGACACACCCCAGATTCAATGAAATTTTAGGTGGTGATCGCGCTAATATTTTAAAATTCGCGAACGATAAAATAAAGGAAGACTTTCCTCGTGATGACTACAAGGAATTTTTGGAATTAATAATAATACTCTTAAGAGGAATTCCACCTAGGGGAATTAAATTTACAAAACCTGGCGCACTGCATTTAGCCAGATGGATGGCCAAGGCCATTTATTGCCTAAAAATTATTATATTTCGAGACCAATTTCCCGAAATAACCGAAACTGAAATAAATGGTTTGATTGAAGTAGCTGGATTTGTGATTAAGTGTTATTCGATTTTCTGGTTTAGCGCTGATAAAGCAGACCAAGCTCCTGTAAATGACATCGAATTTTTAAAGAAATTAGAAAATTATAAAAAAATCAACAAACCTATAGCTGAAAAAGCCATATCGAAATTGCTTAACCATCTTTATTATTTGAATGAAGAATGTGTAGGTTTTGCCTTATTCGACGAAAGAATCGATTTAGCAACTAAAGCCAAACTTGCTACAAATATGCTTGTAACAAACTTGTCTGAACAAAATCTAGAAGAAGAAGGAGAGGAATATCCAAAAAGGCTAACAATAAACCAACAAAATTTAAGCCATTTCCTTGCCAGAGACAATAATGTAATTTTGGAGGAATTATTTTCCAAAAACACCAACAAGCTTTTACAAAGGTTTAACATTTCTGCAGACTTTTTAAACAAAGACTCAAGTTGTTGGCCAATTTTAGATGACTATCGTAAAGGAAAGAACATAATTTCAAACTTAAAAATTGTCAATGACTGCGCCGAAAGAGGAATTAAGTTTGTGCAAGAATTCCACGAGAAAATTACAAAAGATGAGGATCAGAGGCAGCATTTATTTAAAGTAATGACAACTTGTTTTATTAATTTTAATTAAAGATTTGTATGATAAAATTGGTTTTTTTCTATTTGTTTCAGGTTGTACAAAATTATAGACAGCAATTTTCAAAAGAAGCAAATTTACAAAACTTAAGAACTAATTATAATTAAAGTGTCCCATATTTTATTTTTTACGTATTTACGTATTTTTTACGTTTAAATATTTTTGTTTTTATTAAAAAAGTTAATTTTATATGTTAATTTTATATTCAATGTTCAATTTAATAAAACTTTTGACACGGGTGGGCAAAAAGGGTTAATGATTTAAAATTGTCGTAGATAATTTGTTAGCATATCTCAGATAATTAAAAAAAAGTGCAAAATATTACGGTTTTACAGTACAAAATATATTAAACCTTAAAACCAACTACTTAAAAAAAAACGTTTTAAAAATATCGGGCTAAAAAAATCTGACCTTTGACCTCTTTGGGGCACGGGAAATATTTGTCCGATCTTCCTAAAATTTTTACCATATAGTTTTTACACCAAGTGGCACAATATTCCGCGCGAAAACCATTAAAATTAAAAAAAAAAATTTCGTCCATATAACCTGCTGCCACCCTAATGTATATGTTAGTAGCAACTTTGAATGCAATTTGCTCAAAATAAAGGGAAAAATTTCAAAATCTCTAAATCTGCAAAACGGCTAAAAAGAAATACTTTTCAAATAATATACGTCTGGTCAAAACTGAGATAAACGCTGGAACGAAACATTGGTCACAAAAAATCGCCTAGCCTATTAATATTATACATTTCTTTATATTTTGCTTAAAAGTATTTTTGTATATTATATTTCTCACACAATTTTTAATAGTTTTTTCTTTCATATTATATAATTTTTTTTTTATTTAATATGTGTGACACACTTTCTATAATTACATGAATAAATAATATTTGATTTAAATTGCAATGACGAATAATTCTATCAATTGCGTCATTTGTGATATAGTGCATTCCATTATGATAGGTACACTACATTGGATCTAGTTTCAGTAATGGTACTTTCTTCAGAAAATGATTCTATTTTTTATTTCATATATCGGGATAACGATAGAAAATATGTAACAATACTTGCTTAAACCAATGTGACACGTGCATTATAAACACACATACACTTTTATGAAGGCAAATGCTACACTTCAGATGGCTGCTCCAATAAGAACAATTACAACATACGAGTATAACTTTAGAAAAACAACAAACGCATTGAACATTTTTATTTTTTCAAGAGTTTTCTCTTACATTTTCAGTGATAGCTCATAATGGGTCATGGAACCGATTTTGATGATTTTAAATAGCAACCTAATCAGAATGTCAGAATCTAGCCTAGTTGTTCATGGCGTAATCGTGATTTTAATAGATAGGCGGATAGACGGTTATTGTTAAATCAACTTCTCTTGTTATAAATATCAACAAAATATATAGTTTATGGGGTCTCCGGAATTTATTTCGATGCGTTACAAACTGAATGACAAACTGATGTATACCATATCTACAGTGATGTGGAGGCTATATAAAAATATTACCCCTTCGATAGGGGTATGAATTTCGGTTCAATGGAATACAGAAATCACTCCAAGTAATCAGTTTTGTAAAGTTACTTCATCTAATATATTTTTTGAATGCACTAGTCAACTCATTACATCCACGGCCTGAAGCGCACTCTGTCTATATTGAACAATATTTGGTTTTTAATGTGGACAGATGATGACAAAGGACACGATTTGGAACCTGGAACGTAAGGACACTTTTAGACTCCACGAAACTTGCGCATGTCTGCCGGGAAGCAAAAATGTACAACCTCGCCTTTCTAGGTCTTTGTGAGACCAACTGGCCAGATTCTGGAGAATTAGCAACATCTGACGGCTTCACCATGCTATACTCTGGCAAACCCGCTGATCAACAGCGGTCCAGTGGAGTTCGAATACTATTAAATAGAGAATCGTGAAGCGCACTGATAGACTGGCACCCATACTCTGACAGAATCATTATGGCACGACTCCGCACCCGAGCACGGAACATTACATACATGCAATGCTATGCACCTACTGAAACATCGGATACACAAACTAAGGAAGAATTTTATAGCCACCTTGCCAGCGTAATCTCAACCGCTAATAGGGGTGACATATTACTGGTGATGGGCGATTTCAACGCCCAAGTGGGCAGTGATAACTCCAACCGCGAACAAACAATGGGTGGTCATGGTATGGGAAGAATGACAGAGAATGGCGAGATGTTCACGGAAATGTGCTTAATCAACAAACTGGTGATAGCTGGAACAATCTTCCCTCACAAAAAAGTCCACAAAGTTACTTGGGTATCGCCCGATCACCATACGGAGAATCAGATTGATCACGTCGCTATCAGTAAGACATGGTGCGGTTCCCTCTTAGGTGTGCGAAATAAGAGTGATGCCTATTGTTTCAGTGACCACCATCTACTTGTTGGCACCATCAGACTAAGAGTAGCGGCGGTAAGGAAGGGAATTGGAACTCACAGAAAGTTTGATGTTCAAAAATTGAAGAACCCTGACAGGCTCTAAAAAATACAGCAGAAACTAACCAAACTTGCAATAGAAATAATGGACGCTATATGCGCCCTAAAACGGCACAAGGCTCCAGGACCTGACAGCATTAACCCAGAGCTTCTCATAGCAGACCTCGAAACAAGTGCCTTTTTACTTCAGAATATGGTACAACGTCTATGGAATAGTAGGGAACTCTCTGATGAACTGAAAGAGGGCCTAATCATCAACATACCAAAAAAAAGGTGATCTCACGGAATGCATAAACTGGGGAGGAATTACACTTCTAAGCATGATCTACAAGATAATTGCTAACATTATCCACAAAAGAATTGCTGACTCCCTCGATAAAGAGCAATCAGTGGAATGGAGCTCCCCTCTTTATTTGGTCTTTATCGATTTTGAGAAAGCCTTCGACACACTTGCCCATACTGCCATTTGGAAAGCACTCACCTGTAAAGGCGTACCAAGGAAAATTATTGAGATCATGCAGGAATTATACAGGAACGCAAACTGCCGTATACTCCATCAAAATTCTATAAGCGATAAGGTTTCTGTTAAAACTGGCGTGCGACAGGGCTGCATCTTATCTCCGTTACTTTTTAACATAGTTCTTGACATTGTTATGGGAAATGCAATGCTCAACAACAAAGGCATAACGTGAGGACTAGGAGGACAACTGGTTGACCTAGACTATGCTGACGACATACGCCTTCCCACGCATAGTTACTGAGACATGTTGGAAACCCTAAAAAGGGTAGACATTAAAGCCGCAAGGGTAGGTCTGGAAATAAATATACCCAAGACCAAAGTAATGAAAATAAATGCCACATGCAGCAGGCCATTCTTTATCCAAGACATCGAACTCCAGGATGTGCCCCTCTTTTGCTA
This sequence comes from Cordilura impudica, assembly GCA_963682025.1. NCBI lineage: Eukaryota > Metazoa > Arthropoda > Insecta > Diptera > Scathophagidae > Cordilura > Cordilura impudica. The sequence continues at coordinate 35,366,112 of OY821519.1, read as the reverse complement.
CCTGGGGTAGCATCGTAACATCGAACAGAGGCTCGTCTGAGGACGTCTCAAATCGTATCATGAAAGCCCGTCAGGCATCCGGTCAACTCAGCATAGTGTGCAAATCACCGTCAATCTCCATCCACACAAAAATCAACATATTCAATGGGTGTGTGAAATCTGTGCTCTTTTATTATGGGTGCGAAACGTGGAATATGGCTACCAAGGATATTAACGCATACAAGTCTTCATCAACAAATGCCTAAGAAGAATATTGAGAATTTTCTGGCCCAACAGGATATGAAATACACAGCTCTGGGCATGCACCCATCAAAACCGAATCCAAACGGAAATACTGAAAAGGAAATGGCGTTGGATTGGCCACGCTTCACGTAGACCACCTGGTGATGTCACCCGCAGCTCAATAGAATGGTACCCACAAGGCAGTAGAAGAAGAGGTCGGCCTGCACACACTTGGCGTAGGCAACTAGACCTAGAGGCTTCTAGAGCAGGCAAAAGTTGGAGTGAAATCAAGAACCTAGCAGCAAATAGAGACGATTGGAGAAACTTTGTTCAGGCCCTATGCTCCTTATAGGAACTAAAGGATCCAATATATAATGTGGACAGGTGAGTAGTTAAGCTGTAAACTGTTAATTTCCCTTTGTAAAAAAACGAGCTTATGTCTGCTCGTGGTAATGTTATGACATTCTGCAAGTCAAAGCACAGAACAGGAATTTCACAATTCATCCTGTTCTTTTCCCTTTCTGCACGCATAGCCTTCTCCACATATTCAGTTTTAGGTTCCAAGTCAAATTACGATATTTGCATTCATTTTTCATCATTCTTATCCATGTGTTTTGGGGCCTACCAGGATTTCTATGGCCCTGGGGATTCCAGTCCAGTGCATGTCTTGCGATTTAGTCAAGTGGCCTTCTCAAGATGTGACCTATCCACGTCCATTTGCGCCTGCAGATTTCTGATTCAATTGGTTTGCAGTTAGCCATCAGGAGCGGTTGTTCATTGGTTACCCAGTACGGCCAGAAAATTCGCAGAATTTGTTTCAGGCACTTATTGCAGAAGGATTGCAATTCAATTTCCTGCGTGTAGATTGCACTGTACTCCAGGTGCTGCAACCACACAACAGTACCGATTTGACACCACAGTTAATGGAATACCGTCCGGGCTTTGTTGATTCTATCGGTAATATCGGCACTGGAGCCTCCGTCTTTGCAATTTGTGCTGCCGAGATATGAAAAGGAATCTACATCCTCGATCAGTTGTCCTTGGAGTATTAGGGGTGTCGTATTGCTAGTGCCAATCCGTATCAGTTTTGTTTTCTTTACATTTATTTTGAGGCCAACTTTATTGGCATTAACGGATAGGTGGTGAATCTTCTGTGCTATATCATCGAAGCGGTGTGCAAAAAGGCAAATATCGTCCGCGTAGTCGTTGTCGTGGATGAACTCACTTATGTTCCAGCGGAGTTTGTTTGCTGAAGCACGCAATCCAACAGCAGTAGAAATAATGTGGGAGACAAAACACAGCCTTGTTTAACTCCTGTGTTGAGCATTTGGCATCAGTATATAGCTCGCGGACAAGGCGGATTATTTTCGGTGGAATTCCCTTGCTACGCAGAGCAACCCAGAGTGCCGGTCTGGATACCGTGTTGAAAGCACGTTCGAAATCTACAAATAATAGATAAAGGCTGCTGTTGTATTCGATAGATTGCTCGATGATAATGCGCATTGTGTTTATATGGTCAACACAAGATCTTTCCGGCCTGAAACCGGCTTGTTCTTTCCGTATGATGGTTTCTACAACTGGTGACATTCGCTGCGGAATCAGGGAAGATAGCAATTTGTTGACTGCATTCAATAACGTGATGCCTATACAGTTACTGCATTGCCTCAAATCACCCTTTTTCAGCATTGTCACTACTATGCCCTCCTTCCAGCTATTCGGGATGGACACTGTTCCCATATTTTCCTGATTATGGGTACCAGAGCTTCGGAAATGGGTTCAGTACCATATTTCAGTAGTTCTGAAGGTATGCTATCAGGCCCGGTCGCTTTCGAGATCTTCAGGTTTGATAGTGCGTGCAGTACTTCAGCAAAATTAGGTGGTATGGTGGAAATATCTCTTCTCGGAAGGCATCTGTTTTCATGCCAGGAGTACTGCGAAGTTTGAGAGGTGGCGGGTAGGAATCCTGGTGTAGAGAAAAATCACGCCAGCGTAGTAGTTGATCATTGGTGGTAGTGAGATCATTGCCGTTACCTCCTTGATGACGTCTATAGTACGTGCTTGTTTACCACTCAATTGTCTGATAGCATTACACACACCACGCATATTACCCACTGCTGATGCCTGTTCTGCATTTTCCGTAATATTTCCTATAGTAGGCTTCTCTATCGGCCCGCGCCATATACCTGACTTTGGCAGCGATCTGGCTGTATTCGGCCTTTGCATTGCGCTTGGTATTGTCCGTTTTAGCCCGGTTGATTTTGTTTTTAGGTCTTTCCCGAATTGATATTTCCTGCAACGCCGCATCGATTTGTGGTTACGTTTCAGAGTGCCAAGAATTTGGGTCGCGCTTTGGTGGCATACGTTTTGTACATCGGTCCAAGAGTGCTCTATGTGGGGAGGACTTAGATGTTGCACGACAGTGTGCTTATATTGGTTTGCTACGTGTATGTTTTGCAGTTTATAGGTGTTATATTTAGGTTGCTTCTTTTTACAGTGAACAGCAGTGGGACGAAGTTCAAAGCTGCCTACGAGAAGATGGCACTATCACTATCGATATCAGCACCGCGACGTGTCTTAACATCTAAGAGACACCCGAGAAATAGTTTACTGATCATAATATGGTCTATTTGGTTACGTGTGCGGCCATCTGCAGACTCCCATGTGTTTGTGTATCTTTTTGTGAATAAATTTTGTGCCGCCGATGAACATGTGGTGTCTGGCACACAGCTCGACCAGTCTGTCTCCAGCCATCTTACCTCGCTTAGGCCTCAGATATCGATGTTGTATGCTATTATCTCGTTGCGGACTTGGTTTAGCCTTGACGGTTCGGAGAGAGTTCGTACATTCCAGGTTCCAGTCCGTTGTTTAAAGCCATAGGTCGTCATCGTGTGGGAGGTACTTGTTTAATTTTCATTTGTTGATGTTTCAGTAATAAAGATTTTTTACAAGATTGGGTTATTAGCCCTATGCTCAACCTGCTTAGGAGATGGCGAGGGACCATGGTGATGCCGATGTCTCAGAGGTCATGTTTTCGTACAGCTCCTACTTCCCAATACGCCCAGTATGCTGTAGCCATTTTGGGTTGATCGGCTTCCCCTCCTCCTTTATATATAGGATAGGATATAACTAGGCGGAGTTGTGCAAATATAGCATCTAGTATAAACTTTTTCAGACCTGCGGGCAATAAAAAAAAATTAATTAAAATTCCACTCAGATTTCGCTTAAGCTTATTTTTTTATACCCAATTAGTTGGACTTAAGACCAATTCTCTAAACGTATGGTGTAGAATATCGCATAAGCCGACTACAATTTTTTACCTATTTTAAGATAGCATATGGAACTGCTTGTTTACGAAAAATGTAACACAACGTATTCTCGTCTCTGCTCACTTTTAGCTGTTGTGCAGTGTTATTATTATATAATTTTTTTGTTGGATATCGAGTCGACCTTTGTAACATTCAGTATAGGTTTTGTGTTTGTTTTGATTTTTATTATTCAACTAAAACCTGTTTTAAAATCTGTTATTTTGATAATTTTGATTATTTAACTTTGAACAAATACCACCGTATAATTTTGAAGTGGTGTATTGTATATAATTTTCTTGTTCAGTTCCTTTGCCGTGTAACAGTATATCATTAAGCTTTAAAATGAACAATATAACAACTAAAGAGCTAAACAAAAAAAAAAATGTAACACAAATTGTTGCAATAGTTAGTTGTCATTTTGAGAAATAAAAAATAACACTGGATGACTGGTTAACTGGTTGACTGACTGACTGACTGACTGGGTTGGTTGGTTGGTTGGTCTTGTCTCCTCCACCATCATTATTATCATTATTATCTCTCTAGAAAACACAACTAAGCATCATTTATTGTTGTTATTCTTTTTCTTCATCTTCTTCTTCTTCTTATTCCTATTTTTGTATTTTTTTCGTTGTTTTGTAATCATGTCAGTGCTTGTTTCATTTCCATTGTATTTTTGTTTGAATATTTGCAGTGGTTTGCTTAACACGCTTTTCAATGATAGTGATTACAGACGTAAGATACTTTTCTATTATTTTAAATTTGTGGTTAGCTTGGGAAAATGTATATAGTATACTTTGGGGCCACATTATAAATATAGAATTTAAATAATGTTTTTCGGTGTTGAATTCAAATTGAAAGACATTTGTTAAAACAGCTTTATAAAAATTAGTTCGCTAATAAATAGGTACATAAATGTGTTCCAATGAAATTTCGATCTATTATTTTGTATTTAAATGTTAAATTTAATGTTCTTAAGTTTCTTTAGCTGTTATGAGAATATTTGTTTAATAGATTAAGAAATGTTTTTATAAACTTAAAATTATTAATTTATCATCTACAGAATTTTTTAAATAAGCTTGTTGAACATTATGGTGATTGATTTTCTTCTCCGATTGACCATAAACTTAACCTTTTGTTTTGACAATTGTATTAAATTTCAATAAACAGAAGGTTAAACAACAATCAAAGATGAACTTTAGACACTTACATACATTATCAGCCACAATATTTTTGGCCTTATATCAAAATTTTTTATTTTAATACACACTGCAACAGCCACTCTTGGGATGTGAAAGTGCTAGGCCAGTATAGTAAAAGCTCCAAAACATTTGCCGTTCTCAGGCCAAATTTTTTGTATATTTTCCTTAACTTGATGTTTGTTTGCTCAGTTTTTCAGTTAGAAATACATGGAGTGCAACCATACATACAAACTCATGAAGCAAATGCTACAAACACAATGACCAAAACAACAACAGAAATTATAGCCATCACACAAAAATACGAAATTTAGAATAACAACGTTTTCATTGAAATAAAGGGACCTGTTCCACCGATTTTTATGATTTTAAACAGAAACCTGCTCAATATGTCATTGAATCATATGCTTGAAAAATTAGCAATCCAGCTAAGCTATTGAGGGCATTATCGTGATTTACACAGACGGACAGACGGACGTCGCTATATCAACTCCGCTCGTTATAAGGATCAGACTTTTTGTTATAATTCTAACAAACGGCCTGACAAACTTATACAGTAGGGACAGTACATTGGAAACTTCTACAATTCTAATAATTTCGCGTAAATTCATAAAATTGTTTTTTTTTAGCGAAATCACTCTTTGGTGTTGTCTATTGAAAGATAAAATATTTTTTACAAAAACTGCAATTTAAAAAAATAGATAAAGGAAAAAAACTAACAAAACAAAAAATTTTCTTCGCTTCAAAGCGTCATCTCAAATATATGTAAAGTGCATATGTAGTTATGTACAAAAACCGTACATCACATATGACAACTCTTACGAAAACTGAGAATAGTGGAAATTAGAAGTATAAATGCAAAAAATATTCAAAATTCAAAAATAACGATTGTTTGTTTGGACAGAAATTAATACAAAGTAAAGCTGTATGGTACGAAAACTGAAAACTAACCACACTGCTCGTAGGCCTGACTTTAGGTGAGTGTGTTAAAGCGCTGACCAAAAAGTGCAAATACGAGTGTATGTGAAGGTTCATGGATCAAAACCTCACGGCCGCCCTTAGTAGAAAAAATTTTCATATAGAAACAATCTATTCAATTAAAACATAACAATTATCACAATGTTCAATAAATCGCTGATGAAGGCTGAAATGCCAGAAACCGGTCCGATTAAGAATACAGTGCAGTTATGAATTTTTGAAATATATGCTTTCTTCTTCTTTACCACGCACCATTTAAATAGAAAAAAAAGTATTTTTTTGTGATGCCAAAACAATGGAAACTTTTAATTTTCTCTACTAGAGTTGATTAAAACAATAAAAATAGAACGACATGAAAAAAAATGTATAAAATTTTAACCGTTATGTAAATATTTATAGTTTCTTACGTTTTCTTTCCACTGTTAATTAAACACAATTGTATATTTCAATGTTTTAATCTTATAAATAATTTATGTATATAAAATAATGGCAAGAATGTGAAGCGTTAAAAACCAGATTAATAGATGATTTTACTGCTGGCCTTAAGAAAAATAAAATTTTTGAGAAATATTCTATGAATAAATCCATAATTACAAAAGTTCAGAGTTCAGAAAAAACACACACGGAATAAAAAACTCGTACATATATGTAAACAAACATAGCTTAGACCAACAAACACAGATTTTTATTTTCATATCAATTATGTGTGTTTCTTAATTTTGTACGGTGCCCAACACAATCATGATTGTGTCGTTTTAATATTTCGTTATTTACACGAACATTTTTCAATCACGTATTTTTTGTTTCGAGCACACATAAACCACACAGATTCGAGTGTAGCTTTATTTTAAGTTCGTTTTCTACTAAAAAACAGAACATGTTCTTCAACGCGTACATCTAAAAATTAAAACATTATCCACTCGCAATCGGAAAAATCTGAAACACCCCTATAATAACAACAACAATTGTTTCAACCAAATTTATTACAAAAATCTAAGATTATTCATTAGCATTTATAAAAAAAAAAATAAAAATAAAAAGATAATAATAAAAATATAAAAAAAATAAAAATAACAAGATAGTATTAAAATAGAAAACAGAGAAATTTTATATGTTGTTTATGACTTAATTTCGTTTTTTTTCGATCGCGAGTGGGTAATGTTTCAATTTTTAGATGTACGCGTTGTGGAACATGTTCTGTTTTTTTAGCAGTACACGTACAAGAAAACGAACTTAAAATAAAGCTACACTCGAATTAGTGTGGTTTATGTGTGCTCGAAACAAATAATATGTGACAAAAAAATGTTCGTGTAGATAACGAAATATTAAAACAAAACAAAGTCATGTTTGTGTTGGGCACCGCACAAAATTTAGAAACACGCATAAGAATATGTGTTGGCTGCTTTAGAACATAACATTGTGTTTCATGTGTATATTTTCTGAACCTTGCAAAAATTATAAATAAATAATAGTCAAAGACAGGATAATTTAATAGCAAGAAAGTTTAAAAAATGTCAAAAAATGCTACCTAAAGAGATCATTAATAATCTGAAACTAAAAATATATGCTCGAACTGTTTCCCGAGGAGCAATTGGGGCTGTTATCGTCCTGTATAGAAACCAATGATATCAAAAAAAAATCGTCTAGCTCGCATATATTATGCTAAACATGAACTGGTCAAAATGGATTTGGAATAATGATCTATTTTCAAATGAGTCGAGGTTTAATTTAAGAGGCCATGATGGAAGAATGTTTGTACGACGCACAGGATAATTTAATACCAAGGAAGTTTAAAAAATGTCAAAAAAAAATGCTACCTAAAGAGGTCATTAATAATCTGAAACTAAAAATATATGCTCGAAATGTTTTCCGAGGAGCAATTGGGGCTGTTATCGTCCTGTATAGAAACCAATGATATCAAAAAAAAATCGTCTAGCTCGCATATATTATGCTAAACATGAACTGGTCAAAATGGATTTGGAATAATGATCTATTTTCAAATGAGTCGAGGTTTAATTTAAGAGGCCATGATGGAAGAATGTTTGTACGACGCACAGTGAACTTGACTCAATCTTAATTTCATTAAAATTCATTGAGTATTTTTTAAGGAACTCTAAGTCAAAGTTTAACTTTTGTTTTTTTTTTAACTTTTAGCGTTTTTTATTTATTAAAAAATGTCATATTTGGATTATAATAATATTTATTATAAACATTTTTTGTAATAATGGGATTTTTTTAATGTTTACACTCAAACAAATTTTTACACTAAAAAAAAAAAGTAAAATCAACTGGAAATTTTGCTATTATTACTGAAAAATTAAAAATTTTTTGCTGTCCAATTTGCAAATTTGTTTACACTCTAAGAATATTTACACTAAAAAAACGTTAGTAATCTATAATATTAATAGGCTAGGCGATTTCTTGTGACCGATGTTTTGTTTTACCGTTTTATCCAGATTTTGACCAAACGTATACTATTTGAAAGGTATTTCTTTTTGTCCGATTTGCAGATTTACAGATTTTTAAATTTTTTCCTTTATTTTAAGTAAATTGCATTTAAAGTTGCTACTAACACATACATAAAATTATACAATGATATGTGTGTGTTTATTAAATTTATAAAAATGAGTTTTTTTGTGTTGATTTGTGAATTGGATAAAATTGATTAGCATACCTTTAGGGTCTTTATTTAATGAAAAAATAAAATTTCCTAGAATTTGTACACGAATTTCGAGGGCTGGAATGTGCTAGTATTATGTAATAGTCTTGCTATTACAACAGAAACATTTATTATTTTTTGCTGCCAAATTTGTTAATGATTTTGATTTTTTTTTAAGTTTTGATATGAAAATATGGGTTTTTATTTTTTGAATCTTTTATGTTTATTAAAACATTTCGTACATATGTGGGTAAGAAAACCTTTTAAAAATAAAAAGTGCAATAGAATTTATTAGCTTTTGTAACAATGGGAGATTCTGTTTATTATTATTATTTTTTACTAATACTATGTTTTTTTTTTACTTAAATAACAATGAAAGGCAATTATAATGAATAATTCATTTGATTCAAATATTGTTTGTAAATATTCCACATTCTGTTCTTCAGTAGTTTTTTGACTTCTTTATCTAAATCCCGAAGTTCCCTTTACATTGATTTCGAATACTGGAGATGAACGGATCTGACGTTACCAATAATATATTAAATATCTGTGGTTTTCTAGAATAACCGCATATGTCATAAAATCAAAATGTTCAGGGGAGCCAAAAAACGTTATATTTTAATAATGGGCTCGGTATAAAGTTTTTAGAGCTTTTTATTTAACAGTCCTGTAGATCTGTTCAATAAATACTTTATATAAAATTTGAGTCAAAAATCTTCAGAGGAATAGGTCCTAGAGAAGGACGAAGAAAACAATAGGTAAATAACACTTAAAGTGTGTGCAAATAAAACAACTTATGTCGACAAACGTCGTTTTCTTTGAAAAAGAAAACTACCAATGCAACCACCCATGTAGACACAAGTTGTTGTTGTTTGAAAAATGGATTTTTTTGTTCATCAACAAAAAGTTAACGGGACTAAGGATGAGAATATAACAACTTATCAAGAATAATAGTGACAAAAAATAACAGAAATAAACACACAAGTTTTTATAAGGGGTTATAAACTGAAAAATAATCGAAAATTTTTTAGCATTTTTTTCATTAATAACAACGTATGTCGCTATGTGTCGTTTTCTGAGAAAATAATTTGTCAGCGATCAAACGTAGGTTGACGTACGTCGATAGTGCTGCAAATTAATGTAAAAAACATTTAAGTTACGTCGTTATTTAAAGAAAAAAACTTAGAAATTGTCTTTTTTTTTTTTTAATATATTTGGCATCGTTAACTCAAAACTGACAAAAATGGACATACGCGGTTATTCCAGAAAACCACAGAAATGTGTTCCATGGAAATTTCGATCTATTGTTTTGTATTTAAATGTTTAATCTAATATTCTTAAGTTTCCTTAGCTGTTATGTGAATATCTGTTTAATAGAATATAAAATGTAATTACAAACTTAAAATTATTAACTTATCATCTTTAAAGTTTTTTAAATAAGCTTGTTGAACATTATGGTGATTGATTTTCGTCTCCGATTGACCATAAACTTAACCCTTTGTTTTGACACTTGTATTAAATTTCAATAAACAGAAGGTTAAACAACAATCAGAGATGAAGTTTAGGCACTTACATACATTATCAGTTTTGTAAAGTTTATAGAGCAACCACAATATTTTTGGCCTTTAATCAAAATTTTTTATTTTATTACACACTGCAACAGCCACTGTTGGGAGGTGAAAGTGCTAGACCTGTATAGTAAAAGCTCCAACAGTTTTGTCGTTCTCAGGCCAAATTTTTTGTATATTTTCCTTATCTTGATGTTCGTTTGCTAAGTTTTTTAGGTAGAAATACATGGAGTGCAACCACACATACATACTCATGAAGCAAATGCTACAAACACAATGACCAAAACAAAAACAATAATTATAGCCATCACACACAAGAAACAAAATTTAGAATAAGAACATTTTCATTGAAATAAACCGATTTTTATGATTTTAAACAGAAACCTGCTCAATATTTCATTGAATCATATGCCAGAAAAATTAGCAATCCAGCTAAACTATTAAGGGCGTTAGATTCCGAAAATTTCCAAATATTGTATCCAAATGAACACACATACATACCATCCGATCACAGAAGGCAATCATCTACTTTAGATTTCTTTCTGACTGACTTATCCAATAGTATTACTCCGGTTAACGTCATTAACGATCTCGGTTCTGACCATAATCCTATTAAAATTACAATAAACAATGAATTCAGCTCTGTCCAAAAGTCTTTCTATGATTATAAAAAAGCAGACTGGTTTCGTTACTCTACATACATCAAAAGAAATCTAACAATCACAGATGAAAACAATGAAAATAATAGGGAACTGGTCGATTCAATGATAATCACGCTTAGTAACACAATATCCGATGCTATTAACCATAGTGTTCCAAAAAGAATCGCTGCAGTCAAAACACAAGAGTTACCCCAGTACATAAAGCATCTAATCCAAATAAGAAATATCTACAGGAGAAACTGGAAACGATATAGAGATATTCGTGATAACAGTCAAATGAAAATATATAATTTTCGTATTTCAGAAGAGATAAAGAAGTTTAAAAATAATACTTGGAATAAAAAGCTCTCATCACTAGACAAGGGCTCAGCTCCTTTTTGGAATATATCCAAACTATTAAAGAAAAAATGTACAAACATCCCCACACTAAAACTTAACAACACCAGTTACAACACACAGCAAGAGAAATGTGAAATCCTAGCGCAAACATTCAGCCAAAACCACACAATTTCAGCACATTTAAGTGATCCGTCAACCATTGCAGATGTTAACAGTGCGATAAATAACCTTTACTCCAGCAACTACATCCCTCATAATGATTTATATATTTCTATTAACAAAATACTGGACATTATGAAGAAGCTCAAACCTAAAAAATCCCCTGGAAGAGATGGGATAACTAACAAATGTTTAAAAAATCTGCCAAAAAAGGGACTCAAATATTTAACAACAATTATAAACTGTTGTTTAAAATTGCATTATTTTCCTAAAATATGGAAACTTTCTAAAATAATTCCCATACGGAAGCCAAACAAGCCGCTTGATTGTCCTAATTCTTATAGACCCATAAGTCTTTTATCGTCGTTAAGTAAAATACTTGAGAAAGTAATTAAGGAAAAAATTACAGATTTTATTGATGCTGAAAGCTTATTACCTCCACAACAATTTGGATTTCGCAAGGAACATAATACAGTTCAACCCTTAGTAAGAATAAGAAACATTGTAAATTCCAACTTCAATTCCGGCAAGTCCACTGGTATGATATTAATGGATATAAAAACTGCATTTGATTCGGTCTGGCATAATGGTCTCATTTTCAAAATGATCAAATTAAATTTTCCTGTTGAGCTCATAAAAATAATACATAGTTTTCTCTCAGAACGCTATTTTAATGTTTTTATTGGATCCAGCACCTCGACTATTAAAGAAATTACTGCTGGTTGTCCTCAGGGATCCTGTCTCTCACCTATTTTATATAATATATACACAGCAGACTTTCCAACTCTGCATTGCTGCGCTACATCAATTTTTGCTGATGACACCGCCCTACTTAGTTCGGGTATACTCGCCGTCGATATAATTAACAACTTAGAAGCCGCACTGATCGAAGTAAATTCATACTTTACAAAATGGAAAATATTAGTTAACCCACTAAAGACACAAGCTATTTATTTCTCGCGAAGACTCAAACAATGTTTTCTACCTCAACAACTTGTAGCTTTTAATAATAGTCAAATAACTTGGGAGAACAAGGTCAAATATTTGGGTGTGGTGTTAGATCCCAAACTAAAATTCAAAGACCACATCCCTTATATCATAGACAAGGTTAATAAACTAATAAGATTGTTATACCCGTTGATAAACCGGAACTCCAAACTTAATATCGTCAACAAAACCCTTATACTGAAGTCCGTATTTCATGCCATAATGTTTTATGCTGCTCCAGTTTGGTCCAGTGCTGCACAGTGTCACATAAAAAAATTACAAATTGCGCAAAATAAACTTTTAAAAATGATTCACAATTTGCGTTGGTACCACTCTACTCGACGACTTCATTATATAGCAAACGTCGAACCAGTAAATAATAAAATTCAAAAACTAACATTAAACTTCAATATCAGTTGTCTCAACTCAGATTTAAACCATATTAATGAGCTCGGCTCAACATAATTTTACCCTTAACTTTTATTTTATCTTAACTTAAAATTAACACAAAGGTTTTTTGAAAATTTTTGCCTCCGACTTATCCGATATTATTTAAAACTTTAATATAATATAAAAGATTGTAATTAATATTTAAGTAGAAAAGGAAAAATTCCTAAACTCTTTGTGAAAAAATGTTAAACAAAATTACATTTAAATATTATGTAAATAAAGAATTGAATTGAATTGAATTAAGGGCGTTATCGTGATTTACACAGACGGACAGACGGACGTCGCTATATCAACTCCGCTCGTTATAAGGATCAGACTTTTTGTTCTAATTCTAACAAACGGCCTGATGAACTTATACAGTGGGGACAGTACATTGGAAACTTTTACAAAATTCTAAATTTGCCAATTCTAATAATTTCGCGTAAATTCCTAAAATTGGTTTTTTTTTAGTTGTCTATTGAAAGATAAAAACTTTTTTGCAAAAACTACAATTTAAAAAAAATAGATAAAGGAAAAAAGGTATTATTTTGTGATGCCAAAACAATGGAAACTTTTATATTTCTCTTATATTTCTTAACCGTTATGTAAATACTTATAGTTTCTTACGTTTTCTTTCAACTGTTAATTAAACAAAATTGTATTTTTCAATGTTTTAATCTTATAAATAATTTATGTATATAAAATAATGGCAAGAATGTGAAGCATTAAAAATCAGATTAATAGATGAAGAAAAGAAAAATAAAATTTTTGAGAAATATTCTATGAATAAATCCATAATTTCAAAAATTCAGAGTTCAGAAAAAACACACACTGAATAAAAAACTCGTACATATATGTAAACAAACATAGCACAAACCAACAAATACATATTTTTATTTTCATATCAATTATGTGTGTTTCTAAAGTGGATAATGTTACAATTTTTAGATGTACGCGTTGTAGAACATGTTCTGTTTTTTAGCAGTACACGTGCAAGAAAATGAACTTAAAATAAAGGTACACTCGAATCCGTGTGGTTTATGTGTGTTCGAAACAAAAAATACGTGATAGAAAAATGTTCGTGTAAATAACGAAATATTAAAACGAAACACAGTCATGATTGTGATGCGCACCGCACAAAATTTAGAAACACACATAAATATATGTGTTGGCTGCACATAAAAGGATGCTAAAAGGATGCTAATCAATTATAGCCAATTCACAAATCAGCACAAAAAACAAACTCATTTTTATTACAAACACATTAACAAATTTAATAAACACAAACATAGCATTGTATAATTTTATGTATGTGTTAGTAACAACTTTAAATGCAATTTACTCAAAATAAAGAAAAAAATTAAAAAATCTGTAAATCTACAAAACCACTAAAAAGAAATACCTTTCAAGTAATATACGGGTGGTCCAAATCGGTATAAAACGGTAGAACAAAACATCGGTAACAAGAAATCACCTAGCTTATTAATATTGTAGATTTCACAACACCCCTAATATTAAATGGTAGGGTAGTGGTAGAGACCACTTACAGCAACTAGAGACTGCAATGCACCAACCTTGTAAAAAGAACCGCAGGTCATTATCGATAACAACTTGCGAGTAGTAACCATTTGTTTTTGATAAAAAACAAATAAATCAAATTGTTCTGAAATTAAAAAAAAAACAAGTAAGAAAATTATAGTCGGTCTAGACCGGCTATACGATACCCTATACCATGCGTATAGGTCCAACTAATTAGATATAGAAAAAAAAGCATAAACCAAATTTGAGTGGCATTATTATTAATATTTTTTGGCTGCAGATATGAAAAAGTTCATATCGGATACCATATATATATGGGGACTAGGTCGAAAAATGGACCGACCCTGACCGTATTTGGCAAAGTCACTTATATTTTGAAAAAATATATACAAACCAAATTTGAGAAAAATCTGTGCAATATTTTTGTTTTTTGATAGGTTTTAGTGAAGATCGGGAAGCCGCTCTATATGGGGCCTATAAAAAAGAATTGTCCTATAGGGATTATTTTTGGACTACAAAAAAACACATAAAAAACCAATTTGACTGAGATCTATATGATAATTTGATTCTTATGGCAATTTATGTCGATTTCATAGGGGTCATTTGTATGGGGACTAGGTCTGAACATGGAAGGAATTTCACCAATTTCAATAGCGTTCATTCTATGGCCGATAGAAGCTTATATACCAAATTTCATCAAAATATATTGATATTTGCGACCTGTAGTTTGATTACAAGGTTAACAGATGGACGGACGGACATCGCTAAATCGACTCAGAAAGTGATTCTGAGTCGATCGGTATAATAAAAGATGGGTCTAGGACAAATATTTTTAGTAGTTAAAAACAGCAGCACAAAGTTATTATACCCAAACCACATAGTGGTATAGGGTATAAATAGTTGAGTTTGACAGCATGCCACGCCCACAATTAGCAATAGTTTAACCTAATAACGCCACAAAATGGCGTTAACATTTTAAAAATCGATGACAAAAACATTTGACTTTTGGCCAATGAATTCAAAATTTCAGCCACAGTGCGACGACCAAAAGGAAACAGATTAGACTCAACATATGCAAATAAAACTTTTAAGTGTAGCGATGGCAATGTTGTGGTATAGGTTGCTTTTGGGGCTAATGAATGGGTCCAATTCATGTAGTAAGAGATCTTCTATGCCCCTGATCTGGAAGTTCGAACATGACAATGACCCAAAACAAACCACCAAATCTAAAGTAGTTAGTGATTTGGAATGACCAGCCCAATCTCCATATCTCAATCTCATAGCAAATCTTAGGAAATTGTGGATCAAAAAATACGGACACGAATTTACATAAACAAGACAGATCTCATAGAAGTAGTTAAGTCAGAGTAGCAAAAAACTTCAATTTAAATCATCAACAATTTAATTGACATCATGCCTCGGCAGGGATACCCAACAAAATAACATAATTATTGTATAATAAAGGTTTCCAATTATTGCATAATAAAGGTTTCCAATGTTTTTTTTTTTTTTATTTATTAACCAACACTCAGGGGATGCCCCCTACAGATGCAGTGCATTGTGTTGATCTCAGGAAAATAGGTTATAGGAAGGAGGAAAGAGGGAGTAGTGTTTGTGGATATTTGACTTAAATTTTATTAGATTATAACTGTCAGGAAAGACTTCTGCGGGGAGTTTATTCCACATACGGCTAGTTCGACTGATAAACGAATTCTCTCTGTAATGCGTTGTGCGGTCAACTGAACAATAAACTACAAACGGATGTGATCTACTAGAGAAGCGGGTAGAGCGAACCAAAACTCGGGCACTTGGAATAAGTTCGCTAATCTCAGAAGAACATTTCCCATTTTAGTATCTATAGAACAGTGATACACAACCCACATTCCGACGATGTTCCAATGAGTCAATAGAATTGGATACCCTACTGTCATTGATGAGCATCAACGCCCTCCTTTGCACACGGTCCAGTAGCTCCAAAATAGACTTTAAAGCTCCTGCCCATATATGGGAGTTGTATTCCATTTTCGGTCGGATGTAAGTTGTAAGTTGTATAGATTTTAAGGAGGTCAGAGGGAGTGAAGTAATTTTTGCACCGTTTTAGAAAACCAAGACACTTGAATGCTTCTTTCGACACTTGAAAAACATGCTCGTTCCAACGAACATCACATGGAATTCTCATGCCTAGAACATCAAGAGTATCCGACTCCTCAATACCTATACCACCCATATATACAGATGACATTGTTGAATCCATGGCCCTTTGGGTCAACATACAACATTGAGTCTTCAGCGCATTAAAATCAACCCGATTCGCTTTACCCCACTCGGAGATTGTTAACAGGTCTTGATTGAGTGTGTCATTTATTGTCCGCCTTTTGCCCCCCAACCTCCAATAGCCTTGGCATACAATTAAAGGAAAATGAATGACAAATGCTGCTGTCATCTGCGAAAGAGTAAATAGAATTAAAAGTTTGACCAAGAAGGTCGTTCAGAAAGATAAGGAAAAGAGAAGGAGAAAGAACGGAACCTTGGGGTACCCCTGAATTAACCTGAAACTCATTAGATGAGCCCCATCAATAACAACACGTATTGCTCGGTCTCTGAGAAAACTCGATATAAATCGAGAAAAGTCATTACCGACCCCAAATGCAATAAGCTTTGATATCAGTGCACCGTGCCACACACTATCGAATGCCTTGGAAATATCTAGAGCAACCACTTTACTTTCGCCAAAATTGCGAATGGATCGACTCCAGCGCTCAGAAAGTAGAGCTAACAGGTCTCCCGTGGCACGATTTCTACGAAAGCCATACTGACGATCATTAATAAGTGAGTTGGCCTCTAGGTAGTTCACAAGATGGAAATTGATCATGCTCTCCAACACCTTTGCAATTGGAAAGTAAATGTTTTGTCAACAGCATAAAAAGTAATACTTTTAAGTTTTGTAATTTTATTGTCAGTCACTGTATATTTTATGGGGTCCAGATTTTTTTTCTAATTACAAACGACATGACTAACTGATATACCCTTTGCACGCTGGTATGGAGGGTATAATTAATTAATAAAAAAACTATTTTTGATCATTTCAAAACATCTCATATTTTTCTTAGTTCTGACAAGTTATACTTTTTAACCACTGAAAAAACTATTTACCAATATCATATAGTATTTTATAATGCAAGGGATTAATAGTTTTCAAACTTTTGTTTTGTTTCATTTTCTTAGTGAAAAGCAATTTGTCTGATTTCCAAACATGATTTCTCTTAAAGTGCACGTATTGTATTACATTCTCAGAGTTTTTATATTTTTTTCTTTTTGTGTTTTTGCTATTATTTACACAAAAAGTTTTATTAGTATGTTGTCTACTTCGTATGTTGTGGTATCCTCGCAACCGTCACGTGCTTTCTTTTAAATAACTACGATGTGACAATATAAAAACAACTGCTGCTACTGATTGAATAGTTTTGGCATCAATGAATGAACTAACAAAAGTATTATAACTTAAATGTCTATCCGCCTACCATGCCTCTAAGAAAAAACAAGTAAGAAAATTATACTATACGATACCCTATACCATGCGTTTAGAAACCCTATCTCTTAGGCCCAACTAATTGGACATAGAAAATATGCAAAACCCAAATTTGAGTGGGATTTTTATTAATTTTTTTGGCTGCAGACATAAAAAAGTTCATATCGGATGCTATATCTATAAAGGGGCTAGGTCCAAAAATGGACCGATCCTGATCATGTTTGGTAAAGTCTCTTGTATTTTGCAAAAATATGTACAAACAAAATTTGAGAAGAATCAGTGCAATATTTTTGTTTTTTAATAGATTTAAGATCGGGAAGCAGCTCTATATGGGGTCAAAGGGATCATTTTTGGACTACTCATTAGTGGATGTAATGAACGCATACAAACCCAATTTGAGTAAGATCTATATGACAATTTGGACCTTATGGCAATTTATGTCGATTTCATATGGGTAATTTGTATGGGGGCTAGGTCTGAACATGGACCGATTCTCACCAATTTCAATAGCGCTCATCCCATGGCCGATAAAAGCTTATATACCAAATTTCATCAAAATATATTCATATTTGCGACCTGCAGTTTGATTACAAGCTTTACATGGACACACAGACGGACGGACGGACGGACGGACGGACATTGTTAAATCAACTCAGAAAGTGATTCTGATTCGATCGGTATAATTAAAGATGGGTCTAGGTCAAAGTCATTATACCCACAAAGTCATTATACCCAAACCACATAGTGGTATAGGGTATAAAAAATCAATACAAGGAAACAAACTGCCACTACGAAATTTTATAAAGCCTATCTAAACAATATACGAGTATTTCCAACAGGATATTCTAACATTAAGTAACGAAATATTAATCAGAAAATCATTAAAATTTTTATATTTTCATGTTTATTTTCATTCATCAAACATTTGATGAAGGTCGTACGGAAATATAATTTTTAGTACATCGAAAAAAACAATGAACAACTTTTTCAGCGTAAGGGAAAACGGTGTGATTTATATTTATGATTTAAATTTATTTAGCTGATTCAACAACCAACAGAAAGCGCCATGAATGTACAGCAAACAACTGCAACCATCAAGTATAACAACCATAGCAGTTGCTTGATATACATAGATGGCGCTTACTGTTTGATTTTAATTGATGTGTAAATAGATCTTTACACATCTTCCCTGTGATCGGACTCACATAGTTTTTATACGCTATACCACTATGTGGTTTGGGTATAATGACTTTGTGCTGCTGTTTGTAACTACCAAAAATATTTGACCTAGACCCATCTTTTATTATACCGATAGGCTCAAAATCGCTTTCTGAGTCGTTTGAGCGATGTCCGTCCGTCCGTCTGTGTGTCCATGTAAACCTTGTAATCAAACTACAGGTCGCAAATATGAATATATTTTGATGAAATTGGGTATATAAGCTTTTATCGGCCATAGGATTAACGCTATTGAAATTGGTGAAAATCGGTCGATTTTCAGACCTAGTCCCCATACAAATGACCCCTGTGAAATCGACATAAATTGCCATAAGATCCAAATTATCATATAGATCTTAGTAAAATTGGGTTTGTACGTGTTTATTGTATCCATTAATCAGTAGTCCAAAAATAATTCCTATTGGACAATTCTTAGTCATAGGCCCCACATAGAGCTGCTTCCCGATCTTCACTTAAATCTATCAAAAAAACAAAAATATTGCAGAGATATTTGTCAAATTTGGTTTGCATATATTTTTTTAATTTTTGTAAGTGACTTTACCAAATATGGTTAGGATCGGTCCATTTTTTGACATAGTCCACATATAAATATAGCACCCGATAAGAACTTTTTCATATCTGCAACCAAAAAATTAAGAACAGTGCCACTCAAATTTGGTTTTTGCTTATTTTCTATATCCAGTTAGTTGGACCGAAGCGATAGGGTTTCTAAACCATGGTATAGGGTATCGTATAGTCGGTCTAGACCGACTATAATTCTCTTACTCGTTTTTTTTTTTTTTGTGAAACGATATAGAATGAAAATTATTAAAAATATAGGGCCTATAGAATCTATGTAGTAACATAACAAATAAATCAAAAAATACTGATTAAAAACCATGACTTTATCATTATCGGTTATTATGAGATTACTACCCTGTGAAAAAATATGTTGTGTAGTTTGGGTATTTTTCCTAGCTCAAATTTATCATAGCCAAATTTATACAAAGTTTTTGAGTTATCTATATATTAATACGTGAAGGTAAATATCTGTACCCTTTTTTAAGAAAAATGCGGGCACGGACGAGTGTAAAATTTGGCATAGTTATAGGGCATATAGAGGAGAAATGCGGAATGATAAAATTTATGAATAATATGTCTTAAAAATATATAAAATTTCTAAAAATGAAATATTAATAATAAATAATTTTATAAAAGCCTGAAGGTATGCTAATCAATTTTATCCAATTCATTGAATTTCATTATAATTGTATATCACACCTCCTGTATTGAATTGTGAACTGCTAAAATTGATTAGCATACCTTTAGGCTCTTATAAAATTATTTGTTAACAAGCGTATTTATATATCTTCTGTGTTCAACAAACATTTATAATGAAATTTAATGAATTTTATTTTAATATTCATAAGTTTGTTATATATAGAGATTCAAAAAATATTGAAAGAAACAAATTTAATGAAAAAATAAAATTTCCTAGACTTTGCTGGGCTATTCATTAAAACATCTGTTAACTTTTAAGCTACAGCTACAGTATTTTTGTTTTCAATAGAATTAACAGAAATTAACTGAATTATCTATAATATTAATAGGCTAGGCGATTTCTTGTGACAGATGTTTTATTCTACCGTTTTATCCCGATTTTGACCAAACGTATATTATTTGAAAGGTATTTCCTTTTAGCCGTTTTGCAGATTTACAGATTTTTACATTTTTTCCTTTATATTGAGTAAATTGCATTTAAAGTTGCTACTAACACATACATAAAATTATAAATATGCTATGTGTGTTTTATTAAATTTGTTAATGTGTTTGTAAATGAGTTTGTTATCTTCATTCACAATAATAATAAACCATTAAAGTGTTGGTTTGTGAATTGGCTAAGTTGACAAATAAAGCTGCCTAGAAATTGCACTCGAATTTGGAGTGCTGGAATCTGCTAGTATTACTAAAACACAATCAATAGATGATTTGCTCAATGTTCTAGCAATAAGATTGTAACATAACTCCATACCAAATTCAGTTAAAATATTTACTAAGAATCTGCATCTACAGTCGTTAGACCAAGGATCATTTATATTTATAAGAGAATGTGCAACTGAAAATTGGTATTATTGAATAAGAGATTCGAATTAAATACCAAAATTGTTGCTAACATTATCAACAAAAATATTGTTGCTAGAAATGTTTGTATGCACAAATTTAGCCAACACAATGTAAAAGTTATTGTCTAGACTAATGCCGTTTTCTTTTCTGACAAAAATGTCGCCCTTTTTTGCGCTTTTTTCGAATAGTGTATTTTTTTATATATTCTAAATTAAGAGCAAGCTTATCTTATACATCAATCGAAAGGTCTCATAGTCGAGCCCTCGTAAATCAGAAAAAAATCCAGCCATTGACTTCTTTCAGGTCATAGTGTGAGAATATTTCCCCATTGTTCCCCTTTTTTGAATATTTTCACCCTATGACTTCCAAGAGGATAATAATACAATTTTTTTTGCATTTATGAACACAGCACTTTGAGACCTTTCGCTTGATATATAATATAAGGTTGCTCTTAGTTCAGAATATATAAAAAATTACACTTTTCTAAAAAAGGGCAGAAAAAGGGCGACATTTTTTGTCAGAAAAGAAAACGGCATAAGAGTTCAAAATATGTAAACGATTAATATGTTTAATATGTAAACATTTCTTTAAAGCAGCGATTCCCAAAGTGGGTTCCGCGGAACCCATAATTTAATAAATAATTATAACTTATAAAAAAAATAGATTTATAAATAAATATTAATAGATAATTCTCGATTTTATTCGATCTAATTTAAAATTCTTTTTCAATTCCATTGATATTGCCTTCAAAAATGCATTTCCATTCTATTTCATATGTGCCAATTCCATTTCATTCACTATATAAAAACCAGATCTGGCAACATTTGCATTGCGCGAATAATATTTTTATTGATGTTATAGATTTTAAAGTCAATAAAACAAAAAAGCGAAACCACAGTTTTTTTAATCATATTGTTTTAAAATACGCATTAAAAATACGAATTTAAAATTTGTTTTAATAATATTTGATAAAGTTGTTTTTTTAATTTTTGAAAATAATCGTATGAGTATTTTTTATTATCGATAAATTTTGTGAAAAGTTAACCCAAATTTTTGTGATGATGGAACGTTGGTTAAAACAAGGGACTTTAAAAAATAAAAACACTTCAATGAGTGCAACTACTGCTGCCAACAATACTGCTGAAGATATTTCTGAAGAACCGAAGCCTAGCACTTCTACAAAAAGCGATCATTCTCAACAAATGAGTCAATCTTGTGTATAAAAAAACGAAAATATGACATCAGTTATTTGTCGTATGGATTTACAGATATAGGAAATAAAGATACACCTGAAACGCAGTGTGTTATTTGTAATAAAATATTGTCGAACGCTTCTCTTGCACCAACTAAACTTAAAAGACATCTGGTAACGAATCATCCCGACCACAAAGATAACCCATTACATTTTTTTGGACGAAAACTTGAGGAATTGGAAAAAACAAAGTTATCCATGCTGAAAATTGTAAAAACAAACAATGAAAGAGTAAATGAAGCTTCGTACAAAGTAAGCTACCGTATAGCCCTCGCTGGTAAACCACACACCATAGCAGAAACACTTATTATGCCCTGTGTGAAAGATATTCAGCCCTGTTCTTGAAACCACTATCACAAAAACTGATTTGAATACGAATATTTTTTCTTGTTTTAATTCACATAGAAAAGGTTTTGTGAAATCAATACAAATGCCCTTTTTTCTAATACACAGGTTTTAAGAGATAAAAAAAACAATTGATATTTAAATTCTAACATGTTTTTTATTGAACCTGGTCATTATTTTAAAAAATTAGACATTGATTTTATGAAAAAAAAACTATTTTAAAAAAAGTCTACATTTTGCGTTGATTAAAAAAAAAACTCGTAATCAGTAGTCAATGTTAATAAAACACACTTTTGGAGATACAATTAAAATGTTATTTTAAAAGAAAATATTTTTTTTTTTTACTTTTTTTATAAACTTAAGGAAAAACATTCAAAAATTACTTAAGGGTTTTTTTTGTGAAATTGACTAAAGAACCATATGTCACCTCGGTTTCTGGATAACATATGGTTCTGAAGCTAAACCAATATGTTTCATGACATTTGACAATAAAAAATATGATTTCGAAAAATACTTCGAAAATATAAAATTGTGTTTTCAAGAAACCCAAAATTTCAATTTCATGTTATTTCAAATTCATTCTTATTCAAATAACAACGTTTCAAGAACAGGGTTGAATATTAATTTTGATATGATACATGATTAGTACGACTATTTCTTAATAGATGTTGTAGCAAATCGATCGACAAATACTTTCAGATCTTATTAATAAATTGGTTTTATACGCTCTCTATAAAATAGTTATTGATACAGATAGCACTTTTTGAATATAAGCCCTCGATATACAAATTTGCTTGTACTATATTAAATATAAAAACTAATTAATATACATATTTTCATAAAATAACGAATAAATTTGAGGAATCTTATGAATACATTAAATTTGTTTTATTTAAAAAAAATTCAGATGAAGAAAATATTTATAGATTTTCATAAAGAGTCAATTTGACATCAAGGGTACCCCACGGGTTAATCTCAGATAATAAGTCCAGAATATTATTTTTTTGAACAAATAAAATATTATTAACAATTTTTATTGAAATCCTTCTACAAATATAAGTACATTATTTCGATATTTTGTTTCAAAAAAATGTAAATCTCCTTAAATTTGAACTTTGACCTTAAAAAGGAACAATTTATAGTGCTTCAATTTAACCTTAATTTACAAGTAGTATAATACTTTGACAAAAGATATTTGCAATATGAAAACACCAAAAAGATGTAGCGTAAAAGTTGAAAAGGTATGAAAAATCACATTTTTCTTCAAATCCATTGAAATAAAAACGCTTCCCTTGCCAAATTAAGAATAGGATACCTACAATATTTGGTGTTTTTAATCACATATATTTTGTTAATAAGACCTTGAAGTCTAATCGTTGATTTCTAAAAGTTTCTTGAACAAAGTTTTTGAAAAAGTAGAATTGCAGATTTTGACATTAATTTAAAACGGGTAACAATAGACAAGATGCAAAATACCTTACACACCGAAAAAAATACGCCGGATCAATTTTATAAAATTCCCGTATCAATTTTCGTATAAATTGAAAAAATATCAATTACTTATTAAAAAATATCAGATTTATATTAAAAATGTTTTGTTGATCTTTTTCATTTAAAGCTTATACGAAAATCATCTGATTGATATTGCAACAGTTTACATTGGCGTATCAAATTGTCGTATCAATTTTGCATATACATTTGTTTCTAATACCAATATTACATTATTCATTTTAATTTGATATTGAAGCCGATCAAATTATCATTTTCAGTATCAAACTTAAATTGTGCGTATCAATACAACGCTGATGATACCAAAATGTCATTCCTATGACGCCGACTTCTCAAGCATATTCAGCTTGGATCGTCAGTTTCTCTTTGTTCGTCGTAGTGTGAAGAAGTGAAGTGTATATACTATAAAGTGATAAAAAAAAAGTAATATAGATAATACATAATACTCGTATCAAGTAGATACGAAAGTAGTATAGAATGTATTATGTTCATTTGCATCTTATCAAAGTGTCAAAATGTCATACATCATTGGACTGAATTAAAACTATGAAATTTAAATAAAAGTTTTAAAACATGTACTTTTATATTTTCGTGTGTTAATTAATTTATCGCAGATGGATGAATCTGATGAAATAAATTTTTCTCTAGACGAAATTACTGAAACTTTTGAAATAGTTAATACTACTGTTATTGACACTAAGTTGCACAACTTGATGCAACACTTCAATTTGCCAGAAGCATACCAACCATTTATTGGTAAATATAAAATATTTGTGAAAGGCAGATCGATTTTAAACTTTTATGCGAAAAACAACACGCTTGACAGTGACAACCGAAAAAAAAACTGCTAAACGGCATTATACTCTACGCTTGCATGAGTTGGAAAAACTTGCAGAGGAAATCGTAGCTGTATTTCTTACCGAAAATAAGGACATCTACTTTTTATCCCGTAAAGTAACAAAAAATCGAACCCTAGCGGCATCCTCTTCAATCGGTTCCACAATTTGAATCGGAATAAAATCAAGTTGGATTGTCAAAATACCAAAATCAACACAGGTTCCGATGCAGATGCGACCGCATCATTAAACACAAATACTACTGTCATTTCATATCAGAATCAGATGTGTTTTATGAGCGGCGAGGAAAGTGAAGCAATTGATTTGTGGGTTGCCACATACGACCATCGTTGCATTTATATGAAAGATGCCAAGTCACTAAATGATATTTTAAATGATTGGAAATTTTTTACACAAGCTACTGATTCTAAATCTATACTAGTAATAATATAATAAAGAGGTAGTGTGTGTTTGTTTGTTTGTTTGTTTGTTTGTTTGTTTGTTTGTTTGTTTGTTTGTAGGGGGTAATCTCCGTAACTAGCTATCTGATCTTCCTGAAATTTTCACAGAGTCTTACTGCGGATATGGGAAGTGCTATAGGCTATAATTTTTTTTAATATTTTTAGTGGGCGTGGCACCTCCCACACAAAGTAAATTTTTAATATCATATACATATATTGAGTACCATGACAGGGAGAGCTTTGCAAATTTGTGTGAGGTCACCTATTGTTAATATTAGTAGCCGCGCCGGAAATGGGCCGGATCGGAGAAGTGGGCGTGGTACCTCCCATACAAGTAATAATTCAATGTTATATATCTCGAGTACTATGATAGAGAGAGCTTTTAAAATTTGTCTGATGGCACCTATTATTAATGTGAGCAGTCGGACAAAAAATGGGCACTATCGGACCAATAGGCGTGGCACCTGCCATACAAATAAAATATAAAATGCCATATATCTGGAGTACTGTTATAGTGAGAGTCTTGGGACTTTGTGTGAACCCATAAATTATTCATATGATTAGTTAGACAAAAAATGGGCGTGATCGGAGCAGTGGGCGTGGCACCGCCCGTACAAAGTAAATATATGATATCATATAACTGGTGTACTAAAAGAGGGAAGCTTTGACACTTTGCACGACACCATCAGATCTTAGTATGAGTAGTCAGACAAAAAATTGGAGGGTTCACACCAATGGGCGTGGAGCTGCCCATGCAAAGTAACTATTAAATGTCAAATATTTGGAGTACTGTAAAAGAGACAGCTTTGTGGCTTTGCGTGAGCCCATAGGTTCTTTGTGTGATTAGTCGAACAAAAAAATGGGCGTGATAGAAGCAGTGGGCGTAGCACCACCCATGCAAAGTAGATATCTAATATCATATAACTGGGAAAGGCTCGACAATTTGCTCGACGAGTCCCTCAGATATTAATATGAGTAGTCCAATAAAAATTGGGCGGGATGGGATAAGTGGGCGTGGCACCTCCTATATCAAAAATAGGATGTACTACGAAAGCAACAGTCTTTTGGCAAGTACATTAGTTATCAATGTGATTTGTCGTGGAAAATATATTGTCAAAATCAAAAATCGCGAAAACAAACAAAAAAAATTTTATATCAGTAAGTATCAAAAAAAAGAATTAAAGAGGTAATGTGTTTGTTTGTTTGTAGGAGGTAATCTCCGTAACGACTTATCTGATCTTCCTGAAATTTTCACTGATTCTTACTGCGGATATCGGAAGTGCTACAGGCTGTATTTTTTTTAATATTTTTAGTGGGCGTGGCACCTCCCATTCAAAGTAAATTTTTAATATCATATATATAAAGTACTATGATAGAGAGAGCTTTGAAAATTTATCTTATGTCATCTATTATTAACGTGAGTAGTAAGACAAAAAAATGGGCGGGATTGGACAAATGCGCATGGTACCCCTATACAAACTTAATATTAAATGTGATATATCTGAATTACTGTGTTAGTGAGAGCCTTGGGACTTGCATGAGCCTTTTCGTAACAATTCGGAAGGGGGGGGGAGGGGGAGGGTGTAGCGAAGCGCACCGGGTTACATCTAGTTTGTAATATTTTGAATGTTATGTATTTAATTTTATATTAAATTTATATTAAATTTTTCAAATAAATTTCGACTTCGAGAAACTGTTTCCCTCAACACAACACAGCTTAACAAATAAGTGGCCGGAATTGTTTGAAAAACTAACGGACTTTTACAAAGGAAACTTAAAGGGCAAAACCTATAGGCAATTGTTAGACTCCATTGCACATGATGATATAAATGAAGGTAAGCAAAATCTATATATAAATTATCTATTTATCTTATTCTATTTATCTTTTTTTATAATTGTTTTTACAGATTCGAAGAACTACATTGTTTTTATGTTATTGAATGCGGTTTTAAAGCCAACAAATCGCAATGTAGTTACCGTTAATGAAAAGAAAGTCGTTTCCAAAACAACTATCAAGGACGCCATCAACACCTGCATGGTGCATATTACATCTATCAACGATTTCGAAAGATTAAGAGAGGAGCGAACCCAGGAATTCTTCGACAAAAAATTGCCAATGCAACCGTACATAATAGCTGTATGTATAAATATTTCTAACCTAAGCGAATTTTATGTCTCATATGATAGAGTTTTATTGAAGTTTCATTCCTTCGTCGGTGCTTTAGATATTTGCTTTAAGATTTTCCATGTCTTTCATTTAAATTACCCATCTAATTAATTATTTTTGCAAAAATTCGTTTTTGATTTTAGTAGTGAATACGATATAAAAAGTGCTGCTTTGACTGAATTCATGACAAATTTCAATAATTAAAAATGTTATGCTTTGATGTAAAAACAATTTTGAGGACATTTCCTATTTGACTACCCATTTTATAAATGTACATGGCCTTGCTCATAACAGTGAGGTTAAGTGTGTATTTCCTGGTTGTTTTCAAATTTTTTCAAACTTTTCTACTTTTCGAAGACATTGTAACAAACTTCATCCAAATTCGGCATCAATTATTGCAGGTTCAAATGGTTCACCGAAAATCAAGAAATTTAAATTGGCAAATGAAGTTGAAACACAAACAATCTCACCCATAAACACAACAATTTCCAATGATCTAAACACCTCAACTAATGTTCAGAGTATTGAAAAATGACGTATCGGCTCAGATTTGTAGGTGAAAAATATCTAATTGATGCTTAATTCTTATATTTTTTTTCGGTGCATATGATTATTTTGGGATCAGAAAAAAGTAAAAATGTTGTTGTTGTAAATTGTGTGTTGTAAAATGTGAGCTCGATTTTCTTAATCAAGCGGTCTGCGGCGTATTTATTGTCTGGGGAACTTGATATAACTTGACAGTTTTTCAACCGATAATAGATTTTGTTGTTCTATTAGAAAGATAATTTACTCTAGATTATGGCCTATTAATTAATTTAAATGAAACGCAATTTTAATATCAAAATTTTGGTGAAAAATTATTTTTTTTATAGTTTTTACATATAAATGCATATTTGAATCACAATAATCCGATCCGCACGTCTTCAAATTCCAAAAAAAAAAAAATTTGTTTATACTTTTAACAAATCCACATGAAAATACTATCCAATATATTTATTTCAAATTTAAATTTGTTTTTAATTTGTTGGCGCCTTTATTTTCGAATCTTTATTTGAAACTCTTTTTTTATTAATTTTATTAAAAATTACGTTTATTAGTGAATAAAATAAGTCCTTGTTGATTAGAATCGGTCAAAAAATTGTTATAGTAACAAATTTTTTGCTCTTATGGAATGAAATATATTTTTTATGTCTTCGAATGTTAATAAATTTGATTTAGATTCGTTTGGAGAAAATAAAAAAAAAAATATAAATGTAAGAAAATATTGCAGCACATTCTAAGGGGAGGGAACACCCATACAACCTTCCTTGTAATTTATTTACTAATAACTTCTCTCAGTGTATATCCATCAAATTGAAAAAGGCATTAAGCTTAAGTAATATTTTGTAAAAATAAAACGGAAACATTTTACGCACATGGGTTCTATTGTTGTTTTAGCATTACATTATATTTATGTATATTATTGTAACGAAGGTAAATGATGTACATACGTTGAAAAGTGTTGTTGTATTGTTGTTGTTATTTCAGGACAGAAAGTTAACAGATTCATCTAATACATCTCTGCCATATTTAACTATATTTTATACTACAAATTCTGGCAATAGGCCAATTTTGTTTTTGCAGAAGTGAACTTTCTATAACATTTTGTGGTTTTAAAGTGTTTTGTTAAGAATATTTCAAATATTTTCTCCGTAACATCCGGTCTTAAATAGATATCATGGAATTCAAATAAATACAGAATGAAGAAGAGAAAGGTGTTATTTTGTTTTGTTGGTAACGTAAAATTAAATATTCCTAATTCTAGGCTTAAAACAGTTAAAAGAAATTTTACATTAAATATATTTTGATTGTTGGCCAGGGTGGGAGAAGGTGTTTAATGTTGTTGGAATTATTGATGTGTAAACATCTATACGCGCAGGGGGGTAAATTTTAAAAACAGCGTAACATGTAAGCGTAAAATGTAAGACAAAATGTGATTGTATTGGTGAAAAAATTATGATATTATGATAACCTGTTTGAAAATTAAAAATGAAAAAAAATTTAAAATAAAAAATGAAAGATGAAAAATGAAAAAAAATTAAAAATTAAAAATGAAAAACGAAAAATTAAAAATGAAAAGTAAAAAATTAACAATGAAAAATAAAAAATTAAAAATGAAAAATGAAAAATAAAAAATGAAAAATAAAAAACTAAAAATGAAAAATGAAACATGAAAAATAAAAAATGAAGAATAAAAATGAAAAACGAAAAATTAAAAATGAATAATGAAAAATGAAAAACGAAAAATTAAAAATAAAAAATTAAAAATAAAAAAATGAAAAATAAAAAATGAAAAATGATAAATAAAAAATGAAAATTAAAAACGAAAAATGAAAAATAAAAAATGAAAAATGAAATATGAAAAATAAAAAATGAAAAATCAAGAACGAAAAATGAAAAATATAAATGAAAAATTGAAAACTAAAAATAAAAAATTAAAAAAAAATAAAAAGGAAAAATGACAAATAAAAAATTAATAATAAAAAATTAAAACTAAAAAATTAAAAATAAAAAATGAAAAATAGAAAATGAAACATGAATAATAAGAAATGAAAAATGAAAAACTAAAATTAAAAATGAATAATGAGTAATGAAAAATAAAAAATGAAAAATAAAAAATTAAAAATAAAAAATTAAATATAAAAAATGGAAAATAAAGAATGAAAAATGAAAATTGAAAATTAAAATTGAAAAATAAAAAATGAAAAATGAAAAATAAAAATTGGAAAATGAAAAATTAAGAAAAAAAAATTAAAAATTAAAAATGAAAAATGAAAAATAAGAAATGAAAAATTAAAAAATTAAAATTAAAAATAAAAAATTAAAAATAAAATATGAAAAATTAAAAAAAAAAAATAAAAAAAAATAAAAATGAAAAATGAAAAATGAAAAATGAAAAACGAAAAATAAAAAATAAAAAACGAAAAATTAAAAATTAACCGGTTAAAGTAATAAATAATAATAATAATAAGTGATACGCTTTCTGTTTGATTTTAAGAAAGTGCTATAAAAAAATCTTTCATTACTAGATGTTAACACATCTCCTCTACGATCTCCTCTACACAGGATTTTTTTTATTGAAAAAATTCCTGAACAGACCTAGTATTGAAGTCGAAATCCCATTTATTCCAAACGGTTGTGTATATTTCCGAAACGTAAAGTTTTTTCTGAAGATAATTATTAATTAATTATAATTAGTTTTATTTTCATATTTTTTTGTTCGTGTACCATTTATAATATCGGAAAATCCATTCTAGAAGTTTTGATGTCAAACAATTAAATCAAATTGTCTTAGAAAATTATTTTTTCTAAAATCTGAAGATTTATAACTTCATTTTGACGTATCGCTTATGCTAAAAATCATGCCCAGAAATTTAGAAATAAAGTTTACTCCATTTTTTTTACGAATATCATTTTAGAATCAATTGGTCGCAATTTCTCTTTTGATATACATAAGTCTCATGCTGTGACAATTCAAACTTTTCTCAGAAGAAACAATTACAAAAGTCTTCAACAAAAATTCCTATATATTTTTGAAATCATAAAAACTGGGTACGTTCGTAAATGCAGTAGTTATGCATCACTGCATCACAATAAAAGTAAAACGTTCAAAAAAGCTTCACTTGGCGGCACTGATTTACGTCAAAAGTTTTTTTATGCAAACAATTGACAGTGCTGCCGCAAATTTTTGCAACTATGGCATCATTTTAATTACTGATGCAATAGAGCACGAAGCTTAAAAAAATTAAACATTGGTGCAGAATGGAAGAGTAAGTAGTGCATTATATAAAAATTGTTAATACAAATTCAAATAATATCGTTATATTTTATTATTTATTTAGGAATCCGCCGTCTTCTTCGTTTTAATTTAATTTAAATAACCAAAAGTCGTTTCATCTTTCTTATAATTCTATTTTTATTATAAGTTAACAAAAAGTTTTAGAATCAAGATTTTCAATAATATTTGTTAATGTTATTGTGGTGAACATGTTGTTTATCTTTTGCAAAAAGTTCTAAAAAGCAAACTCTGTGCAATTGTTGAGCAGTAACAAAGCATCTGCAACAACTAATCACACATCAGCAACAAAACTTGGCATAACTGCCGCAATAATGCACAAATTTACTGCATTTACGAACGTACCCAATGTTTTCTCGAAAACGCATAAATGAGTCATAATAAAATTTTTAAAGGTAAAAAATAATAAAAATAAAATTCAAAAGCTGTTACAAAATACCAAAAGTGGGTTGCAATCTTTAGGCTAGATGACCGTGAAAATCCCCCCAATTACGGTTTGGTTGGTCAAGTTACCCATATAGTTATAGGCATACTCGTACATACACAGCTACAATATATTTCAATGTTTTCCAATTCATTGCTTTTGTATCATTTCACATAAATGTACTTATTTCTGTGTGTATGTATTTCAACCCCAAATAGTCAATGGTCAATGGCCAATGTAATTGACCTTATAAGTTAAAGTGAACTTTTTTTCCATAAATACGGCCATTATAACAAAGAATATTAAAACTTAGTATATTTCTAACAACTATGTTCCATTGTTTGGATGACGTATTTATTTGGGAATCGAATTTATTTTTTGAAACAAATTTTTTCACCATAAAAATTTTTCAAACTATTATTACTGTCTAATATGATAAGGTATTTCTGTGACTATTTTGTTCATATATATATATTCGTATTTTTTATATTGAACATATTTAATGAATAACATAAAATTTTTTTGAAATACTTATTTTTGTGCATGACTGATATAAAACTAAAAGAGTATTAAAAATGCATCACGTTTACACTTCATATAAATAAAAGTGCCAATTACAGTTGAGTAGTTTGCTGAATATTGAAAAATATTAAAATGTTTATAGGTTTTATTAAAAAAAATATTGTTTTCGTTTCATCGATAATCTCAAGGATTTCGAGCAGTAACTAGTTGAAGCAATTTTGCGCTATTTTTTCTGTTTATTTATTTTTATTGCTTCTGCAGAAATAAATTCCGAATTAAATAAAAAATTATTTCAGATGGATTAGTTATTTTCCCGTATATTAACCAACTAGCCCAAACTTACAGAAAATTTTCCAAAATATAACCGATTTTTTTTTGTGAAAAATTGGAAAATGTTTCAAGCTGCCATCCGATGAAATAAATCAGCCGATTTATGTTTGTATGAAAAATGAAAAATCAAATTTAAAAGAAGTTTCCATTTTTGTTTCTTGTTGTAAAATATCAAACATGTTACAAACCCAAATTCCATTCCAAAGTGGAACTGTATTCGTGTTTTGCTTATTCAGTGAGTGAGTCTTATCGTATCGTATAGAATTTTGTGATATATCTAATCAAAAATAATCAAAAAAAAAAATAAAAATTCAAAAACTTGTGTTTAGTAAAAATCAATTTCATTTATAAGGATTAAGAAAATCATAGTCTATATAGACCAAGGTTCAGAAAATACACACATCAAACACACAATGTTCTGTTCTAAAGCAGCCAACTCATATTTTTATTTTCATATCAATTATGTGTGCTTCTAAATTTTGTACGGTACCGAACACAACCATGGCTGTTATTCAATTTAATATTTCGATATATACACGAACATTTTTCTATCACGTATTTATACCCTATACCACTATGTGGTTTGGGTATAATGACTTTGTGCTGCTGTTTGTAACAACCAAAAATATTTGACCTAGACCCATCTTTAATTATACCGATCGAATCAGAATCACTTTCTGAGTTGATTTAACAATGTCCGTCCGTCCGTCCGTCCGTCCGTCCGTCCGTCCGCCCGTCCGTCCGTCCGTCTGTGTGTCCATGAAAGCTTGTAATCAAACTGCAGGTCGCAAATATGAATATATTTTGATGAAATTTGGTATATAAGCTTTTATCGGCCATGGGATGAACGCTATTGATATTGGTGAGAATCGGTCCATGTTCAGACCTAGCCCCCATACAAATTACCCATATGAAATCGACATAAATTGCCATAAGATCCAAATTGTCATATAGATCTTACTCAAATTGAGTTTGTATGCGTTCATTACATCCACTAATAAGTAGTCCAAAAATGATCCCTTTGACCCCATATAGAGCTGCTTCCCGATCTTCACTTAAATCTATTAAAAAACAAAAATATTGCACTGATTCTTCTCAAATTTTGTTTGTACATATTTTTGCAAAATACAAGAGACTTTATCAAACATGATCAGGATCGGTCCA
Source organism: Cordilura impudica (assembly GCA_963682025.1). NCBI lineage: Eukaryota > Metazoa > Arthropoda > Insecta > Diptera > Scathophagidae > Cordilura > Cordilura impudica. The sequence continues at coordinate 35,332,356 of OY821519.1, read as the reverse complement.
TTTTTGGACCTAGTCCCTTTATAGATATAGCATCCGGTATGAACTTTTTCATATCTGCAGCCAAAAAAATTAATAAAAATCCCACTCAAATTTGGTTTTTGCTTATTTTCAATGTCCAGTTAGTTGGGCCTAAGAGATAGGGTTTCTAAACGCATGGTATAGGGTATCTTATAGTCGGTCTAGACCGACTATAATTTTCTTACTTGTTTTTGTTTCGAACGAACATAAACCACACAGATTCGAGTGTAGCTTTATTTCAAGTTAGTTTTCTTGCACGTGTACTGCTAAAAAACAGAACATGTTCTTGAATGCGTACATCTAAAAATTAAAATTGTATCCATTCGCGATCAGAAAAAATTAAATTAAGCCATAAACAATATATAAAATTTCTCTGTTTTCTATTTTATTACTATCTTTCCATTTTAATTTTTTTATTTTTAATTTAATTTTATTAATTTCTTTATTAATTTCCTGTACTACAAGACATGTCTTATAATTAAAGTACAGGATTTTCATCGTTCAAAAATTGGCCACAATATTAAAATACAATAAAAAAAAATTTATTACTTATTTAAAATAAAGTAAAATAAATACAAGAAATTATTAAAATTCATGAATTTAAAGAAATGAAAATTATATATATTTAAACAGAGTAACTAAACAAAAATTTCTTAAAATGTATCGCGTTGCTAACTAATTGTTGGTTGTGTGGAATTGCATTCCAAAAACGTGTGGCGTTTATGAAAAATTGCCATTCTGACACAATGCATCGACGCATAGAGATAATAAGTTTTTTGCCCCTTCTGGATCTAGCAAACTGTATTTGATCATAAAGATATAGGGGTTTCTCAGTGTAAATAATTTTGTGCAAAAACATTAAAACCTTTATATTAATAAGGTTATCGAATGAGACCCCATAAAGACTTTTTGAGAAAGTCGAAACGCTATCACGTTTCTTCAATCCATAAACATATCTAACAATATTGTTGTACAAAATATTTAGTTTTTTCGTGCTGGCGCAGTCGCAGTTGCCAAAAAGTTCACAGCCATAAAGTAGACCAGGAATTAAGTATGCCTTTGCAAGAAGATGTCTTACTCTTAACGGCGTAAAATACTGAGTTACCCAAAGCGATCTTAGCCTTATATACGTTTGAACCACAAGTGTAATATTATTTTTTTATTTTTATCTTTTTTATAACTGCTAATGAATTATTTTAAATTTTTTTAATAAATTTGGTTAAAACAATTGTTGTCATTATTATAGGGGTGTTTAAGATTTTTCCGATCGCGAGTGGATAATGTTTAAATTTTTAGATGTATGCGTTCAAGAACATGTTCTGTTCTTAAAATAAACTTAAAACAAGTAAGAAAATTATAGTCGATCTAGCCCGACTATACATACCCTATACCATGGTTAAGATACTCTATCTCTTCGGTCCAACTAATTGGATATATCAAATAAGCATAAATCAAATTTGAGTGGCATTTTTATTAATATTTTTCGCTGCAGATATGAAAAAGTTCATATCGGATACAATATTTATATGGGGACTAGGTCGACAAATGGACCGATCATGACCATATTTGGTAAAGTCACTTATACTTTGAAAAAATATATACAAACCAAATTTGAGAAAAATCTGTGCAATATTTTTGTTTTTTATAGATTTAAGTGAAGATCGGGAAGCAGCTCTGTATGGGGCCTATGACTAAGAATTTTCCTATAGGGAGTATTTTTGAACTACTGATTAATAGATGTAATAAACACATACAAACCCAATTTGACTGAGATCTATATGATAATTTGGAACTTATGGCAATTTATGTCGATTTCATAGGGGTCATTTGTATGGGGTCTAGGTCTGAACATGGACCGATTCTCACCAATTTCAAAAGCTTTCATTCCATGGCCGATGGAAGCTTATATACCAAATTTCATCAAAATATATTCATATTTGCGACCTGTAGTTTGATTACAAGCTTTACATGGACACACAGCCGGACGGACGGACGGACGGACGGACGGACATTGCTATTTCGATTCAAAAAGTGATTCTGAGTAGATCGGTACAATTAAATATGGGTCTAGGACAAATATTTTTGGTTGTTACAAACAGTAGCACAAAATCATTATACCCAAACCACATAGTGGTATAGGGTATAATAAAGCTACACTCGAATCTGTGTGGCTGATGTGTGTTCGAAACAAAAAATACGTGATAGAAAAATGTTCGTGTAGATAACGAAATATTAAAACGAAACACAGTCATGATTATGTTCGGCACCGTACAAAATTTAGAAACACACATAATAGATATGAAAATAAAAATGTATGTTCTGAACTCTGATCTAGACCGACTATACAATACCCTATACCATGCAGTTGGAGAAAGGGTCTTAGATCCCACTAATTGGATATAAAAAATAAGCATAAAAAATTTCAGTGGCATTGTTATTAATGCTTTTTCCTACAGATATGAATGAGTTCATGTCGGACACCATAGTTACATGGCGGCTAGGTCAAGAATGGACCACTCCTGACCATATTTGGTAAAGTCAGTTTTCTTTTTTTGCAAAAACATACACAACTCTAATTTGAGAAAAATCTGTTCAATTTTTTTGTTTCTTGATAGAATCAATTGAAGATCGGGAAGCAACTTTAAAAGTGGTTCTTCAGTGATTATTTTTGGACTACTAATTAATAGGTGTAATAATTCCACAACAAAATTTGAACGAAATCTACATTATAATTTTATCTTACGGGAATATAGGGGTAATTTGAGTGGGGACTAGGTCTGAACATGGCCCGTTTTCCACCAACTTCAATAGCGTTCATCCTATGGCCGATAAAAGTCTACCAAATATATTCATATTTTCGACCTGTAATGGACGGACGGATGGACAGATGGAGAGACGAACGGACGGACATCGCCAAATCGACTCAGAAGTGATTCTCAGAAAGTGATTCTGAGTCGATTCCTATTGTGAAAGAATGGTCTGGGTCAATTATTTTTGGTAGTTACAAACATCACTACAAACTTATTATATATACTAGCAGATTCCAGCCCTCGAAATTCGAGTGGAAGTTCTAGGAAATTTTATTTTTCATTAACTAAAGACCCTAAAGGTCTGCTAATCAGTTACAGCCAATTCACAAATCAACGCAAAAAACAAACTCATTTTTATTACAAACACATTAACAAATTTAATAAACACACACATAGCATTGTATAATTTTATGTATGTGTTAGTAGCAATTTTAAATGCAATTTACTCAAAATAAAGGAAAAAATTTAAAAATCTGTAAATCTGGTGAACAACTAAAAAGAAATACCTTTCAAATCATATACGTTTGCTCAAAATCGGGATAAAACGGTAGAACAAAACATCGATCACAAGAAATCGCCTAGCCTATTAATATTATAGATTTATTCAAAAAATTGAAATATTTTGTAAGTGCTGTGTAATTTTAAGATGTGATGCTTAAAATACAATTACCAAATATGCAAATCTTCCATGCTACAAGTTTGGAACAAATCGAACAACGTTAACCCATTCCTTGCCGAGGCCAAACTTTGAATTTTGGCTTATTTAAAAAACATTAATTGTTCTAGTAAACTAGATGAACTAGATGAATTAGGAAATAAAATTGTGCTAGGGTTAAAATGATCCAAAATTCAGCAGTATTTGCAAAATATTTTAATTTCTTGACTTAATCGTCCTATACTAGCTTGGGGTCATTTGTGGCGCCAAGTACAAATGGGTTAATTACGTCAATTTATAAAATCGTCATAATCATCCAAACATAAACATCGGTAAATTATAAAATCTTTTATTATATATAAGAATATATTGATGACATTTTGTATATAAGCTTATATCGGTCATAGCAGGAACGCTATTGAAATTAGTGAAAATCGGTGCATGTTCCCATACAAATGAAATCGACTTAAATTGCCATAAGATCCAAATTATCATATAGATCTCGGTCTAATTGGGTTTGTGTGTGTTCACTGCAGCCATTAATCAGTAGTCTAAAAATAAACCCTATAGGAAAATTCTTAGTCATAGCCCCCATATAAAGCTGTTTCCCGATCTTCACTTAAATCTAGGAAAAAAAACAAAAATATTGTACAGATTTTTTTCAAATTTGGATTTTATAAATTTGGTCAGGATATGTCCATTTTTCGACCTAGTTCACATATAAATATAGCATCCGATATGAATTTTTTCATATCCGAAGACAAAGAAATTAATAACAATGTCACTCAAATTTGCTTTATACTTATATCCAATTAGTTGGACCTATGATATAGGATCTCTAAACGCATGATATATAATTTTCTTACATGTTTCTTTTTAAATAAAAACAAAAATTTGTTTAATTCCCGACTGTATACACATGTGAATTTTGTCTATGTCCACCCCATTTGAAACAAGTAAAATGTTGTTGTTATAAAATCACAAAAGTAAAGAAAAGTTATATTTTTATGTTTAACAAAAAAAAATATACATAAATCATCCAATAACAAAGTTCAGTTGCAGTATTCAAAATATAAGCTAAAATAAAAAAAATCATGGCCAATAATAATTGCATTAACAGTTACGTGCCTCTAAATAGAAATGGAAAAAATTTCACAATTCAGATACCAATTTTTGTGGATTTTTTAAAAAGAAAAAATTAAAAAAAATATTTTTCATAAAATGTTCAAAAAATAATATTTTCGTTTAAATTCAAAATCTTATTAGAATAATTAAAATGTGGTGCGAAGTAATAAGATTGTGTTTAAATGTTTTTGCGTTTTTTTTTTTTTTTTTGTGTTTTTATGTTTTACTAGCAAATTCCAACGCTCGAAATTCGAGTGCAATTTCTAGGCAGCTTTATTTTTAAACTTAGTCAATTCAGAAACCAATACTTTTATGTTTTATTATTATTGTGAATAAGGATAACAAACTCATTAACAAAAACATTAACAAATTTAATAAAACACACATAGCATATGTATAATATTATGTATGTGTTAGTAGCAACTTTAAATGCAATTTACTCAAAATGAAGGACAAAATTTAAAAATCTGTAAATCTACAAAACGGCGAAAAAGAAATACCTTTCAAATAATATAAGTTTGGTCAAAATCGGGATAAAACGATAGAACAAAACATCAGTCACAAGAAATCGCCTAGCCTATTAATAAATATACATTGTAAGTTAAAACTAATTTTTTTTTGCTTTTATCTATATATTAATACGTGAAGGTAAATTTTTAGTTCCCTTTTTAAGCAATATGCGGGCACGGAGGAGTATGAAAATTGGCATAGTTATAGTTCATATGGAGGAGAAGCTGAAAATGATAAAATTTATGTTTAATCTGTCTTAAAAATATATTAAATAAAATAAAATAAAATATTTATAATAATTCGTTACACCCTGTTAATGCGAATGATTTAAATTATATATCAGACGCTCTGAATTGTGAATTGCTAAAATTGATTAACATACCTTTAGGCTCATTTAAATATTCATAAATTTTTTATATATATAGATTAAAAAAACATTGGAAGACAAAATTTGAATGAAAAAATAATATTTCCTAGAATTTGCACTCGAATTTCGAGTGCTGGGCTATACTAGTGTTAATAAATAGACAATCCCTGAGGAAGTAGACAAAAAATCTATCGGGAAAATTTGTAATAAAAGTAAGCCTTTTTAATTACACAACAATATCAGGTCTAGTTAGTTAGCTTAATAAAAATTTAACTTAAGTTCATTAATTTATTTTGAAACAAATTTAGTTATTAACTATTTTAAAAAAAAATTCTTCTACTTCAAAATTGTTATTAGAGTATTTTTTTAAAATTATTTTAAACAATTTTCAAAAAAAAAAAAAAACTGAAACCATTACATTTCTGAGTTTATTAAAATTGGTATAATGTATGATTTACTTTTTTCAATACATATATTAATTTTTTCACTCAAAGATTTTTTTTTTTAAAAAGATTGCTTTGAAACTTATAGGCTTTTGTCTTTCGTTTAAAAATATTTCGATCTTTTCCATCAAATCCGAAAATCTTTGCCACGGCTTAGCCACCTGATCTCAAAATAATAAAATAATATCACTGGATAATTATATTCAGCTAATAACCTCAATTTCGTTCTCTATTCTCTTCGCCATAGATTGCAATACACTCCTATCAAAGATCTCGATCTACAAGGTTCTCGCTGCCGTTGCAAACAAATTTTGTCTTCATCGATTTTCATTATTTTTAAAGTGCACTATGTCGAAGAGATTGTACAAGGTATGGACAAATAAATTTTCTTTGTCTTTGAGCACTTAAGTGATCTTTTCCGAATTTTTTTTAACAAAATTTGCCAAACCCCGTGTAATTTAACCAATTTTTCCACGCTTTTTCCCAGAAAATCACGCACTCTATTATGGTTAGATTAGCACTTACTTGTACGGTTAATTTCCCTTGGCGAATATTATAAAATAACACTGCAAGAACTTGTCGGTTTGTAGGAAGTTTCGTGCCCGTAATTCGGTGGTTAACATTTCCAATTAAATAATCCTTATATTTATTGCAGCTACGTAAGTCTTCCGACATAACTTCTTTAAATCTTAAATCACAAATTGTCTAACAGAAGTACATTTTTTAAGCGTTTAATACACAAATAAATCTGTGGTCACAAGCGATAACCGAATAAGTCGACTTAAGAACGATTTGAGTTATGAATGCAATCATATCTATAATATTAATAGCCTACCGTTCTACCGTTTATCCCGATTTTGTCCAAACGTATATTATTTGAAAAGTATTTCTTTTAGCCGTTTTGCAGATTTACAGATTTTTAAATTTCTTCCCTAATTTTGAGTAAATTGCATTTAAAGTTGCTACTAACACATACATAAAATTATTAAATTTGTTAATGTGTTTGTAATAAAAATGAGTATGTTTTTTGTGTTGATTTGTGAATTGGCTATAATTGATTAGCATACTTTTAGGGTCTTTATTTAATGAAAAAATAAATTTTCCTAGAATTTGCACTCGAATTTCGAGGGCTGGAATCTGCTAGTTCTACTAAAAACGCTTTATATTTACGTGAAATCCCTATTTCTCTAGCACTGTTTAGTAAAAAGTTATTAATGAAAACATATTGACCTAAGGCGTAATGAAGCTCCATTATATTTATATAAACAGTCATTTTTCTCGAAAGCGGTTTTCGCCGATTTGTGTTATCTTTGCTATCATGTTCTACTAAAAATGCTTTATATTTACGTGAAATCACCATTTCTCTATTACGGTTTATTTGAATAAAAAGTTATTTTTCTCAAAAGCATTATTTTCGACTTAGGCGATTAATGCTTGTGACCACAGAAATAAAGATTTTAAATTCTATAACAAAAGACAACTTTTCATTTAAAGACAGTAGTAGTAGTAGTGTAAATTGCATGGTAGCTGTAGTTTTGATAAGGTTTCGTTTTAATTAATCGTAAAAATAATTTTATTTTGTATTACATCGAAAAGAAATTGAGCCGCATTCTTTCTAATTCTCTTTATTTTCATAAAAATAAACAAAACAAAAATTTTCAAGTCCAAAAACAGTACGGGCATGCAAAAAACGCATATATCGCCCTTTAAGGCCCCGTCGCTTAGGCGTAGGCACTTGACCTCAAAATCAAGGTTCAGAAAATACACACATGAAACACAAAATGTTCTGTTCTAAAGTAGCCAACACATATTTTTATTTTCGTATCAATTATGTGCTTTTCTAAATTTTGTGCGGTGCCCAACATAATCATGACTGTGTTTCGTTTTAATATTTCGTTATCTACACGAACATTTTTATATCACGTATTTTTTGTTTCGAACACACATAAACCACACAGATTCGAGTGTAGCTTTATTTCAAGTTCGTTTTCTTGCACGTGTACTGCTAAAAAACAGAACATGTTCTTCAACGCCTATATCTAAAAATTAAAACATTATCCACTCGCGATCGGAAAAAAACAAAATTAAGTCATATTATTATCTTTTTATTTTTATTTTTTTATAACTGCTAATGAATTATTTTAGATTTTTTTAATAAATTTGGTTGAAACAATTGTTTCGTTATTACAGGGGTGTTTCAGATTTTTCCGATTGAAAGTGGATAATGTTTTAAGAACATGTTCTGTTTTTTTAGCAGTACACGTGCAAGAAAACGAACTTAAAATAAAGCTACACTCGAATCTGTGTGGTTTATATGTGTTCGAAACAAAAAGTACGTGATAGAAAATGTTCGTGTAGATAACGAAATATTAAAACGAAACACAGTCATGATTGTGTTGGGCACCGTACAAAATTTAGAAACACACATAATTGATATGAAAATAAAAATATGTGTTTGTTGATTTGAGCTATGTTTGTTTACATATATGTTCGAGTTTTTTATGCAGTGTGTGTTTTTTTTCTGAACTCTGCTCAAAATAATATATTGGATCATTATATTCAGCTTATATTTCTTCCAAATAAGATTTGAACTCTATTGACCTTTGTTTTTATTACACGATTACTTTCATAACATTATCGAATCCTAAGTCCTTTCCACAAATATTCATCATCCAGCAAGTTTTTTCATATCAAGTCCAGCTTTACTACATGCACAAAGTAGACTAGTCAACAAATCACTACCATATTCTATTCTATAGACCGACTGTAATTTTCTTCCTTGTTTGTTTTGTTTTTATATATTTTTTCCACTATTTTATTATATTTTTTTTTATGATATTTAATATAAAATATTTTACTATAAACAGTCATTAAAAAGCAGATTATTATTTTTTTTTCTTTTTTAACACAGAATGGATTGCTGTTTTATTAAACGCAACTGTTTATACAAATAAACCTTAAGTACTCCATTGAAGTTGATATTGTACATATTTATATACACTCGAGTATGTGTCTCTATCCAACTAAGTATCTATCCAAGTACGTACCTTATGTGTTAATGTAGTTTATATTCTACGTATGTATGTTTTATCCATTTACCTTTTCAAAAATGTATAAAGTTTAAAAATATTACATATAGAGTTTATAAACTGTTCTATAATAATGCAGCTGTTTTCATATTTTTATACCCTACTCCACTCTGTGGTCAGGATATTAAAAGTTTGTGCTGAAGTTTATTTATTCTTTGAATATTGGACACAGCAGCCAAAATGCAAAAGCCAAAAATTAAATAGTAACTTTGTTCAGCTCAAGAACGATTGCCAATGAAATCGGTGAAAATCACTACATTCTCAAGGCAGTCCCGATTGAAATGTTTAATTTTTCTTGTAACGATAGACTCAGAATCATCTACAGATTTGATAAAGCATTGTCTATCCATCTGTCTGTGTCAAATAATTATATGCTATGTATGTTAATAAAAATATGATCATCTCAAGGGCAATTGCTTTGGTAATTGGTAAGGATCAGTGCATCTTCAGATCTCGCCCTCAAACAAATATAATCTCTAAGTTGGACTTACATAAATCTGTTAAATGCATATGTATATATGATCAACTGTGCCTTATGTGTGTAATTTATATTCAAAAATCAGTTTAAAAACGAACTATGCTCCTTGTAGGATTCACAGAGCCAATAATAAGTAGACCCAATTCTGTTTTTACTTGGTCTTTTTACACGACTTTAATTTAACACGGTCTAGAAAAAAAGTGATTCCATTTTTTCACGATTTCATTCGATTTAACACGGTTAAAGAAGGCTATTTGATTGAAATTTTAAAGAAAAATATTTGAATTAACCGTAATCTTTTTTAATATTTTTTTTTATCCCTTATTTATAAAATTAGGGAATTCCCCTTTCTAATTTATTTCCGTGGCAGCTTGGCTTAGTATCATAAAAATAAGTTTAAATCGTTAAAAAAGGGGTAAGCCATATTTCTATATGCATATTCGAACTTATTTATATATATATTAAAATTTAGGGCCCTATGAAAAATGTCGACTACTACTACTCGGAAACTCAAAAGGAAATGTATTTCTTCAGTAACTAAAATTGAAATTTTAGACCGCCTCAAAAATAGAAAAGGCTCAACGTCTTTAGGTAAGAGTTTTGGTTTGAACGAAGCCACAACAAGGACTATTAAACGAAATACAGATGCTATTAGGATATCTGTATTATCAGGAATGAAACTATCTGCTAAATCGTGATCATACACTAAAGATTCTGGTAAAGAAAAAAAATGGAAAAAGCACTAATAATACGGATACAATAAAGAAGAAAGTATTGAGAATTTATAAGCAGAACCATCTACACTAACAGAGCCCAGCCCTCTAAACTGGAGTGCAAATTCTAGAAAATTTTATTTTTTCATTTAATAAATAATTTTGTTAGAGCCTAAAGGTATGCTAATCAACTGTAGCCAATTCACAATTCAACACTTTTTAAATAGAATTAATTAAATTTCATTATATAAATGGGTTTGTTAATAAATAATTTTAAAGGAGCCCAAAGGTATGGTAATCAATTTTAGCCAATTCACAATTCAACACAGGGCTTTTGATATTTGTAATAAACACACGCACACAGTATGAGGTTTATGTATGTGTTAGTAGCAACTTTAAATGATCCTTACTCCAAAAACATATTCCAGACGGTGCAATTCTGTATATCTGGTGGACAGCTAAAAAGAAATACCTTTCAAATCAGGTATGTTTAGTTAAAATCGATTATTAACTACAATTTTTATATCGGTCACAAGAAATCGCCATGCCTATTAATATTATAGATATATAAAAACGAAAGTATGTATGTTGATTTGTTTGTAGCTTATGGGAGGCTAAACCATTGGACCGTTCTTCCTGAAGTTTTACAGAGTCTTATGTGAGGTCACCTATTATTAATGTTAGTAGCCGTGCCGAAAACGGGCCACATCGGATAAGTGGGCATGACACCTTCCATACAAAAGTAATTATTCAATATTATATATCTGGAATACTATTTGTCAGAGGTCATCTATTATTAATTTGAGTAATAGGACAAAAAACGGGTGGGATCGGACCAATGGGCGAGCTACCCCTTATACAATATATATACTAGGAGTACTATGATAGGGAGAGCTTTGAAAATTGATGTGATGTCATCTATTCCACCCAATTCTAAACAAAAATTCCGCATGAAATATCTCACTTCTCCCTTTTCCCCTATTATGAATAAAAATTGCTTGGGGAAAAAAATTCGATGGGAAAAAAGTAGTTATTCTCAATGCACTTGAATTTGGTTTTTCCTCAAAAAATTTCCCTTGCAAAACAAACGGGAGTTTACATAAAAATGTAAGAAGTATTTGGAAAAAACAAAATTTAAATAAAAAAAATTAATATTTTATTGTTCTTGTAGGTTGAGGACCACAAATAAAGCCCAACTTCAACTTCTGTTAACTTTAATAAAAGCCAATTCAGGCATTGATTGCGTTTTTCATAGATTCAGCCCGCAATTGACTTCTAATAAGCCTTTAGCTATTTCGTTGTTGTTATTCTACAACAACAATTTCCGCCACAACTGCTCGCATCATTTATTTTTTTATTTAATTTTTCTTTAAAATAAATTTATTTTCGTTTGCACACGAAAAAAAATAGAAAATTAATTGTCAATAAGCCATATAACTGGCTTCGGTGATGCCACTTATTCATGTATAATTGGAGGATTTTTTCTCGTGAAAAGTATTTCCGTGAGAAAGAAATGCCTTAAGAATATTCGTAATTGGGCTGACTATTAATGTGTGCAGCCATGCCGAAATTGGACGCGATCGGAGAAGTAAATATTCAGTATCATAAACATCGAGTACTATGACAAAGACAAATTTACAAATTTGCCTGAGGTCATCCATTATCGGACCGAGGCTTTTTAACCCCCCATATAAAGTAATTATTAAATGTCATATATCTGGAGTACTGTAATAGTGAGATCCTTAAAGGCCTCGTTAGCCACATGTAACCGTAACCAAACGTGTCAGCTGTTTTTTTCTGTTACATGAAAAGCATTTAGAGCAGTTACCGAGCTCAACTGTCACGTAACCGGAACGTCCCAATCCGTTGAAAATAGATGTTTGCTACGTTTGTACGTGACATTTGTGGACAGCTGATAAAGTTTGGTTAATTTTACACAGCAACATGCTGGTTCGTTTTTTACGTTCTCTACACTAAATGCCAACGTTACATTTACGGTACGAATACATTTTAACAACGTGTGGCTAACTAGACCTAATGACTTTGCGTGAGCCCATACGTTATTCATGTGACTAGTCGAACAAAAAAATGGCCATGATCATGGGCGTGATATTGTAAATTCAAGGCCAATTCCAAAGGCAACAAAGGAACGGATCTTATTTTTGTTTTGTAGCATTGCTTCAGGAGACCGTATGCTGAAGCCTCAGCTTATTAAGCTTTAGCCTCAATTAAAGGTGTCGACTTTAATAAGTTACAGGTTTATTAGATGGCGAATAAAAAGACATGGGTAATAACTGCCTTTTTCACTGAATGGTTCAATAAATATTTTGTCCCACAAATTAAACGGTATATGAGCGAAAGAGGTACAGGTATTCAAAGTTCTTCTGATTAAGGACAACGGTCCTAGCCATCCAGATTTTGAACACGAAAATGTACAGGTTTTGTTCCTGCCTACATCAAGTGAAGTTTCCAGTGTATTTTAGACAATATAGATCATGATAAGATACTTACAGTAACTGATGCTTAGAAAATGTTTTCTGTTAGAGATTGCGAGACACATGCTGTGTTGGCATTATCTGACCATCAACCCTAAATGCGTATTGGAAAACAATTTTTCAAAAACGAAAATTATGTGCCTGAAAATACACATGAGTATTCCTCTATAATTACTATGTCAAATGCAGAGAGGGCTTTGATGACTTAGCATTTGATGATATTGACGACCTGCTAGATGGGAAAGTTCTAAGTGAAGACGAAATTATAGAAGTTGCCTTAGAAACTGTTGATTCTACCGAAAACAGTGATAGTGCTGAATCGGTTCCACTAACTTTCTAATAAATGAAGAAATTATTTCGTCGCAAACGATCCTTTTGCGAAGTCTTGTATGGCTCGTTACCATGAATTATACCAAGAGCTATACAAAACTGGGTCACAACGACTAATAATCGATTTTGTTGTAAAATGCAGTGCTATCTAGTAAGAAAGAAAAAATCCTAATCTTGATGAAGATACCACAGAGTGAATCTCACAATTGAAACATAATATATATATATATATATATATATATATATATTGATACCTATAATTCCAAGTTGGAACAAAGGGCATAATAATGACGTACAAAATATTTCGAGTGATGATAGCGATTTTGAACCAATCTGAAGCAAGCGATCGCATATGGTATCTGATGGTAATAGTAAATAGATCTGCATACTTCTGGATACAAAATTTGATTTTAGAATTCATATTTCGCTAACAATAAACAAATCTACTGATGTACTTGGCTTCATTAAACGGTGGGCTAAGAGTTTTCGGATCCGTATACGACAAAACAATTTTTTACTACCTTGGTAACACCAATATTCGAATAAGACTGTAGTCTGGGATTTGCAATATCATGTAAATTCAAATCAAATTGAATCAGTTCAGAAACAATTTTTGTTATTTTGTCTTCGTGGTTTGGGCTGAGATCCTTATATGAGGTTGCCATCTTATGAAAACCATCTGGCTCTAATTAAGCTTCCTACATTGAATTGAAAAGTCGCAGACAAATGCTGAATGTTACTTTCCTGTTAAAACTGGTAAATGGTAGTCTTAAATCTGAATTTCTTATCAACAAAATCTATAATATTAATAGGCTAGGGATTTCTTGTGATCGATGTTTTGTTCTGCCGTTTTATCCCGATTTGGACCAAACGTATATTATTTGAAAGGTATTTCTTTTTAGCCGTTTTGCAGATTTACAGATTTTAAAATTTTTTAATTTATTTTGAGTAAATTACATTTAAAGTTGCTACTAACACATACATAAGATTTCACAATGCTATGTGTGTGTTTATTAAATTTATTAATGTGTTTGTACTAAAAATGAGTTTGTTTTTTCTGTTGATTTGTGAATTGGCTATAAATGATTAGCATACCTTTAGGGATTTTATTTAATGAAAAAATAAAATTTCCTAGAATTTGCACTCGTTGGAATCTATTAGTAAATATAATTATTCCTTTTCGATCAAGAAATTATAATTTTCTATCAAAAATTATTGCACGAACTATGCTACTTTTTATCCAGTTTGCGGAATTTATGATAAGTTTAATATGCTGTATCAGTTTATTAATATTAATAAAGGTTTGGATATGGTGAGATACAGGGTACATTCGTAGATGCAGTAAATTTGGGCATTACTGCGGCAGTTATGCCAAGTTTTGTTGCTGATACGTGATCAGTTGTTGCAGATGCTTTGTTACTGCTCAACAATTGCACAGAGTTTGCTTTTTAGAACGTTTTGCAAAAGATAAAAAACATGTTCACCACAATAACATTAACATATACTATTGAAAATCTTGATTCTAAACTTTTTGCTAACTTATAATAAAAATGAATTAAAAGAAAAATGAAACGACTTCTGGTTATTAGAAATCAATTAAAGCGAAAAGGAAGGCGGATTCCTAAAATAAAAAATTACTTTTGAAATAATAAAACGATATTATTTATTATTAACAATTATTTTTGTATTAACAATTTTTATATAATGCACTACTTACTCTTCCTTTCTGCACCAATGTTTAATTTTTTTAAGCTTCGCGCTCTATTGCATTAGTAATTAATATGATGCCATAGTTGCAAAAATTTGCGGCAGCACTGTCAATTGTTTGCATAAAAACTTTTGACGGAAATCAGTGCAGCCAAGTGATGCTTTTTTGAACGTTTTACTTTTATTATGCTGCAATGATGCATAACTACTGCATTTACGAATGTACCCACACTTGAATGCAATAAATTAATTGAATTAAAAAATATTAAATTTTAATTTGTTTAATGTTTAATTATATATACTTGCAGATTCCAGCGGTCGAACTTTTTTAACTTAGCCAATTCACAAACCAACACTTTTTTGGTTAATTATTGTGAATGAAGAGAACAAACTCATCAACAAACACATTAACAAATTTAATAAACACACACATAGCATATGTATAATTTTATGTATGTGTTAGTAGCAACTTTAAATGCAATTTTCTCAAAATAAAGGGAAAAAGTTAAAAATCTATAAATCTGGTGAACAGATAAAAATACTTTCCAAGAAATATGCGTTTGGTCAAAATCGGGATAAAACGGTAGAACAAACCATCGGTCACAAGAAGTCGCCTAGCCTATTAAAATTATAGATAAATGTATACTTTAAGTAATATGTAAGGATTATTCCATAGACTAAATAAATAAATAAATAAATACTTTAAGATTTGAATTGCTTTTTCATTTTAATGCACATAAAAAATTAATTTGGCTTTTATAACGAATCTCTTAATAGTTTTTTTATAGGAATCATTTTATTTTACTTATTTTTGAAAGGATGGAACTAATCCCCCTTTTTTCTATGTACTTCATGTCTTTTTTACACAGGTTTTTTTAAACGGTTTGGTCTGGCACGTATTTACCATGTAAAAACAGAATTAGATGTATATATATCTTTTCAAATTAAACGATTTATTCTTTTATATGTTGTTTAACAAATTTGTAAGTTATTGGCGTAGAATTCGATGGAAATATGTATATATTTTCCTATATCAGTAAAAAGCAATTTAGTCCTATTTAGTTTCCACATAAAGCACCTTCTCGATATCGCGATTTTGACCAAACTTATATTATTTGAAAGGTATTTCTTTTTAGCCGTTTTGCAGATTTACAGATTTTTAAATTTTTTCCCTTATTTTGAGTAAATTGCATTAAAAGTTGCTACTAACACATGCTTAAATTATACATATGCTATGTGTGTTTTATAAAATTTGTTAATGTGTTTGGAAATGAGTTTGTTATTTTCATTCACAATAATAATAAAACAAAAAGTGTTGGTTTGTGAATTGGTTAAGTTGAGAAATAAAATTGTCTAGAAATTGCACTCGAATTTCGAGCGCTGGAATCTGCTAGTTTACTTTAATCGGTTTTGACACATTCAAATATTTTAGTGCGTTACCTGGTTCTTAAGCTAGTCCTCACATAATAAGCAGATCCGGAATAAAGTTTAATTTATATACAACAAACACATGAAACTCTCATTTAAATTGTTAGCCCTGTCCCTAGACCAACTTGCGCAACTTGAGAGTTAGTTAAATGCATAGTCGACCTAGACTGACAATAACTTGCTTACTTGTTTTTTGTTTAACTTTGTAATATTTTACATTTTACCTTCTTATGTGCGTCATAAATTACCATACAAAGTACTTTTAAAAAGTTCCCATCTGTTATTTGTATTTTGCACATGCGGTTTTGTTGAAAACCACAAAAAAAAAATTAAAAAAGTGGTTTAAATATCAAATTCTTAGCTAAGGTTGGTTTCTTTTATTGGCCTTTTTGGATTATAACATTAAAAATGTTTTGTCTTCGGTAACTATTTACATCGTATAAGTTTTATCATCAAAATTCGTTTTATTTAACAAAAAAAAATCATAAATTAAACTTTACGTAAAATTAACATAAAACTTTGACTTTTTTGGCATTGAGGCGGATTTTTTATTGTAATTACTAAGTACAAAGACTACAGTTCTTTATTAGCAGCTAGGAAAATAAAAAAGAGAAGTGGTCAATTTGGAGGAAATTATTTTAAAGAACTTCTGAAGAAGCCAATAGAATATAATTAAATATAAACTTAAGCTATTCAAAATAAATTGAATAGAAAATAGGAAATACTTTGTGAAAATTAATAACAACTAGCAGATTCCAGCCCTCGAAATTTGAGTGTAAATTCTAGGAAATTTTATTTTTTCATTAAATAAAGACCCTAAAGGCATGCTAATCAATTTAATCCAATTCACAAATCAACACACACATAGCATTGTATAATTTTATGTATGTGTTAGTAGCAACTTTAAATGCAATTTACTCAAAATAAAGGAACAAATTTAAAAATCTGTAAATCTGCAAAACGGCTAAAACGAAATACATTTCAAATAGTATACGTTTGGTCAAAATCGGGACAAAACGGTAGAACAAAACATCGGTCACAAGAAATCGCCTAGCCTATTATTATTATAGATTATTCAAAAAAAAATATAATCACAAATTTTGATTTCAACTTCTGAAAGAATAAGGAAAGAAATTTCATGTTTAAAATTTTACAATAAAAATTTTTCAATTTATGGTAAAAATGTAGAATTTAAAATTGCTATAAAAATTTTAATTTAAATTAAATAATTAAAATATTAAAAGTTTAAATTTAAAGTAAATAATTTGAATTTAAATTAATATAAATAAAATTTAAATTAAATGAAATAATTTAAATTTTACAAATTTAAAAAAATTTATTTAATTTAAATTTAAATTTTTAATTTAAATTTAAATTTTTAATTTAAGTTCCACATTTTTATCATAAACTTTCAAATTTTTAATAAAAAATGTAAAATTTTAATATTAAACTCTAAATTTCGAATTTTCAATTTAAAATTTTTTTTTTTTAATAAAAATTTTTGTCGTAAATTTTTCAATTTTTAAATTTTTCATCTCTTTTAAAATTTATTTTTTTTTACTTTTATTATAAATTTTAAAATATTTCTCATTTATATTTAAATTTTTATCATAAATTTCAAAATTTTATAGTTCAAATTTTCTGTTTTAAATTTTTGTTTTGTGTCAAAATCAATGAATATACAGTGGGTGACAAAACATCGGCTGGTAAGAATTTTTAATAATTTCTTGCCTGCTGATTTGAAAAAGTTCATATCGAATGGGGACCAGTTCGAAAAATTAACCGATCCAGACCATATTTGGTAAGGTTTGTAATTTTTTTGCAAAAAACAAATACAAACTAAATTTGAGAAAAATCCGGACAGTCGGACAGACGGACACACGGGTGGACAGACGGACGGACGGACCGGCATCGCTAAATCGACTTAGAAAGTGATTCGGAGTCGATCGGTACAATAAAAGATAGTTCTAGGTCCAATGTTTTTGATAGTTACATAAATCAACACAAACTCATTATACCCTAGTTTCATAGGGTATAAATATGTGCTCGAGGAGTGCTTGAGGCTGATCTTGGTTGTTATCGTCCTGTGATGTAACCACTAACATCAGAAAAACATTTTTTGGCATTTTGCTAAGGAACACATGAACTGGTCAAGACGGAATTGGGATTTTGTTCTCTTTTCTGATGAGTCCAAGTTTTATTTAAGGAGCAATGATGGAAGAACGTTTGTACGACGACCTAAGGGAAGAAGACTAGACACAAAATATATAAATAAACTGTCAGGTTCGGTGGTGGAAATATTATGGTATGGGGTTGCTTTTCAGCTTAAGGAATGGGTCCAGTTCATGTAGTAAAAGGTACTCTAACTTGCAAATTTTAAATTACGTAATAGATCAATACGCGGAGGAAAACATGCCCCTGGTCTGAAAGTTCCAACATGACAATGACCCAAAACAAACCACCAAAATTGTAACCGAATGGCTACAATCTAAAGCAGTTAGTGATTTGGAATGACCAGCCCAATCACCAGATCTGAATCCCTTAGGAAATATATGGGAAACTGGAAATCGATAAATATGGACACGAAATTACACAAACAAGTCAGATCTGATAGAGGCAGTTAATTCAGGGTAATAAAAAAATCATGTGAGTCCGATCACATAGGATATGTGTAAACATCTAGTAATTAAAGATTTTTTATGTCACTTTTTTAAAATCAAACAGAAAGCGTCATCTATGTATCACTTACAGCAAACAACTGGCTAATTTTAAATTTTTCATTTTTCGTTCTTTATTTTTAATTTTTCGTTTTTTATTTTTCATTTTTCATTTTTCGTTCATTTTTAATTTTTCATTTTTATTTTCATTTTCATTTTTTATTTTTCATTTTTTGTTTTTTGTTTTCCATTTTTTATATTTCATTTTTTATTTTTTATTTTTATTTTTATTTTTCATTTTTAATTTTTAATTTTTAATTTTTAATTTTAATTTTTAATTTTTAATTTTTAATTTTTAATTTTTAATTTTTAATTTTTAATTTTTAATTTTTAATTTTTAATTTTTAATTTTTAATTTTTAATTTTTAATTTTTAATTTTTAATTTTTTATTTTTAATTTTTAATTTTTAATTTTTAATTTTAATTTAATTTTTAATTTTTAATTTTTAATTTTCAATTTTAAATTTTTAATTTTTAATTTTTAATTTTTAATTTTTAATTATTAATTTTTAATTTTTAATTTTTAATTTTTAATTTTTAATTTTTAACTTTTAATTTTTAATTTTTAATTTTTAATTTTTAATTTTTAATTTTTAATTTTTAATTTTTAATTTTTAATTTTTAATTTTTAATTTTTAATTTTTAATTTTTAATTTTTAATTTTTAATTTTTAATTTTTAATTTTTAATTTTTAATTTTTAATTTTTAATTTTTAATTTTTAATTTTTAATTTATAATTTATAATTTTTAATTTTTAATTTTTAATTTTTAATTTTTAATTTTTAATTTTTAATTTTTAATTTTTAATTTTTAATTTTTTATTTTTAATTTTTAATTTTTAATTTTTAATTTTTAATTTTTAATTTTTAATTTTTAATTTTTAATTTTTAATTTTTAATTTTTAATTTTTAATTTTTAATTTTTAATTTTTAATTTTTAATTTTTAATTTTTAATTTTTAATTTTTAATTTTTAATTTTTAATTTTTAATTTTTAATTTTTAATTTTTAATTTTTAATTTTTAATTTTTAATTTTTAATTTTTAATTTTCAATTTTTAATTTTTAATTTTTAATTTTTAATTTTTAATTTTTAATTTTCAATTTTTAATTTTTAATTTTTAATTTTTAATTTTTAATTTTAATTTTTAATTTTTAATTTTTAATTTTTAATTTTTAATTTTTAATTTTTAATTTTTAATTTTTAATTTTTAATTTTTAATTTTTAATTTTAATTTTTAATTTTTAATTTTTAATTTTTAATTTTTAATTTTTAATTTTTAATTTTTAATTTTTAATTTTTAATTTTTAATTTTTAATTTTTAATTTTTAATTTTTAATTTTTAATTTTTAATTTTTAATTTTTAATTTTTAATTTTTAATTTTTAATTTTTAATTTTTAATTTTTAATTTTAATTTTTAATTTTTAATTTTTAATTTTTAATTTTTAATTTTTAATTTTTAATTTTTAATTTTTAATTTTTAATTTTAAATTTTTAATTTTTAATTTTTAATTTTTAATTTTTAATTTTTAATTTTTAATTTTTAATTTTTAATTTTTAATTTTTAATTTTTAATTTTTAATTTTTAATTTTTAATTTTTAATTTTTAATTTTTAATTTTTAATTTTTAATTTTTAATTTTTAATTTTTAATTTTTAATTTTTAATTTTTAATTTTTAATTTTTAATTTTTTTAATTTTTTAATTTTTAATTTTTAATTTTTAATTTTTAATTTTTAATTTTTAATTTTTAATTTTTAATTTTTAATTTTTAATTTTTAATTTTTAATTTTTAATTTTTAATTTTTAATTTTTAATTTTTAATTTTTAATTTTTAATTTTTAATTTTTAATTTTTAATTTTTAATTTTTAATTTTTAATTTTTAATTTTTAATTTTTAATTTTTCATTTTTCATTTTTAATTTTTAATTTTTAATTTTTAATTTTTGATTTTTAATTTTTAATTTTTAATTTTAAATTTTTAATTTTTAATTCTTAATTTTTAATTTTTAATTTTTCATTTTTCAAAACCTTTTTATAACATCAAAATTTCAATGGATCTCATCAACAATTTAATTGTATCCAGGCCTCGGCGTTGTGAATCAGTACTAAAAAATAATGGATACCCAACAAAATATTAAAACAAAAATAGAGGGAAAGTTTTCAATTATTATATATGTAGTAAAGGTTTCCATTGTTTTGTCACCATCATAAAAATGATTACTTTTAGGTTTTGATATTTATTTCTGAAGTTAAGCTATTTTATGTTAATATTTTTTTTTAATAAGCATACAAAGTTTTAAATTAATAAAAGAGTTTCGAATTTTATGATCTAATTTTTTGGTATTTTTTTAAGTTTCCATTGTATTGTCACTCACTACAACTTGTATTTTATTTATATATGTTTTCTACAGATAACAGAATAATTTCTTCAAAATGTTCACAAAGTTTATATGAAAACACACTTTTAAAAAAGGACTAACATTGTGAACCTCATTAATAGTTCAAACTAAACGAACAATATTTAATTCTTATTTATCTGGTTAACGTATGAGTAACTTTTAATGTTGTTTGTATAACGCATACGCTTCATGCACAGTGACAACATAAAATAACATAATTATCTACTCAGAGACAAAGCTCAAAGTTACACATAAAATAACTGTGCTATAAAATTAACAATAACATTAATAAAAATATATCCGATCATTTATTGTTTGAAAATGAAATTATCAAGGATATAAAAGCATTTTGTTACTCACATTTCCATGTACACATTTCCATAGAATGCATGTGTGCATATAGGAAAAGCTCTATAAGGAAACTATAGCATAAAGTTATGGCAAAATCATATGTACCATTGTATGTTTGGCTAAGTGTAAACAAAGAAAGAAAAATGGAAAGAAACAAAAATATTAAATAAAATAATTGTATACAACAAAGGTCGCCAAACTAACGGTATTGTGCATGTTTATTAGCTAAGGGTTTACTATACTGCTCGTGTACCTAATACAAACACTTTTTAACTCATACACTCTTCTATTTGCATTTGAATAAATATGTATGAAATGTATAGAATGAATGCAAAATAACATTATGATATGCTACAAACAATATGTTGTTGTTGCTTAAGGTGACGATGCTGACGAATGTACTGTTGCTTGTTACATACGAGTATAAGTGAAAGCAAACATTGTCATGCACATTTGTATGTGCATACTTGCTATCTGCGTCTAAGCAGAGCTTTAACGAATGTATTAATATGTATTTAATATTAATTTAATTATTTATGTTAATTTGTTATATTCGATTTGGTTTAACAGCTGATGTTCAGTCGTGTAAGCGATATGTTTATTTTTATTTTCGGAAAATAGAAAAATATTTTCTGAAGATAACAAAAAATAAACAATGTAAAAAAGTTTTAAATAATTAATTCTTTAAAAACTCTGCACTGGTGCTTAACTACCTTGAGTTGATGTTACAAGTACATGCTTGTAGAACAATTGTTGAAACTGTATAAACATTACCTGCAAGTGAATTTCAAATGTGTACGTTAAATTTCTCTATCTCTTTGTGTGTGAAATTTTATTTTCTAACTTGTATACCAGCATGTTTGTGTTAGTGTATATTTTCAGCTTACACCTTTTTCTTTTCAAAGTGACATTGCGGGTTTTACAACTCTTAATGTACGTGAAATGATCTCGGAACTTCAAGCATACATCTGTTTCTTTACCCCTTGTTCTTGCGGGTTCGATGGTTTTAGCCGTTAGGTCTCGTAATTTGGTTGACAAGCTGAACTGCATGAGTGAATTATAAATTCACTGACGGACGGGGTTAGTTGCTTGATGGCTAATCTGTGTATGCGTGTGTTCGTAAATAATAATAAATACAGTTCATATAGTAGTTATATTATCCACCAACTGTTTTTTTTTTATAAAACTTTTTCCAACAATTTTAAAGTAAGGTTTAACTAATCCAGAACTTGAAATTAAATTTAAATTCGTTTTAAACAAATAAATTAAATGGAAATAAATTTTTTTTAATTCCTATTGAAGGGAATTACCGATTTGAGTAAATAAATTTAAACAAACGTAATAAAATAAACAAACTTTTTTAAGAAAAAGTTTTTTTTATGAAGAGGTACTTTTGTAAGTAAAGGTACATTTTTAGAAAATTTACTTTTTAAGAAATGCATTTTTTAGAATAAGGTACTTTTTAAGAAAAATAACTTTTTTAAGAAAAGGTATATTTAAGAAAAGGAACTTTTTTAAAAAAGGTACTTTTTATAAAAAGCTGTTTCAAGAAAATGTACTTTTAAAAGAAAGGGTATTTTTTAGGAAAAAATATTTTTTAAGAAAAAATATTTTTTTTAAGAGAAAGTACTTTTTCTAAGAAAAATCAATTTTTTAAGAAAATATTGTTTTTTAAGAAAAGGCACTTTTTTAAAAAAATTTCGCTTTTTAAAGAAAACGTACTTGTTTAAGAAAACGTGCTTTTTAAATAAAACATGATTTTTTAAGAAAAGGTACTTATTTTAAAAAAGACTTTTCAAAAAAGGTGTTTTTTAAGAAAAATTACTTTTTTAAGAAAATTTAGTTTTTAGATAAGGTACTTTTTTAAGAAAATTCACTTTTTTAAGAAAAGATATTTTTTTAAGAAAACGTGATATGTACTTTTATAAGAAAATTTACTTTTAAAAAAATTTCCCTTTTAAAAAAAAATTAATTTTTCGTGTATATGCACGTTTTAAGAAAAAGTACTTTTTTAAGAAAATGTACTTTTTAAGAAAAAATACTTTTTTAAGAGAACGGGCTTTATTAAAAAGATGTACTTTTTCAGGAAAATTGACTTTTTACGAAAATGTACTTTTTTAAGAAAAGTGCTTTTTAAGAAAAAAAATAGAAAATGCTTTTTAAGAAAAAAAAAACACCTGTTTAAGAACAAGTACTTTTTTTAGAAAAGGTACTTTATTAAGAAAAGATACTGTTTTAAGAAAACTTGCTTTTTAAATTAAACGTGATTTTTAAAGAAAATGAACTTATTTTAAAAATGGTACTTTTGAAAGAAAAAGTAATTATTTAAAAAAATTTGCTTTTTTAAGAAAAGGCATGTTTTAAAAGAAAAAGTGCTTAAAAAAAAGAAAATGTACTTTTTCAAGAAAATTAACTTTTTTAGAAAATGTACTTTTAAGAAAATGTGTGCATTTCTTAAGAAAATTTAATTGTTTAAGGGAAAATTTGCTTTAAAAAAAATACTTTTTTAAGAAAATATACTTTGTTAAGCAAAGGTACTTTTTTAAGAAAATACTTTTTCAAAAACCTCACTTTTTAAGAAAAGGTAACTTTTTAAGGGAAAAAGTACTTTTTTAAGAAAATGTAATTTTTTAAGAAAATGTAATTTTTTAAGAAAATGTACTTTTTTAAGAAAATGTACTTTCTTAAGAAAATGTACTTTTTTAAGAAAATGTACTTTTTAAGAAAAGATACTTTTTTAAAAGAACGCGCTTTATTCAAAAGATGTACTTTTTTAGGAAAATTTGTTTTTTAAGAAAAGGTACTTTTTTAAGAAAAGGGGATTTGTTAAGAAAAGGTACTTATTTGAGAAAATATACCTTTAAGAAATGTACATTTAAAAGAGAAAATGCTTTTAAAGAAAAAAAAACACCTGCTTTAGAACAAGAATTTTTTTTTTTAGAAAAGGTACTTTATAAGAAAAGATGTTTTAAGAAAACTTGCCTTTTAAATAATATATGATTTTTTGAAAAAAGGTACTTATTTTAAAAATGGTACTTTTGAAAGAAAAAATAATTATTTTAAAAAAGAAAAATTACTTTTTTAAGAAAAGTTTTTTTTTAAGAAAAAGGGTTTTTTAAAAAAAGAAAATGTACTTTTTCAGGAAAATTTACTTTTTTATTAAAGGTACTTTTTAGGAAATGTGCTTTTTTAAGTAAAGGAAATATTTTAGAAAACGTGATACGGCTATAAGCAAATTTACTTTAAAAAAATACTTTTTTAAGAAAATATATTTGGTTAAGGAAAGGTACTTTTGCAAGAAAATGCACTTTTTTAGAAAGGATCAATTTTTAAGAAAGGGTACTTTTGGGAAAATGTACTTTTTAAGAACAGGTACTTTCTTAAGAAAAGGTACTTTTTTAACAAAAGGGGATTTTTTAAGAAAAGGTACTTATTTGAGAAAATATACCTTTAAAAATGTACATTTAAAAGAAAAAGTGCTTTTTAAGATAAAAACGCCCGTTTTAGAACAAGTACTTTTTTTAGAAAAGGTACTTTATAAGAAAAGAAAATGTTTTAAGAAAACTTGCCTTTTAAATAATACGTGATTTTTGGAAAAAAGTACTTATTTTAAAAATGGTACTTTTGAAAGAAAAAGTACTTATTTTAAAAAAGGTACTTTTTTTAAGAAAAATTACTTTTTTAAGAAAAAGTTATTTTTTTTAAGAAAAAGGGCTTTTTTAAAAAAAGAAAATGTACTTTTTCAAGAAAATGTGCTTTTTTAAGAAAAGGAAATTTTTTAAGAAAACGTTATACGGCTATAAGAAAATTTACTTTAAAAAAATACTTATTTAAGAAAATATATTTGGTTAAGGAAAGGTACTTTTTCAAGAAAATGCACTTTTTTAGAAAGGATAAATTTTTAAGAAAGGGTACTTTTGGGAAAAGGTACTTTTTGAGGAACAGGTACTTTCTTAAGAAAATGTACTTTTTTAACAAAAGGGGATTTTTTAAGATAAGGTAATTATTTGAGAAAGTATAGCTTTAAAAAATTTACATTTAAAAGAGAAAGTGCTTTTTAAGAAAAAAAAAAACGCCCGTTTTAGAACAAGTATTTTTTTTAGAAAAGGTACTTTATAAGAAAAGAAAATTTTTTAAGAAAACTTGCCTTTTAAATAATACGTGATTTTTGAAAAAAGGTACTTATTTTAAAAATGGTTCTTTTGAAAGAAAAAATACTTATTGTAAAAAAGGTACTTTTTTTAAGAAAAATTACTTTTTTAAGAAAAAGTTATTTTTTTTTTAAGAAAAAGGGCTTTTTTAAAAAAAGAAAATGTACTTTTTCAGAAAAATTTACTTTTTTAGAAAAGGTACTTTTAAGAAAATGTGCTTTTTTTAAGAAAAGGAAATTTTTTAAGAAAACGTGATACTGTGATAAGAAAATTTGCTTTAAAACAAATACTTTTTAAAGAAAATATACTTGGTTAAGGAAAGGTACTTTTTCAAGAAAATTTACTTTTTTAAGAAAATTCACTTTTTAAGAAAGGGTACTTTTGGGAAAAGGTACTTTATTAAGAATATGTACTTTATTAAAAAAATTTATTTTCAGGAAAATTTAATTTTTTAAGAAAATGTGCTTTCTTTAAAAATGCAAATTTTTAAGAAAAGGTAATTATATTAAGAAAATGTTTTTTTAAGAAAATGTATTTTATTAATAAAATGTACAGTCGGGAAAATGTACCTTTTAAGAAAAGATATTTTTTTAAGAAAATTTTCTTAAACATGAAGCAAAAATGATAAAAAAAAAAACTTTCTCCTCTTATGTTTTGATTTTGGCACTTACTTTTTTCGCGGTCTAAGCCACCATTTTTAGTTTGAAAAACTTTTAGGGGCTCTCATAAGAAGGGTTGCGGAATCTATTGTATAAATAAAATACAAATATTACTACAACTCAAACCACTTTGAAAAGAGTTTGTTTGGAGTTTGTGGTTTAAATGAGGTGTTAATAAAATAAAAAAGTTTTTTAAAACTAAAACATCTTTTACAAATATTGCTGGGTAAGAATACGTTAGAATGCTTAAATTTGTCTAACTTTTATAACATATTCTATTTTTATCAAATTAGGATTTTTATGTTTAATTAAGGATAATGTTGAAATGTTCATTTCATTTATTATTTAAGTACAAAAAAGAAAATAAGCTAATCACGTATTGTAAAGTTTTCTAGTTACAGTTTCAAACCTTATTGTAACTCCATATACACAAAAAGAATAAAGAAATACCGCTATGGAACCATCAGAACTAATTAAACCTTAACTCGGTTAAACAATTGTTTATAAATTTGAGATAAATTTTTCCTGTTTATTTTGTAACATTAAGCATTAAGCCATATAAGTATTTAACTTAAATAAAAACAAGTAAGAAAATTATAGTCGGTCTAGACCGACCATACGATACCCTATACCATGCGTTTAGAAACCCTATCTCTTATGCCCAACTAACTGGACATAGAAAATAAGCAAAAACCAAATTTGAGTGGGATTTTTATTAATTTTTTTGGCTGCAGATATGAAAAAGTTCATATCGGATGCTATATCTATATAGGGACTAGGTCCAAAAATTGACCGATCCTGATCATGTTTGGTAAAGTCTCTTGTATTTTGCAAAAATATATACAAACAAAATTTGAGAAGAATCAGTGCAATATTTTTGTTTTTTAACAGATTTAAATGAAGATCGGGAAGCAGCTCTACATAGGGCCAAAGGGATCATTTTTGGACTACTCATGGATGGATGTAATGAACGCATACAAACCCAATTTGAGTAAGATCTATATGACAATTTGGATCTTATGGCAATTTATGTCGATTTCATAGGGGTAATTTGTATGGGGGCTAGATCTGAACATGGACCGATTCTCACCAATTTCAATAGCGTTCATCCCATGGCCGATAAAAGCTTACATACCAAATTTCGTCAAAATATATTCATATTTGCGACCTGCAGTTTGATTACAAGGTTTACATGGACACGCAGACGGACGGACGGACGGACGGACGGACGGACGGACGGACATTGTTAAATCAACTCAGAAAGTGATTCTGATTCGATCGGTATAATTAAAGATGGGTCTAGGTCCAATATTTTTGGTTGTTACAAACAGCAGCACAAAGTCATTATACCCAAACCACATAGTGGTATAGGGTATAATTAAAAGGCTTGGTAAAAAACAGCCATTCCAAATTTAGGAAAAAAATGTTCGCTTAAAGTTATTTAAAGAAGCAAAATATAGAATTGAATTAACTATATGCTATGTCTGTATATTTCGAAATATACAGACATAAATATTAATATTTAATTTCATATTTTTCCCAAAATTTTGTCAAAATAATTTTTAGCATATTCGAAATTGGTATGATTCCGCAGTGACCATTACGACCGATTTAGCTTTCGTGTCTTTAGATTTCGTTCGTGTTCATTAATAAATAAAAATTTTTTAAATTTCATCTATAATATTAATAGACTAGGCGATTTCTTGTGACCGATGTTTTGTTCTACCGTTTTATTCCGATTTTGACCAAACGTTTATTATTTGAAAGGTATTTCTTTTTAGCCGTTTTGCAGATTTACAGATTTTTTAATTTTTCCCTTTATGTTGAGTAAATTGCATTTAAAGTTGCTACTAACACATATATAATATTATACAATGCTTTGTGTGT
Organism: Cordilura impudica; assembly: GCA_963682025.1. Taxonomy (NCBI): domain Eukaryota; kingdom Metazoa; phylum Arthropoda; class Insecta; order Diptera; family Scathophagidae; genus Cordilura; species Cordilura impudica. The sequence goes on along the minus strand of OY821519.1, from coordinate 35,304,023 downwards.
GTTTATTAAATTTGTTAATGTGTTTGTAATAAAAATGAGTTTTTTTTGTGTTGATTTGTGAATTGGCTATAATTGATTAGCATACCTTTAGGGTCTTTATTTAATGGAAAAATAAAATTTCCTAGAATTTTCACTCGAATTTCGTGGGCTGGAATCTGCTAATATTAATAAAAATACATTTTCTTTAATCTTTTTTATGTTTATGTTTTATGTGTTTCTGAAAAAGCAAAATACTGAGACAATTCCACTTTCGAAAATTTTCTAATGGTCTTTTAAATATTTAATTAAATTAATTAAATTATTTAAATGTATGAAAATTTCTGAATTCCTTTTGGCAATTTTACAACAGAAATGAAATGTATTAACATACATATTTATTAGGGTGGGTTAAAGTGTAGGGGACCGAAAAAATCTCCATGGTTTCATGGCGATTCCGGTACTATGGGCCATAACAAGTATGTTTGCCCAAGGAACCATACCTCTTAAATCATTTTTGAGGTTGCCAAAATTTCGATGAAGATATTTTCATGATATTTGCCTAATACTCTTTCAAATGTAAAAAAAAATTATTGAAAATGTGTATACCGGGGCCTTTATGGGTCGGGAAATCCATTTTTCACATTTATTTTAATTTTTATTTTTCGTGCATTTTTATGAATTTTTTTTTTTTTCATCTTTTTGGGGAAAATTAACGAAATTATTGCACAAATCGACGAATCTTTAACTTTCCCATATTTAAAATAGCCTAAAATATTCAGGGCTGAAAATTATGTGGGGTACCCATATACGACCTATATCGATTTCATTCAATTTAAGTAAAACAAATCGTTTTTTATATTTGTTCATTCAAAGTGTATGTCTGTCCGTCTGTCTGTGGAAATCACGATCACAGACTCAGTAAATAAAAAAGAACCCTTTTTATAAAAGTGTTTTTTTAAATGACCATTTTTTCAAAGTACCCATTATATAAAAAATAACCCTTTTTTAAAAAAGTACCCGTTTTTTTTTAAAGTACCCTTTTTGTTCTTTTTAAAAAAAGTACTTTGAAAAAAATTAAAAATTAAGAAACAGAAAAATTTTACTTTTAAAAAAGGTAAACTTGATGAGTTTCGTCTTTTATTTGAAAATTCGGGTGTTGACGCTATATGTGTTTCTGAGACATGGTTCTGTGATAATGTTAGCGACAATATCTATGAGCTGAAGGGGTACTGTGTCTTTCGTTCCGACAGAAGTAGTCATGATGGTGGTGTCGCAATTTATATAAAAAATAATATTTCATGTCAATTAAATTGTACACATAATATAGCTAATGACGTGGAATATGTTTTTGTAGACGTAAATTGTCGTGGTGATAAACTTCTTCTTGGATGTGTATACAGTCCACATAAACTGATAAAGTTTGACAGTCTTATCACGAAGCTGGAGCTTTCATCAATGTCATACTTCGAAGTCATTATATCAGGTGATTTTAATAACAATCTTTTCGATGACTCAAATCTTACCACTATAATGTCGATGTTTAACTTGTCAGCTGTCAACACAACGAGACCTACAGACTTCACGTCAACAAATAGCACTTTGCTTGATCTTTTCTTTTTAGCAGCACCAGCATTTTCGAAGCACGATCTACTCTTCTTATCATATGATTTTGCAATAGAAACCCAGCCCCAAACATTTACTTATCATGATTTTAATAATATTGATATCTTGGCTTTGGGATATGATCTTTGTTCTACTCCATGGGATCAAATTTTCTATTTACCGACTGTTGGAGAACAACTGTCATTTCTTAATGGTAAAATTTTAGGAATTTACAACAAACATGCCCTCAACAAAACGAAAACTATTAAAAATAGAGATAGACCTTGGTTCACAATGGAAACCAAGATGCTAATAGAACACCGTGATAATCTGTATCAGAAGTGGAAACGTTACAGGATATCAGAATATCACGACGAATATAAGATGGCTAGGAAAGCGGTTGTTTCCAAAATAAGGCATGATAAGTCTTCCTATTATTTTAATAAATTTAATACAGCTATTGGAAGTAAAAAAAACCTGGAAACAAATACGCGAAATTGGAATAAATAAGACAATTAATCAATCAATGAATGTTGACATTAATGCGCTAAATGAAGCTTTTGTAAATATTCCTCTACCAGCCGTAAATAAGGAATTTTATGATGATTTTCCCTGTAATAATTTAAACATTCCCAAATTTAACTTTCAGTGTGTAACACTAACAGAGGTAGTTGAAAGTTTCAACGCTATTAAATCGAATGCAGTGGGCCTTGATAATATACACCCCAGATTTATAAAAATGATTTTACCATGGATTGTCCGTTTCATAATGTACTTGTTTAACTCCATAATCACTACTAGCATCTTTCCAATGGAGTGGAAACATGCCAAAATTATACCAATACCAATCTTGTTTCAGGCCACAACATAGCTGTATAACAGCTTTATCTGATGTAGTTGAGGAGTTAAGAAGTAACATGGATGATGGAAAAATATATTTTTTGGTTTTATTGGATCACTCAAGGGCATTTGACACGGTGCACCACTCAATTTTATGCCTCAAACTGAAGAGGTTTTTGAACTTTTCTACATTAGCAGTTAGACCCATGTTTTCATATCTCACAAACAGATCCCAATCTGTTGCTAATGGTAGCTCCATCTCAAACTCACTGCAAGTTATAAGAGGGGTACCACAGGGTTCAATTCTTGGACCACTACTTTATTCGATATATGCCAATGATCTTCCACAACAAATTAAATTCTCTAAGGTTCAGATGTACGCTGATGACATTCAGCTATATTTAATATATATTTTTCAATTATTTCCAAAACTCAAGAACTAAATTATGATCTCAAACGTATTCTAAATTGGGCAACGGCAATTGGTCTACGACTTAATCCAAATAAATGTAAGTGTATTATAATAAAGAAGAAAGTAACGCATTTGGAGAATGAGATTAATGTCTTCCTTGGGGGCTCTAAAATTGACATCGTGGACTCTGTACGAAATCTCGGAGTTGTGTTTAATGGAACTCTGACTTGGTCAGATCATATTAATCAATCCTGTGGCAGAATTTATAGTATGATTAGAAGTTTATGGTTAACACAGCACTTTAGTCCACTGAAAATAAGATTGCTACTTGCTAAAACATATCTTTTACCAACATTTCTATATGCATTTAAGTCGTGTTTAAAATATAACTGAACTCGAACCTGTTTATTGTACATGTTGTGTTTTTTCTTACTACACGAGCCACAACACGACTTAAAATATAACTGAACTCGAACCTGTTTATTGTACATATTCTGTGTTTTTTTTCACTACACGTAGCAGCACATGAACTTCAAATAAAGCAACACTCAAAAATGTGTGCTTTATGTGTGATTGAAACAAAAAGTATGTGATACAAAAATGTTCGTGTAAATAACGAAATATTAAAACGAACACAGTCATGGTTGTGTTGGGCACCGTAGAAAATTTAAAAACAAACATAATTGGTATGAAAATAAAAATATGTGTGTGTTGGTCTAAGTTATGTTTGTTTACATATATGTACGAGTTTTTTATTCAGTGTGTGTTTTTTTCTGAACTCTGGACAAAATAGCTAAAGGATTGCTAGAAGTCAATTGAGGGCTAAATCTATGGAAAACGCAATCAATGCCTGAATTGGCTTTTTTTAAAGTTAACAAAAGTTGAAGTTGGGTTGAAGTTTGTGGTCTTCAACCTACAAGAACAATAAAATATTATTTTTTTTATTTAAATTTTGTTTTATCAAAGTACTTTTTACATTTTTATGTAAACTCCCGTCTGTTTTGCAAGGGAAATTTTTTTAGGGAAAAAAACAAATTCATGTGCATTGAGAATAGCTACTTTTTTCCATCAGATTTTATTTCCGAATGAATTTTTATTCATAATAGGGGAAAAGGGAGAAGTGAGATATTTCATGCGGAATTTTTGTTTAGAATTGGACTGATACTTTTTTAAGAAAAATTACTTTTTGAAGTAATCTTATTGTTGGAAGTATTTAAGAAGTGGGTATACAATTTTTCTTGAAATTTGATTTCTGTTTCGTAGAAAATTCCTTACTTTTTTAAACTCTTTCTTTTAACTCATACTCTTTGTCTGTCTGTCTGTCGTGGTTCAACCCCATTCACCCTTATCGAATTGATCTGAAACTTGGCTCATAGTCTTGTTGTGACTACAGATTAATTTTAGGGTAGTCACGCACAGTCACGCATAGTCACGCACAGTCACGGAGTGATCTAAATGTCATTTCCCTCATCCCATCGATCTGAAACTTGGTCTATACACTTGCTGCGAAAAAGATTAACTTTGAATTAGTCATGCACAGTCACGCATGGTCACGCACAGTCATGGAGAGATTTGAAATGGATTTCCCCTCATCCAATCAACCTGAAACTTGGTCGATATACTTGTTGTAAAGAAAGATTAACGGAGACATAGTCACGCACAGTCATGCATAGTCACGCACAGTCACGGCGTGATTTAAACCCCATTTCATCCAATCAATCTGAAACTTGGTCCATAGACTTGTTGCGACCAAAGCTTAATTTTAAAATAGTCTCGCAAAGTCACGCACAGTGACGGAGAGATTCAAAACTCATATGCATAAGGAAAGAAAGAGTTTTAATAAAAACTTTGTTTTTATAGGTTATTAAGTTATTCCATTCAAAGTGGTTTGATCCTGTTGTCTGCTTGTATTTAGGAAAATACAAATTAATTTATTCCATTCAAAGTGGTTGGATCTTGTTTTCTGCTTGTATTTAAGAAACTACAAAGTAAGACAAATTCTAATAATTTCCACTGATAATTTTTGAACAACTCATTACAATTTTTTGTAAAATAACTAAAATTTCAGCAAAAAAAAATTGTATGAAGGAATTAAGGCAAAAAAATTAATAACAAAAAAAGCATCACTTGGCAGCACTGATTTCCGTCAAAAGTTTTTTTATGCAAACAATTGACAGTGCTGCCGCAAATTTTTGCAACTATGGCATCATATTAATTACTGATGCAATAGAGCGCGAAGCTTAAAAAAAATTAAACATTGGTGCAGAAAGGAAGAGTAAGTAGTGCATTATATAAAAATTGTTAATACAAATTTAAATAATATCGTTTTATTAATTCAAAGTAATTTTTTATTTTAGGAATCCGCCTTCTTTTTCGCTTTAATTGATTTCTAATAACCAAAAGTCGTTTTATCTTTCTTTTAATTCTGTTTTTATTATAAGTTAACAAAAAGTGGTCATTTTTAGAATCAAGATTTTCAATATTTTTCAATATTATTTGTTAATATTATTATGGTGAACATGTTTTTTATCTTTTGCAAAACGTTCTAAAAAGTAAACTCTGTGCAATTGTTGAGCAGCAACAAAGCATCTGCAACAACTGATCACGCATCAGTAACAAAACTTGGCTTAACTGCTGCAGTGGTGCACAAATTTACTGCATTTACGAATGTACCCAATGCCACTAAAATTTGTTTTATGCTTATTTTCCACATCCATTCGTTGGATTACATTACAATTACATGGGAATGTGAATCACAGGACATGGACGATTTAAACAATTATGAATTTTGAATTAGGATTGTTATCACAATCCATAATAAATATGAAATTTAAATAAATTTTTGCACAAATTTATTTCAAATTTGCTGACCGAGTTACTGAAAAAATTTGCTAAAACATACAAGCAAGCTGGAAGCGCTGTTTCCATGATTGCCATTATTGTTACTAACAGTTTCTTTAACGGAAATAAATAGTTTAACAAACAAATAAACTATTTAAACCATTTAGAAATTTCTTCAAAAACTTACTTTAATAAATGAAAGTTTTTGGCAGAAATCTTCTTATGAAATTCTGGGAATATAATAAAACAAACAATTCAACAACTTCGGCAAATATAAACTTTAAAAATAACTATTTTTAAATTTGAAAAAAAAAACTAATAAAATTAAATTAAGATTTTTCTTTTTATGTGAGACACTTATAGTAAAGCTGAGCAATTTATATTGTACTCTTCTCATTGCTTTGGCCATTAGAGACATAAAATGAAAACTACATATCTTTTGTTTGTACTCAACTAAAGAAATATTTATATTAAATAATTGCATATAAAACTATTTGTGATGAAATGAAGCAGGAAAAAACGAAATAAAGTATAATAAAACAAGTAAGAAAATTACCCTATACCATGCGTTTAGAAACCCTATCTCTTAGGCCCAACTAACTGGACATAGAAAATAAGCAAAAACCAAATTTGAGTGGGATTTTTATTAATTTTTTTGGCTGCAGATATGAAAAAGTTCATATCGGATGCTATATCTATATGGGGACTAGGTCCAAAAATGGACCAATCCTGATCATGTTTGGTAAAGTCTATTGTATTTTGCAAAAATATATACAAACAAAATTTGAGAAGAATCAGTGCAATATTTTTGTTTTAAATAGATTTAAGTGAAGATCGGGAAGCAGTCTATATGGGACCAAAGGGATCATTTTTGGACTACTAATTAATGGATGTAATGAACGCATACAACCCAATTTGAGTAAGATCTATATGACAATTTGGATCTTATGGCAATTTATGTCGATTTCATAGGGGTAATTTGTATGGGGGCTAGGTCTGAACATGGACCGCTTCTCACCAATTTTAATAGCGTTCATCCCATGGCCGATAAAAGCTTATATACCAAGCTTCATCAAAATATATTCATATTTGCGACCTGCAGTTTGATTACAAGGTTTACATGGACACACAGACGGACGGACATTGTTAAATCAACTCAAAAAGTGATTCTGATTCGATCGGTGTAATTAAAGATGCGTCTAGGTCAAATATTTTTGGTTGTTACAAACAGCAGCACAAAGTCATTATACCCAAACCACATAGTGGTATAGGGTATAAAAAAATAACCAAATATTATACGTATGCGTTGAAACTGTTTAAATAGTAAAGATTTTTGTTTCATAACGTAATTTCTTCTAAAAGAGTTTATAAAATGGCAAAATTTTGTTCAAGACAAATCATTGGAAGCAAATGGATGCATGATCTAATTTAAAAAGTATGAAGAAATTGGCATAAATTTTTGTGTGGTACAATTAAAAAAAATATATATTTCATCAAAAAAGAATATAAGTTTGGAATTAAAGTACTTTTTATTTGCTAATAAATTTTTTAAAAGAAAATCTACTTTTTTAAGAAGAGATACTCATTTAAGAAAATGTATTTTATAGGAAAACGTAATTCTTTTAAGAAAATGCATTTTTTGAGAAAGGTTATTTTTCTAAGAAAATGTACTTTTTTAAGAAAAAGTACTAATTTAAGAGTTGGCACTTTTCTAAACAAATGTACTTTTTTAAGAATATGTACTTTTTTAAGATAAGGTACTTTTTTAAGAAATGGTACTAATTTAAGAGTTGGTACTTTTCTAAACAAAGGTACTTTTTTAAGAAAATGTACTTTTTTAAGAAAAGGTACTTTTTATGATAAGGTAGTTTTTTTAAGAAAAGGTAATTTATTAACTAACTGTACTTTTTTAAGAAAATGTATTTTTTAAGAAAAGGTACTTTTTTAAGAAAAGGTACTTTTTAAGAAGATGTACTTTTTTTAAGAAAAGATGATATTTAAGAAAAGGTGAATTTGTAAGAAATTGTACCTTTTGAAGAAAATTTTGTTTTTTAGGAACGTTAATTTAAATAAAATTTACTTTTAGAACAAAATTTACTTTTTGAACAAAACGCACTTTAAGAAAAATCAAGTAAGAGTGTTAAATTCGGCTGTGTCCAATCTTTGATATCATCCATATTGGTTTTACGTTCACATTAATATCTGGACTTATTTAATATGTTAAAAAGGAAACAAATTTGATTAACTTAATATGAAATAATTACAACAAACATACTGAATTTTTAATATTTTTCAGAGGTGTCTTTATATTTTTGGACATATCTTGGCACAATGATGCCCGATTTACTTCATTTTCAATATCAACCTGCTCGTAATAATGGCAAACAATATTTGCCCCCTGTTCTTGAAACCACTATCACAAAAAAAAACTCGTAAATGAAAAAATTCTTAAATCTACAAGTTTTTTGCTGTTCTCTAATTTCAATAAGAATATTTTTTCTCGTTTTAATTCACATAGAAAAGGCTTTGTGAAATCAAAACAAATGCCTTTTTTTCTACTAAGCAGGTCTTAAGAGATAAAAAAAACTAATTGATATTTAAACTCTAACATATTTTTTATTGAACCTTGTCATTATTTTAAAAAATTAGACATTAATTGTATAAAAAAAAACGATTTTAAAAAACGTCTACATTTTGCGCTGATTTAAAAAAAAAACTCGTAATAAGTGGTCGATGTTAATAAAACACACTTTTTGCGATGTTGCTGTTCTATAACTATAATAAAAACTTTTTATTTACACAATCTATTTTCCATTATAATTTTTTCAATTATAACATAGATTCTTTATGCACTAATTATTGCAAATAAAGGAATTAAAAAAATTTTTTTCATCAAATCACATATTTTTATTTTTTTGCATATGTTCGAAAAAGTAGTGATGCCAGTCAAATCCAATTTATTTGAATATCGAAATTCTTTTTGGTGATGCCTTACTTTTTAAAAATAGAAGTCATTTTTAATTGAATGAAACTGAAGAACAAAAACAATTAAATGAAAAAATAAATTGTTATTTTAAAAGAAAATATTTTTTTTACTTTCTTTATAATCTTAAGGAAAAACGTGCAAAAATTACTTAAGATTTTTTTGTGAAAGTGACTGAAGAACCATATGGCAACTCGGTTTCTAGATAACATATGGCACTGAACCTAAACCATATGTTTCATGTCATTTGATAATAAAAAATATGATTTCGAAAAATATTTCGAAAATATAAAATTTGTGTTTTCAAGAAACCCAACATTTCAATTTTATGTTATTTCAAATTCATTCTTATTCAAATAACAATGTTTCAAGAACAGGGCTGATTATCATAAATGTTTTATTTTGTGAATGAGCGTGATTTCAGCAGACAGACGGACAGACGTAGGAACGGCTAGCCGGACACCGCTATATCGACTCGAGTTTTTATAAGGATCAGGAATATATATACTTTATAGGGCCACAAATTAATATTTCAATGCATTACAAACACAGTGGTGTGGAAGGTATAAAACATACTTTTTAAATAAAATTTATTTTTTGAAGAAAATTTAGTTTTTTTAAATGTACTTTATGAAAATGTACGTTTTTAAGAGAATGTCCTCTTTTACGAAAGGTACTGTTTTAAGAAATGGTATTTTTATAAGGAAATGCACTTTTTTAAGAAAAGATAATTTTTCAGAAAGGTATATTTTTAAGAAAAGGTACTTTGTAAGAGAAAATGATTTTTTTAAGGAAAGGTAATGTTTAAGAATTATTTTTTTTACGGAAATGATATTTTTTAAGAAATGGTACTTTTTAAGAAAAGATACCTTTTTAGGGAAATCTACTTTTTAGAAAAACGTACTTTTAAGAAAAGGTGATTGTTTAAGAATATTTTAATTTTTAAGAAAATGTATTTTTTATGAAAAGGTACTATTTTCAGAAAGGTTTTATTTTAAGAAAAGGTACTTTTTAAGATAAGATCCCTTTTTAAGAAAAGGTACTTGTTTAAGAAAGTTTTCTTAAAAAATAAAGAATATGTACTTTTATGGTTAAAGGTACTTTTTTAAGCAAATGTACTTTTTAAGAAAATATGCTTTTTTAAGAAAAGTTACTTTTTAAGAATTGGTTGTTTATTACGACAAATAAACTTTTTAGTAATTCTTTTTTAAAAATTTTAACTATTTTAAGTTATTCCCTTAAAAAGCAGTTTGATCTGTTTATTTGTCTGCTTATTTTTAGGTAAATACAAAGCAAATCTTATTCTGAACCTTTTCATTAAAGCAAAAACTAATAGTTTTTATAGTTAATATTTTGTATAAAATTAATAAAATTTCCACAAAAAAAAATTATAAAAAGAAATATATATCACATGAATTATTTATCTTTTAATTGCAAAAATTATGAAGGCCTTTGTTTATACACTGGGTGACAATACATTGAAAACTTTTACAAAATTCTAAATTTGCCAATTTAATTTTTTTAATAATTTCGCGTGAAGTCCTAAAATTATGAACTTTTTTTATGAAATCACTATTTGTTGTGTTTTCTATCAAAAGATAATAAATTTGTTACAAAAAATTAAATTTAAAAAATAAATAGATGAACGAAAAAAGTTTTTTTGAGTTATGCCAAAACAATGGAAACTTTTAACCTCTGTACCATAGTTGATTAAAGCTATAAAATTAGAAGATTATATGAAAGAGAATAAATAAAATCATAACCGCTATTTAAATATAATTTCTGAATTTTTCTTTCAACTCTTTCTTAAATACAATTGGATTTGTTTTAATCTTATAATTAATTATTATAAAATAATGGCAAGAATAAAGTTTTGCTGGTCTCAAGCAAAAGAAAATTTGTGAGAACTGTTCTATGAATAAATCCATAATTTCAAAAATTATCAAGAAATATCGGTGACGCCTCAATGCCCGTAAAACAAGTCAAAGACAGGATAATATAATATCAAGGGAGTTTAAAAAATTTCCAAAAATGATACCTTATAAGGTCATTAACAATCTGAAACTAAAGTATGTGCTCGAACTGTTTCCCGACGAGCAATTGAGGCTGTTATCGTCCTGTATAGAAACCACTGATATCAGAGAAAAATCTTATCGCAAGACGGAATTGGAATATTGTTTTATGAGTCAGATGAGTCCAAGTTTAATGGAAGAATGTTTAAACAACGACCAAATGGAAAAAGATTAGATCCAAAATATGCAACTAAAACTGCTAAGTTAATCGGTGGCAAGTCATGCATTAAAAGATAGGGTACATTCGTAAATGCAGTAGTTATGCATCACTGCAGCATAATAAAAGTAAAACGTTCAAAAAAGCATCACTTGGCAGCACTGATTTCCGTCAAAAGATTTTTATGCAAACAATTGACAGTGCTGCCACAAATTTTTGCAACTATCGCATCATATTAATTACTGATGCAATAGAGCGCGAAGCTTTAAAAAAATTAAACATTGGTGCAGAAAGGAAGAGTAAGCAGTGCATTATATAAAAATTGTTAATACAAATTTAAATAATATCGTTTTATTATTTCAAAGTAATTTTTTATTTTAGGAATCCGCCTTCTTTTTCGTTTTAATTGATTTCTAATAACCAAAAGTCGTTTCATCTTTCTTTTAATTCTGTTTATACCCTATACCACTATGTGGTTTGGGTATAATGACTTTGTGCTGCTGTTTGTAACAACCAAAAATATTTGACCTAGACCCATCTTTAATTATACCGATCGAATCAGAATCACTTTCTGAGTTGATTTAACAATGTCCGTCCGTCCGTCCGTCCGTCCGTCCGTCCGTCTGTGTGTCCATGTAAAGCTTGTAATCAAACTGCAGGTCGCAAATATGAATATATTTTGATGAAATTTGGTATATAAGCTTTTATCGGCCATGGGATGAACGCTATTGAAATTGGTGAGAATCGGTCCATGTTCAGACCTAGCCCCCATACAAATTACCCATATGAAATCGACATAAATTGCCATAAGATCCAAATTGTCATATAGATCTTACTCAAATTGGGTTTGTATGCATTCATTACATCCACTAATGAGTAGTCCAAAAATGATCCCTTTGACCCCATATAGAGCTGCTTCCTGATCTTCACTTAAATCTATTAAAAAACAAAAATATTGCACTGATTCTTCTCAAATTTTGTTTGTACATATTTTTGCAAAATACAAGAGACTTTACCAAACATGATCAGGATCGGTCCATTTTTGGACCTACTCCCTTTATAGATATAGCATCCGATATGAACTTTTTCATATCTGCAGCCAAAAAAATTAATAAAAATCCCACTCAAATTTGGTTTTTGCTTATTTTCAATGTCCAGTTAGTTGGGCCTAAGAGATAGGGTTTCTAAACGCATGGTATAGGGTATCGTATAGTCGGTCTAGACCGACTATAATTTTCTTACTTGTTTTATTATAAGTTAAAAAAAAGTTGTCATTTTTAGAATCACGATTTTCAATATTATTTGTTAATGTTATTGTGGTGAACATGTTTTTTTTATCGTTCTAAACGTTCTAAAAAGCAAACTCTGCGCAATTGTTGAGCAGCAACAAAGCATGTGCAACAACTGATCACGCGTCAGCAACAAAACTTGGCATAACTGCCGCAGTGATGCACAAATTTACTGCATTTACGAATGTACCCATACTCTAACTACTATTGGATACAGACAAATTCCAAATGACGTAATGTATCCTTACGAGGAAAAAATATGCCCTGGTCTTGAAGTGCCAATATGAGCACACCGCCAAAGTTGTAACCATATGACTACAATCTAATGCAGTTAGTGTTTTGGAAGGGCTAGCCCAACCACAAGATTTCAATCCCATAGAAAATTTATGGGAATAAATATCCCAGTTAAATCAGAGTGGCAAAAAAAAATTCAATGGAAATCATCAACAATTTTATTGACTCCAAGCCTCGGCGTTGTGAATCAGTACTAAACAAGTAAGAAAATTATAGTCGGTCTAGATCGACTATACGATACCCTAAACCATGCGTTTAGTGAACCTATCTCTTAAGGCCAGTCTTACACGAAACTGCATAGCTCTTCAATCATTCATTTGGTATTTGATTTTGTGCTGTAAACACGATGTCGGTAGCGGACGATACACTTGTGGCAGTGTGCTTAAAAGAAAAAGAAAATCCAAAAATCTAAAATTTTTGATTTTGGTTCAATCATCATCGGTGTGACACATACAAACACATTTTCACTAATACCACTACAATGCTTGTCATGCATTTTGAACGTGTATATCCCGCTTTAGGTCCAACTAATTGAATATAGAAAATAAACATAAACCAAATTTGAGTGGCATTGTTATTAATTTTTTTCCTTTGAATATGAAAAAGTTCATATCGGATGCTGTATTTATATGGGGACTAGGTCGAAAAATGGACCGATCCTGACCATATTTGGTAAAGTCACTTATATTTTGAAAAATATATACAAACCAAATTTGAGAAAAATCTGTGTAATATTTTTGTTTTTTTAATAGATTTAAGTAAAGATCGGGAAGCAGTTTTATATGGGGCTATGACTAATAACACTGGTCTACAAATTAAAAAAATTACTGCAGAAACGAAGCATGTTTTTTAACTAATCTGGGTGCGCTGAGTTTGAATCTGGCGCTGAGTTCGAAAATTGGGCTATCACGTCTTGTTCATTTTTTATCGCATGCTGACAATACTGTAAAACAGTCAATACTGACACTACAATTCACAATTATTAATTATAATTATAGAAATTCGTTCTAAATCTTCATAATAGTAGCGTTTAAGCATGCTGTCAGGAAGATCGTGTGTTACTGATTTAAGCTATTTATCCTTTGTGCGTGGTGCATATTTGGTTGGAAAAAAGGATATGCAAGATCAGAATCATTAAAATATGCATATTTACATTATTTTGGTTTTTCTGTCAGAAACTTGGACAAACCGTGGACACCGACAATGTTTTGCAATAGTTGCAGAACTGTTTATACAAGTGGTCACATGGCAAGAAGATCTATTTCGTTTTTTCAATTCCAGTACTTTGGAGAGAGTCAAGTAACCACCAAACCATTTGTTATTTCTGTTTAACAAATGTTGCTGGATTCAATATGAAAAATCGAAAAAATATTACTTACGCGAATGTCCCATCGGTTTGCAAACCAGTTCAACGTCCACCAAATGATCCATTAACAGTCATTCCAGGTGCTACGAGCAGTGAGTCCGAAACATCTTTCATGTGAGGATGATGATGAACGCCATTTAGTGACTCAAGCTAAGCTGAATGATCTAATTCGGGATTTACATTTAACGAAGAAAGACACAGAATTACTTGCTTCACGCATGCAGCATTGAAACATCTTGCAGTTGGGACAAAAGTAACGGGGTACGTGCATCATTGCGGCAGTTATGCCAAGTTTTGTTGCTGATGCGTGATGAGTTGTTGCAGATGCTTTGTTACTGCTCAACAATTGCACAGAGTTTGTTTTTTAGAACGTTTTGCAAAAGATAAAAAACATGTTCACCACAATAACATTAACAAATATTATTGAAAATCTTGATTCTAAAAATGACAACTTTTTGTTAACTTATAATAAAAACAGAATTAAAAGAAAGATGAAACGAAAATTAAAATAAAACGAAAAAGAAGGCAGATTCCTAAAATAAAAAATTACTTTGAAATAGTAAAGCGATATTATTTAAATTTATATTAAAAATTTTTATATAAAGCACTAATTACTCTTCCATTCTGCATCAATGTTTAATTTTTTAAGCTTCGCGCTCTATTGCATCAGTAATTAAAATGATGCCATAGTTGCAAAAATTTGCGGCAGCACTTTCAATTATTTGCATAAAAAACTCTTGACGTAAATCAGTGCTGCCAAGTGATGCTTTTTTGAACGTTTTACGTTTATTATGCTGCAGTGATGCATAACTACTGCATTTACGAACATACCCACGACGTATAGAGGTGGAAGCTTGGAATTGGCTGCATATTTTGAAAAGAAACACTCTATTCTATACTGTATAGACCATCGTAAATAACTGTAAATTAATCTGTTTCAAGTCATTGGTTTTTTGACTGGTATGCAAAGAGGTTTCACAAAATATTGTTGTTTCCTTTGTCGCGCTACATGTCATCATTACTTCAGAACAGGACTGAGTATTCATCAGGAAAACAAAGCATTTCAAATAAACCATTAATTGACCCAAATGACGTTCTTCTTCCGCCGCTGCACATAAAATTGGGCCTTTTTAAGAAATTTGTCAAGGCTCTGGACAAAGATGGTGCAGCATTTAAATATTTGTTAGCGGTTTTTCCTAAAATTTCATATGCTAAAATCAAAGAAGTCATATTTGTTGGCCCTCAGATCAGGAAGCTATTGAATGATGACAATTTTTCACAATGTTTATTGGAGAAGGAATGAGAAGCTTGGAAATCTTTCAAGAGCATCGTGGACAGTTTTCTGGGAAACAATCAGCCCAATTACGAATATTCTCAAGGAATTTCTCTCTCACGGAAAATACTTTTCTCGAGAAAAAAAAAATCCGCCAATTATAAATTCCTCGTGAAAAAAAATGAATAAAGGCCTAGTTAGCCACACGTTGTTGAAATGTATCCATACCGTAAATTTATCGTTGGAATTTAGTGCAATTATAGAATGTAAAGAACGAACCAGCATGTTGCTGTGTAAAATTAACCAAACTTTATCAGCTGTTCACAATTGTCACGTACAAACGTAGCTAAAAATCTATTTTCAACAGATTGGGACGTTCCTTTTACGTGACAGTTGTGTTCAGTAACTGCTCTAAATGCTTTTCATGTAACAGAAAAAAACAGCTCACACGTTTGGTTAAGGTTACGTGTGGCTAACTAGGCCTTAAGTGGCATCATCGAATTTCGAAGCCAGTTGTTTTGCTTATTGACTATAAATTTTCTATTTTTTTTTTTTTTTTGTGTGCGCAAATAAATTTATTTTGAAGAAAAATTAAATAAAATGTGAATAGCACAGTTATAATGCGAGCACTTGTGGAGGAAATTGTCTTGTAGAATAACAACAAAGAAATAGCCAAAGGATTGCTTGAAGACAATTGTGGGCTGAATCTATGGAAACCGTAATCAATGCCTGAATTGGCTTTCATTAAAGTTAACAAAAGTTGAAGTTGGGCTTTATTTGTGATCTTCGACCAACAAGAACAATAAAACATTTATTTTTCTAATTTAAATTTTGTTTTGCAAGGAAAATTTTTTGAGGGAAAAAAAACAAATTCAAGTGCATTGAGAATAACTACTTTTTTCCCATTGAATTTGTTTCCGAAGGAATTTTTATTTATAATAGCGGAAAAGGCTGAATAAGAGTGAAAACTACAGACAAATTGTTGCTGAGTTATTGAAAAATTATCACCAATTAGGTGCTCGAATGTCACTCAAAATGCATTTTCGTCATTCACATTTCGATTTTTTTTTCACAAAACCTAGGTGCGGTGAGCGACGAACAAGGGGAGCGTGCTCACCAAGATTTAATGAAAATTTAAAGAAATTATCAAGGATTTTGGAACATGCTGGAAGACGATTGCTGGACTCTAATACGTGAAGCCGAACCAACAAAATACAAACGACGTTCAAATAACGCCATTCACTTTTGAAAATTCATTGATTTTTAAATAAACTAATTTTTTATGTAAAAAACGAATAAAAACATTTTTTTTTTTTTTGTATCTCGAAAACCTGACGTGATAGCGAAAAACCAATTACAGATTGGAATTCAGCCCACCAAATTACCGTAGGAACGATATTTGGTTGTTCCAGTCCAAAACCTTGTTGGCTAGTGTAATTGGGTTTATTTTTCGACTACCGATTAATGGATGTAATAAATACACACAAACCCAATTTGACCTAGATCTATATGATAATTTGGATCATATGGCAATTTTGAATCGATTTCACTGATGTCATTTGTATGGGGACTATGTCTGAACATGAACCGATTTATGCCAATTTCAATAGCGTTCATGCTATGGCTAATAGAAGCTTACATACCAAATTTCATCAAAATATGTTCACATTTGCGACCTGTAGTTTGATTACAAGGTTTACATGGACTCACAAAGTGATTCAGAGTCGATCGGTATAATAAAAGGTGGGTCTAGGTCAAATATTTTTGGTAGTTACTCAACACAAAGTCATAATAGTGGTATAGTGTATAAAAATAATGGATACCCAACAAAATATAGAAACCAAAAATAGAAGGAAAGTTTTCAATTATTGGTACCTATTATGAGCAACTTTCGATTTTCGACTGTGGTCGAATTAACTGATCGAACGAATTTTCATTTGGTATTATGGCGCACATTCGATAAAATAGCTCTATTGTGAATTTCACTCAATTGGATTATTCACAATAGTACATATTTATCAGCTGGCACTATAAACAAAAATTGTTTGTTTTCAAATTTATAAGAGAAAAAATAATTATTTATTAACATGGAGTTATGGTTCTATGATTCGTCTGATGAAGATGAATGCTTCATGAGAGATGCTTCCAACATATTGGAAATGGATTCCACTACGTAAGTATGCGAGGTTTTAACAAGGGTACCATTTGTTTACCGATTTATATCAAATTTTCGACTTAGATGAACTGCTGCGACAATACACACAAGGCAGATCAATCTCATGAAATTAAAATAATTTACAACTTATATTTTCAATAAGTTTTACAAACTGCCATCCAGAATCGAAAGCAAAATTGTGTTCGATTTAAAATTCGTTGTACAACGAAATTTTCGACCGTGCTGCCAGCTCATAATACGAATTTGACATTCGATAGTCTATGTTCGATAGCCAGCGAAGATCGAAGATCGAATGCAACTCATAATAAGGGCCATTGTAAATGTAGTAAAGGTTTCCATTGTTTTGTCAATAGAATAAAAATTAATACCTTTAAGTTTTATTATGTTTTTCTGAAGTAAAGCTATTTTATGTTGATAATTTTTCTTTTTTAATTAAATAAAACACAAATTTTTAAATTAATAAAACAGTTTTTAATACTATAATACAATTTTTTGGTATTGACCGTTTAAGTCGTCAAAAATATATTTATATTAAAAGTTTCCATTGTATTGTAACTCACTGTACATCCTGCTACTACTTCTGTTAAGGAAATTCTATTTCTAAAAAACCAATTACTTTTTGCCGGCTTTACTTTATAACTGACATTTCAAGAAAAACAATGGGAAAAATTTTTTGTCTCTTTTAAAAACGTTTTACATTAAAAACTTATTTTATTATTACAATAATAAAATAAAGAAACATTAAAATCATCTATTTAAAGTAAAACTGCTTATGGCAATCACATATAAAAATAAATCCTTCAAACATTTCGCACGCACAAAGCAATGCAGCAGACACACACATAAAGAAGCAGTACAATTTCGATTAGCGAAAAAAATAGCTTCGAGTTAACGATAGAGTTTTTTTTAGTAATACATTAATTAAATCTCTCTCTCGAGAATTATTAGAATTTTAATGGAATGTATTTGTCAGATGCCGAGGGCAAAAAATTTAACTAAAATAAATTTTCGGTTATTTTGTAGTATCGTTTAAAATTATAAAGAAACATATATAAAGCGTGCAAGTAATTGTGATTGAACTGTAACGATAAATATAAAAACCTATAAAGAACGTCATATTGATACTATTGAAATCTTTATGATAAATTTTATTATAATAATAAACGTATATTTTATATATTTATGTAAATATTTACCTTCTCAGTATTTGTAGACATTTTAGTGTAGATATATAGATATAGATGTATATTTTTATTTTTGACAATAGTTATTGTAAAAATTACAAAATAAATTTGCAGTAGACTTGTGGTTTTTTAGTAATGACGCGTCATTTAACCGTTTCTGTAGCCGACATTTACTATATACATATGTATATAAAAAAAATATATATTCACACATATACTATCAATAACCTTAAAAATATTTTACGTAATTTTAACAAAACTCCTTTTAATGTATAAAATTATTTCATTTGATATTTAATTATTAAATAACTTGTTTTTATATTTAATTATTTCACAAACACAAACACAAACTTTATTTTGATTTATTTTCAATAATTTTGATTTGATTTCATTTTATTTGATACATCTTTTTTCTTCTTGTTTTTTCTATTAGAACTTTTTCATTTATCCGCTTGGCCGTTAAAGAATTATGAAGTACACATCACGTTTATCCTTCTACCGCAACTAAACTACTCCTGCTTATAACGAATGTGTATATTCTTTTAAGAATGACAGAATTAACAAGTGTATTGTAGATGTAGCAAAAAATGTAAAAAGGAATTGCAACCAACTTCACTCAAGACATGCGCATTGGAAAATTACGGTTATTTGAAATTCTTTATAAATCTGTCCTTAAGTAATCAAATTAATAAAAACAAAATGGATTCAAACTTTTTTTTTATGAATTTTGAATATTTACCAAATTAATTGTATATAATTTATTCCAGAATAAAACAATTATTTATCTGAATTATATTGACGCTATTTCTAAAAGTTTAATGCTTAGAAAATTTAAACAAATCGAACAACGTTGTTATCGACTAATCGTGTTCCAAGTCCAAGTACAATTTTTTATTTATATTTTAAAGGGTGTTTTTTTAAGCTTGTTAGAACTGAAATTGTAAAAAATAACACAAAAAAATTAAATTATAATAAAAAAATTTTTTTTATTTCAAGGATACATGACTTTCACATTTGAAAATGTCAAATCGCACAACCTTGAAGGCCAGTTGACGCTCAATTTCTCGAAATCAACTTATCGCCAAATTTCGATGTGAATAAATCGATGGTTGCGGTCGCCGTATGGTACGTAGCGCCATCCTATTTTCGAACAAAAAATCATTGATCATGGTGCGGTAACGATGAGTGGCTGAACGTAACGCGAGCTCTGGCTTCATTTTAGAAGAAATAAAGTACGATGATGCCATCAGCGTGTAAACGTCACCAAACGGTGCATTTTTGTGCATGTTATGGGTCTGTTGTGAATTAGTCTCACCCCATATGCGGCAATTTTGTATATCAACAAACCCGTTAAGCCAAAAATGAGCCTCATCGTTGAACACAATCGGCGAAAGAACGACGCATATGATGGTTATCGATGGTTGTTATGATCCTGCACCTGCTGGATCTTATACGGGTGTAGGCTAAGATCTTTGCCGACGAATCGATAAATTTGCAGCTTCTTTCACACTTTCGTTTACAGAGTATATGCTAAGAAATCTATCCACAGTTCGACGGATGCCTTGTTCAGATGGACGATTATGTGCGCCATAAAAATCACTAAGTCGTCTATAAGTTGCGCGAATCGATGTCTAGGGTCGAATTGTCGCATTCGTTATCGAAATTTTTCGATCGAAATTATTTCTTTATTTTCCAAAATAAAATACTAAGAGTAATTTTATTCTGCCACAGCTAACGAGTTATGGTACATAGTTAATATTAAAAGTGAAACGAGGTCTGACGATTGTTCGACTTCTTTAAATAATAAACCAAAATATGGAATTTCGATTGATTTTATTCGATATCGAATGCGACGATTTGTCCCCTGATTTTCAGAGTAAATTTGGGTGACGTACTGGTTGGCTTTCATGAGTTAGCAGATGGTTGGAGTAAACGTGATGAAGTCCTTAAATCAGAGGGTTTCGTTCTTCGGAAATTCACCGTGAGTCTATAGCAGATCCCAGCATTCGAAATTCGAGTGCAAATTTTTTTAAATTTTATTTTTCCATTTATTTTATTTCTTTCACTGTTTTTTAGTCTATTTAATTCATTAAATTTATTTCAGAAATAAGAGCCTAAAGGTAGTTGAACCACCTCGTATGCCATATAAAGTTGGGTACGTTCGTAAATGCAGTAGTTATAAATCACTGCAGCATAATAAAAGTAAAACGTTCAAAAAAGCATCACTTGGCAGCACTGATTTACGTCAAAAGTTTTTTTATGTAAACAATTGATAGTGCTGCCGCAAATTTTTGCAACAATGGCATCATTTTAATTACTGATGCAATAGAGCGCGAAGCTTAAAAAAATTAAACATTGATGCAGAATCGAAGAGTAATTAGTGCTTTATATAAAAATTGTTAATACAAATTTAAATAATATCGTTTTATTATTTGAAAGTAATTTTTTATTTTAGGAATCCGCCTTCTTTTTCAATTGTTGAGCAGTAACAAAGCATCTGCAATAACTGATCACGCATCAGCAACAAATCTTGGCATAACTGCCGCAATGATGCGCAAATTTACTGCATTTACGAACGTACCCGTTGCTAATTTGAGACAAATCACAATTCAACACAGGGCGTGTGATATGCAATTATTGCAATGAAATTCGATTGCGTTATTGTCGTTATTGGGTTTTCAACGAAAAGAGTAAAGAAGAATTTGGGAGCACGGCAAACTCCGTACACAAAATTTTCCGTTTCTCTTCTCCTCACCTTCTTGCCTACAAACTAAAGAGTTTCGAAACTAATGCCGTTTTCTTTTCTGACAAAAAATGTCGCATTTTATTTGCACTTCTTTGAAAAGTGTATTTTTGCTGTGTTCATAAAATGCAAAAAATTTTGATTATTATCCTCTTTGAAGTCATAGGGTGAAAACATTCAAAAAAGGGGAATAATGTGGAAACATTCTCGCACGACGACCTGAAAGAATGGCTCTAATTTTTTGCGCTTTATAATGGCTCTAATTTTTTGCGCTTTATGAGGGCTCAACTTTGAGACCTTTCAATTGATGTATAAGATAAGGTTACTCTTAACTCAGAATATATAAAAAAAATTAACATTTCGAAGAAAGTGCAAATAAAATGCGACATTTTTTGTCAGAAAGAAAACGGCATAAGATTTGTGTAAAATTTGCCTATGGAAATTGGGACTTATATAAAACTAATGAATGAAAGTCTATCAATTTTTCTTAATTTTTACTCGAATTTTATGAAATTATCTTTGTGCACGGAATTCGTCTTTACAATGCACTTCCACAAACTTATCAACTAACAAGCAATGCAAGAATTTTAAAAAACTAATTTTTGATTATTTTGCATAGTAAAATCTAAATAAATACATAATTATGGAGCAGTGATAGTAGTGATATATTTATTTTTTTATAAGAAAACGAAAGATAAAATAAAATCGGATTCAATTAAGTTTTGGGCTCTGGGTATGAAGAACAATCAAATATTAGTCAACAGATGTATACAAATGGCTATTTTGAATGATTTCGGAAGTGATCCATGATTTTTATCATTTATCATTTTCATGCCCCATAAAATATTGGGCGAATATCAGCAATATATTATTTTACAATGTGTCATTGCAAAAACTTTGCATCGAGCTATAAGACTAAGTAGTTACATATTTGAATTATTTTCCAGGCCACAAAAAAGTTTCAAAAAAGTCTGCGAAAAAAATATTTAGATGTTAATGTTAAAAGATATGGCTCAAAAAATTTCAACGTCCGATTAACGTTTTCGAAATCAAATTCATTGCAATATTATTTGCATTTAAAAGTATGTTCAAGGGCGAATTGAAAAATGACTGTCTGGCAACACTAAAATATGTTATCATTTCATTGTGATTGTCAACAAATAAAGGAAGCTGTCCATGTATTTCAACAAATTCCGTGTTGCCTCGTCAACAGTTGTTTTAACAAATTCTTTTTTTTTTTGAAAAAGTGTTAAAATATGTGTAACAAAACATATATCCAATAATATAGGTGAATACAACAGAACAAAACAAGATTCGTACAATATATAATCATTATTTTCACTACAACAATGTAAACAAAAGAAAATAGGAGAACGACACAAAACTCCTCACTAGTTTAACAAATTGAAATATAAAACTATAAAAAAAAAGAATGAACAATAAAAAATCATATTTATACTAAATAACAAAAAAGTGAATTTTGCATTTTACTAACCAAACATATGGCACAAAACACAAGGCATTTTTTTGTAGACTGAGATATACTAACCTGCCAGCTTGTGTGTGTTTGTGTGTGGAGCAAAGGGTCATTTCGAGCTAAAAGAAAAGGTAAGATAACTTTTTTTAAGTACGCAATTACATGACTTGTAAATGTTTTTTTTTTTTTTAGAATTGGGACACGTTATAAGAAATAATTGCAAAAAATGCCGCATGTACGTAATGATAATCATAAATATGCCCGCCTTAATCAAGGAATAAAAACCCAACGATCCTTTTCTGAAATTGAAGATGAAAATGAAGAAATTATATTCGATACTGAACATAGAATAAGATATACTGGTTATTCTGATGAAGATGAAATGGAGAAGAATAATCATCATAATCCGCATCTGCACAATGGAGTTTTAAATCGTGTTTCAGCCAATCAACAACAGTCACCCACAGTCACCTTAAGGGATCGTTTAAATGATTCCCGCCTCATGCAAATGGCCATTTGTTCATTACTAACCATACTAATATACCTACTGCTTTCAATATGCTTAACATTCTATCAAAAGGCACTAATAAAGGAACTTAAGTTTCCGCTAACTATTGTAACCTATCATTTAGTGCTTAAACTGATAATGGCATCGTCGGCGCGTGCCATGTATAAGGCGGTTATTGGAAAATCTAGAATTCAATTAGATTGCCGGACTTCGATAAGAAAAATGGCACCTACCGGTTTGGCTAGTGGTATTGATATTGGTTTCTCGAATTGGGCATTGGAATTGGTACCGATTTCATTGTATACCATGACCAAATCATCGACAATTGTGTTTATATTAATATTTGCTATACTACTGGGTTTGGAAAAAAAGGTAATAAAATTGACAAAAATAAATAATAAATTATTATTGTGATAGAAGTTTAGTTGTGAATTTATTTATATATTTAGGAAGCTTTGTTTCTGTTAAAAGTAATCTTTTTTTTTCAATAACCTTTATATATTTATAGAGCTGGTCATTGGTATTTATTGTAGGCCTCATCGCAGTGGGTTTATTTATGTTCACTTATAAGTCAACACAATTCCAAATGTTAGGTTTTATCTTTATATTGGTAGCGTCCTTAAGTGGTGGTATACGCTGGAGTTTGGCACAATTTGTAATGCAAAAAACCACGTTGGGTCTACACAATCCCATCGATATGATATATCACATGCAGCCATGGATGATTGCATCACTAATACCATTTGTTATAATATTTGAGGGTAAGATACAATAACACAATAAAGATGAGGAGAATTTTTTACCATTTAGGTGAATATTTTCCAGGTAAAGATTTAGTCTATGTAATGCAAAATATACAAAATTACAACGAAAGTGCTATGTATATGGTTATGCTAAAAGTATCTGCCGGAGCAACTTTGGCATTTTTCATGGAAGTCAGTGAATTTATGGTATTATCCAAAACATCTAGTTTAACACTATCCATAGCTGGTATTTTTAAAGTAAGTTATACCAAAATGTTTTTTTACTGTAATTTATTTCAATTGTTTTCTAAAAATTATTTTCTTTATTTGTTTTTAGGATATTTTTCAATTGATTTTGGCTGTAGAATATACTGGTGATCAATTAAGTTTTATTAATGCTCTAGGCTTAGTTGTTTGTTTGGCAGGCATCTGTTGCCATATCGTACATAAGTATTCTACATTAACAAAACTACAAGAACTTAACGCATATGATGAATCATCTAGCGATTTGCATTTAAATGAAGCTTCCCTTAATGATAATTCAGGGAGTATCACAAATTCCGGACACAATATTGATTATGCTTTAACAACGAAAAAACATTCCTTTCTCACTGTTCCTTTATTGGAAGAAACCGATTCGGATGACGATGATGAAGGTGGGTCACTGAACGAAAAAAAACATAACTCATCTGATGTTTTAGTCGACATACTTAAGCGTAGAGACATGCAACGATGAGTGTAAATATAAACTTTAATTAAGATGTATGTATGTATTAGTAAGCAGCTACTTATAGTTTTATTTAGAAAATTTATTTCAGTTCAGAATATTACTAACTACACAAGAGTGTTATTTTAAGCTACACTCATACACTTATATATACTTAATCTACATAAAAGCTTTTGTAATAATAGTTTTTAAATTAAACCACAACGCTTCAAATGTTGCACTTTTTTTCTCTAGTGTAATTTTTATGCTATTTACTTGTAAAAAAATAGAATTTATAAAAAAAAAAATCTTTGCATTTGCATAGCACTATTTTAAATAAGATATTTGGATCAGCTCATTAAAATCTAAAATACTGTAGACAGGATTGTAGTTAGTATTATTCTAAATTTAGTATAACCTAAGGCTCTTTAATGAAACTTATAATGTTTGCAGGTTGTTCTGATATTTTGTAGCCAAAATAAATTCTAAAGTGGACTGGGTTTAACTATTAATTTATATTGAATTCGCATTAACAAATGGTTAAGTCAGGGTTATGAAATTGGGCAATAATGACCAAATAAGATTTTTTTTTAATTGAATTTTTTGTTATCTTCTATTTAGTTTATTAAAAATCATTAGTTGGATTAGCTTATTTTTTGCCTATTTTTTTTTTTTTTTTTTTACTTTTAAGTTGTGTGACCTGGTCTTTGAAAATGGGTCTTATGTGCGAACACGAGTTATCGAGTTATCGTACTCTATACAAATCGGCAACAAAGTGGAAAATTATTTTTTTCTCCCTCAAGCCCCCTTTTCATAGACCAGGTCTCATACAATTTATATATATATATAATTTTTATTTTTTATACTATTCTTTTCAACTGGATATATTTTTAAGAGAGTGGATTATTGTATATTATTAATGGGCCTTAGTTGGCTTGCAAATTATAAAATGTTAAATAAAAATAATTATCTCCCAGTACTCCCTTGCATAGAAATAAGTTTTCTCTTACTTACTCTTTCCTACTTATAAATTTTTTCTCTTTATTTCTTTTTTCTTTAACGTCTTGATAGTTCATTCTTTTCCTCTTGATAAAAATCTAAAAAGAAAAAAGAAAAAAGAAAACAAAGACTTAATAAAAAATATATTTAGTTTTAACTTTTGTTATAAATGTACTACATGTACTTTTGTTGAGTTATATATATTTTTTTGTTAACTATATTCCATTTACCTTTTTATAAAATATACTGCAATAAGTTAAGTTAAAACTAAGATTGTTGTTTTGTGTGTATAATTTTTCAAATATTTGTATTTGAAAAAAGTTGTATCTGCAAAAAAAATAAAATATTTGATAATAAATATTAAAATAAAAGATTATTAATATATATAAATATATTAAAAAAAAAACAAAAAATTATTTTATTTTCCAAATAAAGAATATAATTCTAATTAGATGTTACCGAATTATGAATTTTTGTTTAAAAAAAAATTAACAAAGAAAAAACTTAACTCATAAAAATTACAATTCAATTGTACGAAAGCTAAATGTAAAAATTAAATAAACAACTTATTAGCTAATAACCTAAAGATTTCAAGTATTAAAAAAAAGAAAAAACTACAATGAGATCTTAAGAAATCTATAGGTGTAAGTTTAGGCATATTTTGTTTAAAATATGCGTCTTCTTTTTGGTAATATTGGATATTCCAAACAATGATAGGCTTCATCTTCTTCTTCAGAATCATCATCAGCTATCTCATCGTCATCAACATCATCATCATTATCGCTATCTGATTTCATAGATTTTGTATCATTAACCGATACAATACCAGAATCTGGGCTATCACATAAAATTGTGGCATTATTATTAAGCAACGTTGACGCAATAGGTGTATTGGGTGTTTGCATACAATGTAGTCGCTCATTGTTACAATGTATTCGATAAATAGCTAAAATAGCTTCAACAAATGGTGATATTACATCTGCTGTACAAGCAGTTAATTTTACCAAATACGGTGTCCATATGGGAAAAATACCATACATTTGTCGTACAGCCGCAATACAAGATGATGCTATTATCGAGGGCCTTGCATTAGCAAATTTTATATCTGTAAGAATTTCAAAAAAAAAAATTCTAAAAATCATTTCAAGAGTATGTTTTTTCTTTTTGTTTTCAACTCACAACTTAACGAAACATCGACTAATTCAAAAAACGTTTTGCTCAATGATGTCAGCATATCTTCATAGCTGGTGTATGGGCAAGGTGTATTTATTACTGGACATGTTGCTATATTGATAACAATTTCTGTTTCATAATTTATTTGCTCCTGTTGCAGCTGCTGCTGTTGATGATGATAATTATTTAAGATCATTTCATTATTCCAATGGTTTATAAACATATGATAATCGTGTAATGTTATGAAGCTATTAGCAAAGTATTCAGCAAATGTTGCTGTTGTTGGACGTATTAAATCGAAATTAAATGTTCCCAACACTTTACATTCAACATTCTTAAACTCATTGAGTGTATAGGATTTGTCTACCAAAATATTCAGATCTGAAAATTTTGGCATATCTATATCGGCTTCTTCGATTTTAGCGGCTACAACAAGACATGTTAAGGCCGTTAGATTCAGTTTATCAGCACGAATGGTATAGTTGTCCATAAAACAATCGAGTAGATAAACAGCTTGAATGAAACAAAATAAGAAAAAGTTGCAAATAAATATCCCATATTTTCAAAATATGAGCATACAGTGGACTGTAGCGTAACACGACTTTCGTAGTGTGCTGTATAATACCCACACTTCATAGCGTACAATATTTGCAAATGCGGAAATAACAAATATCAATATTGTTGACCACTGCATTTGCAAAACATTGTATGACTGCGTATATTCTTATTGTATGTTGTTGTTACGCTGGCACACTTATGTTTATGCTGACCCAAGTGCAGGTAACACATTGTTGTTGTTAATATAGGTTGAGAATATGTATATAAAGAAGAACCTTTTATAATCAATCACTCATTAATAATTTATCAATCAATCAATTAATAGTTTAGCTCCTAGATAGAGCTGAAATAATAATAATAATAAATACTATTTAAAACACAAAAACTATCTTGTTTGCTATATGGCGATCCTGCCAGTGCTCCTTAGATGAGCATTGCAGAAAATATATATAATTCAAGGATTATGCTCTTAAATTGAGCAATCCTGAATAGAATAATAATATAAAAAAAAAAAAAAAAAACACATAATAATTTTGTCCTGGTGGATCAGCCACAACGATCCATCAGCTGCGTTGAAGGAAGATACTGTCTGGCCTAAAGACAGTGGAGCTTAAAATCAATGGCGGAAGGGCCAAAACCTATCTCCATAGAAGAGTATAGAAGAAGGACGGGCCAGCAGAAAAAGAAGGAAAAACACATCAAAAGACCTCTGGTATATATCAATATACACATCAATATGCCCCTAACAGGTTCATCCTAGTTTTACCAAAAACAAAAAAAAAAAAAAAAAAAACAAAAAAAAAAAGTGGAGCATCCCGTTATGCACCCGTAGGTCAGAAAGCGTTAACCGCTCTTGACAAATAAACAAAAACAAATAAATAGAAAACACAATAATTTATAAGAGGGAAAAAATTGTAAGAGATATAAAAAAAAAAAAATAAAAATCCACAAAGGAATGTAGTTCAATTAATCTGATTTGTTCTGTATAAAAAGCTATTATTTAATCTTGATACAATTATATAAAGAGAAAAAATAACTTTTGTAATTATGCTGTTTAAGAGAGAAAAAAAAACACAAATTAAATTAAAAAATTTTTTTTTTTAAATTAAATATACATAAATAAAATGATGCATGTAAAATAGTATAAGCTATTGATAAAAATAATGAATTACTAGGGAAGATATATAATTAGCAAGATATAAGATTCGGTTAGATTATTGAGGCAGTCAGAAAAATATTTAATAGAAATAAATAATAGGAAAATATGCAAAATAAATAGCGAAAGAAAATGGGAGGTCGTCAATCAAAAATAGAGAATCCCAATGCAAATGTTATTAATGAAGTTGAAATAAAAGAAGACTCAATCGACCTAAAATTAATTGAGAGTTGTTTACTAATAATAACCGTACTGATTAGCTTAAATTTTGCATTACATATTTATGCCTTAAACACCAAGAAATTAAAAAAGAAATATTTGAGCAGAGCCAATGACTTAAACAAAATTTAAATAATTTTCCCATGGATTGGCAAGAAATAATTCAGAAGGTGAGACTAATCAAAGAGGAGTTCGACAAATCTTATAAATGTTTAAATATAGATAGAAGCACAAAAGAGGAAACAATAATAAAACATATTAGAATCTTATGCGAAAAGTTAGAACAAATCAGGGTTTTGCTAAATGCAAATTATAACAGACTCACGACACCACATAGGACAGCTGCTGAAAGTTTTTTCTTAGATGTCAAGACTAGAATCCTGATTATATCGTCTAAGAAGGGTGTTAAGGTAAAATTACCAGATACACTACACGAAGAGGTAAAATTCTTAGTAGAAACTGAAAATTCAGAGAATATTGGAACCTCTTTGGAAAATACAGAAGTAAAAATGACACAAACAGTCGTTGACTTTCTGAACACAGCTTCAAAGCTGATCATAGAATTTGATGGAAAACCAGAAAATTTACGTTCCTTTATAGACTCGTTACAGTTAATAGAATCCATCAAAGGTGACCACGAATCTATCGCAGTCTCTTTAATAAAAACAAAGTTAAAGGGGAGTGCAAGAAATTTAATAGGTAATGAACAAACCATTACTGAGATAATACATAAACTAAAAAACTCAGTAAAGGGCGAGTCGGTTGAGGTATTGACAGCAAAAATAATGAATACCCGACAAAACAATAAAACTGCCAATAACTATTGCAGTGAAATAGAGAATTTAACGAAGTCATTAGAAAATGCCTATTTATCAGATGGTTTGCCATGCGAATTGGCATGTAAATATTCAACACAGGTTGCAGTAAAGGCACTAACCAAAAATTGCACCATCGATAAAGTTAAACTTATCATGGAAGCAGGCCAATTCAGTAACATGAATGAGGCCGTTGGCAAATTCATAAACAGTTGCACTGAAGCAACAGGGCAACAAAATGCCGTATTGTATTTCGGGCAGAAGTTTAACCGAAATAATAACTACAGACAATATCGTGGAAGGTACAATTACCCACGCAATAATAGTAATAACAGTAACAACGGCAGACCCCAACAAAAACCTATTCACAACAGGGTTCAACAAAATCAGAACCACACACGTAACAGAAATTACGTCAGAGCAGCAGAGTCACATGAAAATGATTCGGAAAACTGCTAAAATCCTCTGAGATATATCATAATAACAATACCAACTACATATACAACCTTAACCTCAGCTTAAGTTTTTATGTTAATATAAAAATTAACGACACGAACAACACGGTAACACTGTTGGTAGATACAGGAGCAGACATTTCGGTTATAAAAACTAAACATTTTTATCAAACACAAATTAACAGAAACAGAACAACCACATTGAGTGGAATAGGACAGGGTAAAATTCGTTCAATAGGTAATGTATTTATTGACCTAAAATTTAGAGGGTTTTTGATACCACATGATTTTCAAGTAGTGCAAAATAATTTTCCAATACCTTGCGACGGTATCCTTGGAATGGATTTTTTTAAGAAGTATAAATGTATACTAGATTTCAATGGGAACCATGATTACCTCGTACTACGACCATCCAATCTGTCGCATGTAATAGAAATTCCACTTACGAACGGCTTCAATGGAATAACACTCCCACCAAGGTCAGAAGTGATTCGTCAAATCAGGTTTCCGAAGC
This sequence comes from Cordilura impudica, assembly GCA_963682025.1. Taxonomy (NCBI): domain Eukaryota; kingdom Metazoa; phylum Arthropoda; class Insecta; order Diptera; family Scathophagidae; genus Cordilura; species Cordilura impudica. Next base: position 35,273,489 of record OY821519.1, on the reverse strand, counting down.
TTGAAGACGATGTACTAATACCAAATCAAGAAATCGTACCAGGTGTCTTTGTACCAAATACACTGGTAAAATCAAATAACGCATTGGTTCGTTTTTTAAATACCACACATAAAATAGTAACAATTAGGCAAAATAACATAAAAACCGAGAAAATGTCTGACTATGAAATAGTAAAACAAGAACCACATGAAAATAGCCAGAGAAAATCTGAAGTTTTGGACCTTTTGAAGGGAAACTTTCCTGAACAGTTCAGAACAATTTTAACTAAGCTTTGTTTAGAATACAATGATATTTTTGGCTTAGGGACTGAAACAATTACTACCAACAATTTCTGTGAACAAAAACTGAGAGTAAAAGATAATCAACCAACGTATATTAAAAATTATCGCATACCAGAATCTCATAAGGAGGAAATAAACAAACAGGTTGAAAAACTAATAGATGACAAGATAATCGAACCATCATTTTCGGAATACAATAGCCCAATTCTGTTGGTACCAAAGAAATCACTTCCCGGAACAGATGAAAAAAGATGGCGCTTGGTGATAGATTATAGGCAGATAAATAAAAAACTAATATCAGATAAATTCCCGTTGCCTAGAATAGACGATATTCTAGACCAACTAGGTAGAGCAAAATATTTTTCTTGTTTGGACTTGATGTCCGGGTTTCATCAAATTGGTTTGGAAAAGAACTCTAGAGACTTGACGTCATTTTCAACAAACAATGGTTCATACAGATTTACTAGACTACCATATGGCTTAAAAATAGCACCGAATTCATTCCAAAGAATGATGACATTAGCCTTCAGTGGTCTGAAGCCGAATCAAGCATTCCTATATATGGATGACTTGGTTGTATTGGGATGTTCTGAAAAACATATGCTTTCAAATTTGAAGGATGTATTTGATCTTTGCCGTAAACACAATCTTAAACTACACCCCCAAAAATGTTCATTCTTTGTGAGAGAGGTAACCTACCTTGGCCACAAATGTACTGATAGAGGAATATTACCGGATGATAGTAAATATTCGGTGATAGAAAATTACCCGACGCCTACGGACGCCGATAGCGCACGAAGGTTTGTCGCGTTTTGCAACTATTACCGACGATTTATTAGAAACTTCTCTGAATATTCCAGACACCTTACAAGGCTATCCAAAAAGGGAGTACCATTTCAGTGGACAAAAGATTGTGAATGCGCGTTTAAATACTTAAAGAAGGCATTAATGAGCCCAACATTGCTTCAGTACCCAGACTTTACGAAGGAATTTTGCATAACAACAGATGCGAGTAAGCATGCTTGCGGTGCAGTTTTAACACAGGAACATGAAGGTAGACACCTACCTGTGGCCTATGCATCTAAAACTTTCACTAAAGGCGAAAGCAACAAATCGACCATTGAACAGGAATTAACTGCCATACACTGGGCTGTCACATATTTCAGACCATATATATATGGAAAACATTTTTTGGTCCGAACAGACCATAGACCACTTTCATACCTGTTCTCCATGAAAAATCCAAGTTCTAAGCTAACGAGAATGAGACTCGATCTGGAGGAATATGATTTCACAGTAGAATATCTCAGGGGAAAAGATAATTATGTTGCCGACGCACTGTCGCGCATTACAATAAATGACTTAAAGGATATTAACGACAAGATTTCATCCGTTTTAAGGGTCACGACAAGATCGATGACTAAAGAAGAGAAAATTAGTAAACCAGTAGTAAATCAGCAAAATATCAATAATAATAATAAGCCCAAGGTATATATACCATTGAATAATATAGACGTCAAAAGATATTATAAATTAAAGATTTTACCCAACAGATGTTACATCAAAAAGGGAAAATCCATATATGCTAGCATAAGAATAGATGATTTGTTTACTAAAGGGAATATTGACTTAGGACAATTTTTCCCTAGGCTAGAACGAATAGCCTGTAAACTAAATATTAATAAGATTCAAATTTCACCACATGAGAAGATTTTCGAATTTGTCTCGATAAGTGAATTTGAGAATATGGGCAATAAAACACTGAATGAAATCAGAATAGCGCTATTAAACGAAGTAACTAAAATTGATAACACGAATGCAAAGGCAATACGTGAGATAATGCTGAAATACCATGATGATCCTATAGAAGGAGGACATTGTGGGATATATAGAACCACTGAGAAGATCAGGAGATACTATTACTGGAAAAATATGACAAAAGACATTGCCAAATATGTGAAAACATGCCATAAATGTCAATTGGCTAAAACGGAGAAACATATAAAAAGTCCAATGACAATAACGGAGACACCAAATAGGGCTTTTGATACGGTGTACGTAGATACAATTGGACCATTTCCAAAGTCATATTATGGAAATGAATATGCAGTCACAATGATATGTGACTTAACTAAATACTTGGTAACAATACCAATAAAAGATAAATCAGCTAAGACGATCGCAAAAGCGATATTTGAAAATTTTGTGCTTATATACGGTCCAATGAAGACGTTCATTTCGGATATGGGCACAGAATACAAGAACTCTATACTGACAGAGCTTTGCAACCTATTGAAGATAGATAAACGCACATCGACAGCACATCATCACCAGACACTAGGTACGATAGAAAGAAGTCACCGGACTTTTAACGAATACGTACGAAACTACATATCAGTAGATAAAGACGACTGGGATGAATGGCTCAAATATTTCACGTACTGTTTTAACACTACACCATCTACAGTACATGATTATTGCCCTTATGAACTTATTTTTGGAAAAATTCCAAACAATTTTAGACAATTTAGTGAAGTAGATAGAGTTGCACCACTTTATAATATAGATAATTATGCTAAGGAAATTAAATTTAGATTAGAAGTAGCAATAGATAGAGTTAAAAAACTATTAGATATAAATAAAATAAAACAAAAAATTAATTATGATAAAACAAAATTAGATTACAATTTTAAAATAGGAGATTTAGTCTTAGTAAGAAATGATGCAGGACATAAGTTAGAGATGGCATATAAAGGGCCATATAAAATTAAGAAAATAGATTTCAGAAATAATGTAACCATAGTTGATAAGAAAACAAATAAAGAACAAATAGTTCATAAGAATAGACTTAAGTTATACAATATTAAATAAACAATATGCATTCTTTTCTTTAAATCTATATTTGTAAATAAAATAAAATAAATTTATTGTAAAATGTGAAACTTGCACTTGATACAACCACAAAAAAAAAAAAAAAAAAAAAAAAAAAAAAACCCAACAGTACAAATAATAAAAGAATGTCCATAGAACAAAATGTTATATGAACATTCTTATAAAAAAGGAAGGTGTAGCGTAACACGACTTTCGTAGTGTGCTGTATAATACCCACACTGCATAGCGTACAATATTTGCAAATGCGGAAATAACAAATATCAATATTGTTGACCACTGCATTTGCAAAACATTGTATGACTGCGTATATTCTTATTGTATGTTGTTGTTACGCTGGCACACTTATGTTTATGCTGACCCAAGTGCAGGTAACACATTGTTGTTGTTAATATAGGTTGAGAATATGTATATAAAGAAGAACCTTTTATAATCAATCACTCATTAATAATTTATCAATCAATCAATTAATAGTTTAGCTCCTAGATAGAGCTGAAATAATAATAATAATAAATACTATTTAAAACACAAAAACTATCTTGTTTGCTATAGGACAATACAATGGAAATTTTTATAAAATTCTATATTTATATTTTTTTACGAAATCAGTCTTTGGTGTGCTCTCTATCGAAAGATAAAAATTTGCTACAAATAATACAATTTAAAAAAAAGATAATCGAAAAAAAAAGTTTTTAAGTGATGACAAAACAATGGCAACTTTTAAACTTATGTATCAGAGTTGATGAAAACAATAAACGTAGAAGATGGTATGAAAGAAAATGTATAAAATCTTTACTGCTGGTCTTAAGCAAAAGAAAATTTGTGAGAAATATTCTATGAATAAATACATAATTTCAAAAATTATCAAGAAATATCGCCCAAGAGGTACGGAAACGACTCAACATTTCGGTGGTAGGCACTGTAAGACGAGCCAGACAAGATAATTTAGTAGCTAAAGAGTTTAAAGAATGTACAAAAATGTTACCTAAAGAAATAATTAACAAGGTGAAACTAAAATTATTTGCTCGAATTGTTTCCCGACGAGCAATTTATATCTAACTCAAGACCACATGGACTGGTGCAGACGGAATTGGAATACCGTTCGCTTTCCAGATGAGTCCAAGTTTAATTTAAGAGGCCATGATAGAAGAACGTTTGTACAACGAGCAAAGGGAAAAGACTAGACCCAAAATATGCAAATAATTGTTTGGCGGTAGCAATGTTGTAGTATAGTGTTGCTTTTCGTCCAAAGAAAGAGTCCAATTCATAGTAAAAGATACTCTAACTAGAATTGGATACAGATAAATTCTAAATGATGTAATGTATCCATACGCAGAGGAAGACCATGACCCAAAACACACCTCCAAAGTTGTAATCCCGTATAAAATCTATGGAAAATTGTAGATCGCAAAATACGGACACGAAATTACACAAACAAGAAAGATCTCATAGAGGCAGTTAATTTAGAGTAACAAAAAATTTCAAACGATATCATCAACAACTCAATAGACTCCATGACTCGGCGTTGTGAAGTTATACTAAAAAATAAGGAATACCCAACAAAATATTGAAACTAAAAATAGGGGAACGTTTTCAATTATTGTATAGTAAAGGTTTCCATTGTTTTGTCGACAGCATAAAAATGAATACTTTTAAGTTTTGTTATTTTTTTCTGAAGTTAAACTATTTGGTGTTAATATTTTTTCTTTTTTAAACTTTCTTTTAACTCATACTCTCTGCCTGTCAGTCTGTTGTGGGTCAACCCCATTCCACGATATCCAATTGATCTGAAACTTGGCCAATAGTCTTGTTGTGACTACAGGTTAATTTTGGGGTAGTCACGCACAGTCACACATAGTCACGCACAGTCACGGAGTGATCTAAATGTCATTTCCCTCATCCGATCGATCTGAAACTTGGTCCATACACTTGTTGTGAAAAAAGATTAACTTTGACTTAGTCACGCTTGGTCACGCACAGTAACGGAGAGATTTAAAACGGTAGGATTATAGTCTTTATTTGTTGTAAGTGGTCACAGCTCTACCATTTAATATTAGGGGCGTTATGAAATATTTATGAAACTACTATATTTTTCTCAAATTTCAACTTTAGTGGTATAGAACTTCTAAGGAACAAAAGGGAACAAGAAACGTATACCACCCGGAGAAAGGTGAAAGTGTCCGCTTTAACCCTATATATACTTTTGCACCCGTGACGACCCGTGGGTAGAACACTTTTTTCATTTTAATGAAATTACTCTAAAAAAAATTCAAATTACGATAAATTTAAACAGCCCTATAAGTACTCGTATACAATGGTGTATTAAATTTGTGCTTTAGGTATTTTATAGCTTATAATAGTCATTATTTGTTCTATTACCAGTATATATTTGTAAGTAAGAATGTCAGTACACAGAGGATGTAATTCATGGACTGTTTGCCATCAAAGGACACTATTACAATCACACCAATTTCGGCAGAGGTACAACTACAATCTCTACTTGATCACACAGCCGAACGCTTGCTTCAATCAATAAAAGGAAATGAGTTAAAGAAATATGGAAACACAAAGCTAATTCTCTTTTGTAAATGGGGATGTGATGGTTCTTCGGGACAGAAACAATACAAACAAGTATTATGTGAAAATATTTCGGACTCAGATATGTTCATGGTATATTTTAAAACAACAAAAATATTTAAATTTGACATCAAAAAAATTATTTATTCGGAAAAACTTTACGAATATTTCCGAAACTATTGCCCTAATTAAAAAATTGTGTATATATAACTTGGAGGTAACTTAGCTGTGGATTTTCATATTTTTCATTTAACCAAATCGGACAAACCGTTCTTGAGTTATGCTAAAATATGTGGTGAAGCATCCTTCATTTTTTAAATAGCGGTTTATCGCGAACACTAGAGTCAATCCGCAAAAAGTGAATTATAGAGTTAGGTCTTCATCAGCATATGTAGCAAAATTGACTAACAATCCCTATGCCGCAGAATTAGTGTTGCCCTGTGTAATTATAATTGCCTTTCATTGTTATTTAAGTACGAAAAATAATAATAAACAAAACCTACCATTGTTGCAAATGCAATTAAAATCTATTGCAGTTTTTATTTTTAAAATGTTTTTTAAAATTATCAAATTTGACAGCAAAAAATAATAAATTTTTCTGTAGTAATAGCAAGATTTTTAGATAATATTATTAACGTTTTTTTTTTTATTGTGTTGTATATTCTTTGAGTGTAAACAAATTTGCAAATTTGACAAAAAATTTTTAATTTTTCAGTAATAATAGCAAAATCTCCAGTTGATTTTACTATTTTTTTTTTTTTTTTTTGAGTGTAAAAATTTTTTTGAGTGTAACATTAAAAAAATCCCATTATTACAAAAAATTTTTATAATTATTATTAAAATCTAAATTTTAAATTTTTTAATAAATAAAAAAATAAACACATATTTCACTCTAAAAGTTAAAATAAAAAATCAAAATTTCAAATTTGACCTAGAATTCCTTAAAAAGTCCTCAATCAATTTTAATGTAATTAAAACTGAGCCAAGCTGAACTAAATATCTATCCATTAAAAAAATTACTTAAATATTTTGATCGGTTCAAAAGTTACATATTTTTGGCCAATGAAAAACGATTTTCAGGCACTGTGCGCCGTGATTTTTCCACCAACTTATTTCTCCGCGAAAGCGAATTTGATACTTGGGAAATATAAATGCACAACTACATCTGCGGTGACAGCTTTATCTTGTATCATGGTGAAAACCAATCAAACAACATAAAAAAGTTAGGGATTTTTCTTTCCAAAATTTTTTTTTTTGAAATCGTTATAAATCTGCTATTAGCCATTATATTTTCCTAAAATTTTGAGGTAAGGTACATCTGACATTTATCTACCAAAATAAACAAAAAACACTATTTTGAAATAAATTGAGTTACGCCTTTTTTATATCAAGCCATCGATATATAAGTTAACACGCTTTGATTCTGATCTGCCTAATCGGCAACATTTAGTTCATACGTAGCTTAGTATTGGTGCTGCGTATGTTTGACACGCGCCGTTTTAGATTTGCACGATCAGCTACTTCGATTTTATATTTTACGTTTTTGCTAATTTAAGTTATATGTTTGCGTTGCACTTTGTAGCCAACGCAAACTTGGTGGTAGGAAATAAAATTTAGTTTAAGACCCTAACTCACAGAACACAGTCGTTTTACTTATTGGAAAGAGATATCCAACGAGAAGAAGTCTACCAGAATAAATACGATAGATTTCTTCACTGGCGCCCAACGTGGGGCGTTTCCACAGCACCCTCTCAGAGGTCGCGAGATGTCTGAAACTTCAGAGAAACATCGAGGATACCGTCAACCTTATTTTGCAGGCCACTATTGAGTACAATAGGACAATCCACTCTGTTACCGAAAAGCGTCCTATCGATATAATCCACTCCGCTCCAAATGAGCTAAGAACGCTCATTATGGAAAAAATCTTAAGTGCACAAAATCAAACCCTGGATAATCACAACAGGGGTAGGACAGATAGAAAGTTCGAGGAAGGAGATAAAGTTTTTATAAAATCCAACAGGAGATTGGGAAATAAATTAAGCCCTTTGTATGGAGAAGGAACGGTCGAAGCTGATTTGGGCACGACAGTTCTAATAAAAGGACAATCTGAGATAGCATGGCTCTAAACAACTTTCTTTATTCTAGGTTTCTAAACATCTTACTTACGGTAATTTTACCGATAGCAGGCAAGATCATCGACTACTCTCATTCAAACTACATCCCGATATATGATGGCGATATAATTATTTGGGATGATTATGGTTACCTAAAACACTCTTCCAACTTGACTTTATACGACGGACTCATTAAGGAAACAACCGAATTGTCTGATCTCTTCCCACAGTCTCATATGAAAATAATTTTGGAATCAGATATTAACCATATGGCTACATTGCTCTCAGCCCTACGAATCCACCACAGACATGCCAGAAGTTTAAACATCTTAGGAACTGCCCTGAAGGTAGTAGCAGGCACTCCTGACTTCGATGACTTTGAAGAGAGCAAGTTTAGACAAGAGCATCTGGTGGAAGCAAACAACAGACAAATAGATATCAACACTAGAATCGACCAACAACTTCAGAAACTGACGGACACGGTAAACCAGGTAATCGCAGCTGAAAAAGAAAAAGATAGGATGAACACTGATAAATTGTACGAAACACTTTAAGCCAGAAATAGAATTTCGATTATAAATTTGCAGAATTTAATTTTATCTGTTAGTTTAGCGAAGGTAAACGTTATAGATCTCGCAATACTTGATAGCGAGGAAGTGAAGTCACTGGTGAAGAATGGAAGCTTTACAGACACTAGTGTGTCGGAAGTTATGAGTATCAGTAGCATTAAGATTTACCAAAATAATATTTTACAATTTGTTATTAAATTTCCTAGACCCAAGCAGCTATGCAAGAGAATAGATCTGTTCCCTGTCTCCCACCAGCAAAAAATAATTTCTTTCGAGGGAGGCAACAAGGTGGCAAAATGTGGCAATCAGGTACTCTCAGTCGAAAGCTGCAGGACAGCAATCTCGTCCACTTTTTGCAAATTTCAAAACGTTACCACTTGTGCTCAACAACTAGTATTTGGGACATCTGCCGAATGTAACACTCAGTTCGACGATCTTAAGAAAGTAATGGTAGTGGATGATGGCATTATCATTATCAACAATGCGATCGCAGAGGTGATTGAAAATCACGGTAACAGCCAACTTGTGAATGGCACTTACCTGGTTACTTTTGATAGTGAAGTTATCATCGATGGAATCACGTACGTGAATAGGGCTGGGGTCCCAGGGAGTATTCCCGAATTGCCAAACCTTCCCATGATAAAGGTTACAGAGCATAAACAAGTTCTCAGTCTACCGTTTCTCCACGACATGCAAATTAGAAATCTTCAGCATATCGATGAGTTAAAGAAAGAAATCACTGTGAAACCTATCTTGAGCACCTCTGTGATATTGTGTTGCATCGCCTTGATATATCTGGCTTACAGAATGATAAGGGGCTGGAGAAAGAGAAGATCGCTAGTCAACTTGAAAAATACGTTGGAAGAAATCTTGAAGAAGACCGAGGACGGCCTTCATTCAAAACGGGGAACAGTTAACACGCTTTGATTCTGATCTGCCTAATCGGCAACATTTAGTTCATACGTAGCTTAGTATTGGTGCTGCGTATGGTTGACACGCGCCGTTTTAGATTTGCACGATCAGCTACTTCGATTTTATATTTTACGTTTTTGCTAATTTAAGTTATATGTTTGCGTTGCACTTTGTAGCCAACGCAAACTTGGTGGTAGGAAATAAAATTTAGTTTAAGACCCTAACTCACAGAACACAGTCGTTTTACTTATTGGAAAGAGATTTCCAACGAGAAGTCTGCCAGAATAAATACGATAGAGATTTCTTCACTTATATGAAGATATTGTTTTTGTGAAAATTGTTTTCAAAAAGAAAATGATTTTGTCACGTGAAGAAAGTTATTGAAACAATAAACATCCAATTATTAGTTTTCTTCAATTTATGTAATTGTGTTCATATTCCGTGTTTTTTAAAATCAATCCACAAAATAACAATAACATCGCTATCAAAATTTCAAAAAGAAAACACTACTAATGACATCTTTATACAATTATACCTCGAGAAGTATAAGACAAATAGAGTTGCGTCGTACGGCGTAATTGATATGAATGGAGATACTATTTATATGAATTTTCTATCAGATTATACATCAGTTTTTCCGCCATAGCTTCTGCCATTATCAACGCTATATATCTGTGGTCACAAACATTAACCGCCTAAGTCGAAAATCATGCTTTCGAGAAAAATAATATTTTATATATATGTAATGTGGCTTCATTACGTTTGGTTTCAGTGTTTTTATTAGTATCTTTAAAAAGAAAAAAAAAACATTGTTAGAGAAATGGGGATTTCACGTTAGTATAAACTTTTGTTAGTAGCATATGATAGCATACATAACTCAAATTGTCCTAAAGTCGACTTAGGCGGTTATCGATTGTGACCACAGATATATTGTAAACATTATTAAACAGCAGAAATCTCAAAAAGATGGAACAAAACAAATCTTATTTGCGATCTTTTAATAAAAAATCCAAAAACATTAAAAATGCTATGGGTCCCAGGCCACACCAACATTACAGCGAACGTAAACACAGATAAAGCCGCCAAATTTGCTTGCAAAGTACCTATTGAAGCAGAAAAAAATGTATATTCAGAACTATATAAAAAGGTATATCCAAAAAAAAAAAAATCATACTAGTCCGAATACAATCATCCCCATCCATTACAAGGAACTAAACATAAACTGCACCCTACCTAAATATCCTACTTACGTTAGCAGAACTCAAATCAAATGGTTCTCCAGATTACGATTAGGACACGTGTTTTCAACTCATAATCACATCATGAAGAAAGAACCAAGACCACTTATATAACAAAACTAGATATTATATTTTTAGAACTACAAACACAATGACTCTTCTAAAAGAACCCACCGAGGATAATATTCTCAAATTATATAATGTTATAAAACAAGCTGGAATCATTATTTGAAAACCTATTCAATTTAATATCCCAACTCATCTTGATCTATATATAAAAAAAATGAAATGTGTTTGAATTCTCTTTACGTAGAGCTGATAGCCTTTGTTACTTTGCTCAATAATCTGTATTTGTTTTATAAATTATCATTATAAATCGAATAAATAATAATTATGTCAAATCAAATATTTGTTCATAAGTTACTTCTTAATAAAAACATTCTCAAATACCTACCCAGGTGTAGTGTTGTCCGTGACAATTTATGTTTTTCTGTAGCATCTTTTAGCAGTTTCAGTAACATGGAACGATATCCCACTTGTTGGGAACGAAAACAAACTAAACGTCGCTTTAGTTCGGTTTCTCGCAATGTTTCAAATATATCATCTGAATAATCGGAAATCCAATGAGATTTATCAATGCGTTGCTAAAAGAAAATAATTATCATAAAAAAGCGTCAAATTTTCGTTTAAATTATTTACCTGATTGACATCTAAATGAGGAACTGAAGTGAAAACTCCTCCAAATTGGAAAAGTTGTGGTGGCTTTATGTGAGGAATAATAGGCGATGTAAAATCATTAACATTTACTGCCTCACTTTGTGACGGGTATCTAAAATAACAATATATTAATTGATATTTTAATTTTTAATTAAAAAATTACATTTGGGTATTGCGGTAAATTTCATGGTATGGCTGCGGCGTGTTAATGCTGCTTTCCATTTTGTTTTTATTTTGATCGAACATATTTGCAATAATTTACTAGAGAAGTTCAGTCCAGCTATATTTTCTCCCGATTATGCATTTTTTTTACTTTTTTTAATCACAAAATTAATTTAAACAAAGATTTTACATCAAATTTAGTAATTAAATAAAAATGTCCGGCATCTAACGGTTCATTCGAATACCAAAGTTGCATAAAAAGTAGTATATTTTCGAATTTCACAAAAAACTACCCGTTTGGCCAAATAGTCGTAAACGACATTGTCTTTGACGATTTAAATAAGACAAAACATTTCTGAACTTGTCCCCTGTCCAAGGACCGAGCAGTCACATGTACAAACAAATTTTATCAACGTAAAGTAAAGTGAGGCGTTGCATATTATAAATTAGGACAATACACTTGACTTAGTCCCAATTTACACGAGGCTTTTCACCCTGCGTAAAAACCTATTGTTATCTGTTGGTAGTCGAATGGGGTATAGAAGCTGGGTAGCAATACTCCTTTCTACTCTGATTTTAAATGAAATGTGATAATTTTTCTTTATTAAAATTCTCCATATAATTTAAAATTTTTTTTAATTGCATTTGAAGATTAAACATAATAAATTCTGAAGATTGAACATAATAAAAGTCAAGAGCAGTTGCAACCAAAGAGTCACACGAGTTTATGTAGCATTTAAAAAGATAATTGAAGAAATTGTATGCTAAAAAGTCAATGTGTAACTGTAGTTAAAACAGTTAAAAACAACAAAAAGCTATTTGAAAAAATAAAATAGCAGGATAGCTATGTTGTTGCTTAAAAAGTTAAAATAAAAGATTATTAGTTATAACACTTTTGTATCAATATATTATACGGTGTGTTATTACTTTATTTATTCACAGTGTATCTGTCATTATTATGAACTTCTCCATTTTATCTTTATTATTTAAAATTCTAAGACAACGGTTTAATATTTTACTAGATTGTTTTGTGTAACTATTTCTATTCTATTCAATTTCTATTTCTATTTCTATCCTATTAGAAGTCCTAGTTCACAGATTACTATACAGTCATGACAGCTAGCAAAAACGTAATCTCGAACTGTATGGCTTTGTTTATATTTGTTTCCCTACCGAAGTGAGCGAAAGAAATGAAAAATACAAAATGATTATAAAAAAAAGAATATTATTATCAATATAGTGGTTTCTTCTAACAGTTGGGTAATCCGGGGTTGTATTTTTGTAGTTAAAAAAAATCGAGTGTCCCGTCTGTATAGACGGTGGCCATTATTATAACTTGCCTTTTAGGTAGATGTTAGTAAAAAGTAACTTTACCTAATAGTGCGTTTACATCTAAGCAAAATCTAGTATATACTAGATTTCGAGCGAAATCTAGCTCATTTTTACTGGATTTCCCATACAAAACAAAATCTAGCTCGTTACTAGATTTGTGCTAAATCTCACAAAATCTTGTCAAACTTGGGCACTACCAAACGATACTACTGTGTTTTTTTAATATTGTAGTAGAAAATTACAACGCAGTGACTGAAAAAGTAACATTTAAAACAAAAGCAAACAAGTTGAATAAAAAGGAAATAAAATATTAATTATTAACAAAAAAATGACGAATCTATAAAAAAAATATTTAGTAATTGAAAAGTTATAACTTTATACTGACATGTGCCCATTCCAATCTGCTTAATAATAATTGTGGAAAATGAATTTGTTTTTTCTTTTTTGTTCAAACAATACATTTTACAAATGCTGTTTTTTTTCGATAAATTTCTATTTCAGTTTGTGCTTTTTTCATTTTTGATGCATAATATAATTATAAAATCTATTCCTTTTTAGAATTTTCCATTTTCCTATTGTTTATTTTTGGTATTTCTAGTTTATATATTTTATTTTAATCAGCTGTTTATTGTTTGTGGAAACAAAATCTCACAGGTTATTTTATGTCAAAAAAGTTAGATATAAACGATAAAGATTTTGAAATAGATTGCAACTAAAATCTACTAGATTTTCCTCAGATGTGAAGCGGGACATAAAAAGTGACCTGTATTATGTTATTACAACTTAAGCTGCGTTCACACTACGTGTTTTGCTTGTGTTTTTCTTAGTTTTTTAGAACGTGTAATTTGTACACATGGTGTGAACCCTTTCAAACATTGTTTATGTACAACACATTTTGCAAGACATATGTAAATTTTTCAATTAGAGCAGGTTCTATTTTGGCAAGACAAACATATGAAAATACAACACTGCTTGTGGCGAAAGAAAAAAAGAGTAAATTATAAAGATTAATATTGAAAGAAAAATAAATTGTTTAATATTAATTAACAATTAAAAAATATATAAAGCATATAACTTTATTTTAACAATAAATTTTTCTAAATTCACAAATTAAATCAGCTGTTGTTTACATTTCGAGGTTATGTCATACGGAAATCCATATGTACGTTTGAACGCAAAAATTATGAATCGTATGTAAAACGCTAATTTTGACACACACACGGAATTACGTATGGATCGTAAAACTGAATTTACATATGGAAAATACACATAGTGTAAACACACCTTTAGTAAAATAAAATTAATATTTTTGTTAATGTGGCAACACCAAAGGAAACCGACTACTTTTGACGAAATGAATTTGGTTATAAAAATTCGAAGTGGCAACGTACTTTTATTTATTTGTTTACAAAGTATAATGGCGTGGTTAGCTGTCACTTAACCGGAACGTCCCAACCTGTGTAAAACAGAATTTTTCTACTTTGTACGTGACCTTTGTTCACAGCTGATAAATTTTGCTTAATTTTGCATGCTGGTTCGTTTTTTATGTTCTATAATTGCACTACATTGCATTAACAGTTGGCTAACGAGGCCTAAAGCATGCATTTAGAAAAATACAATTCGATTTTATGCTTCAAACCCCCCCCCCCCCCACCCCCATAAAGAAGACTTTTACAGTAGTTGAACCAAATGCAAAATCTGGCATCACTGTTAAAACTTTTCGTCAATTCACATAAGCAACTAATTTTGGAAAAAGGTCACGGCGTCGAAGCAGCGTCGGCATATATATAAGTTAAGTTCGTAAATAATATATTTAATAGTAACATCCATTCTTAATTTAATTAAAAACTAGATATCATTATTCGAGAAGACAACTTTTTCAACCAGACCATAAACAGCTACCTACCTACTCAACTTTAAGTAGCATCATCGTGTTCAAGAATCATGGAATCTCTGTCAACAGGCTTAGGTTCAACTTTACATGGTGGTCCCAAATTTAAAATTCAACAACCCGTACCAAGTGACTCGGTAAAAAAGGCTCCTCTTGCTATTGTGCGTTCGGCCGATTTAAATGATTGCATTGAAATTAAACGCAGATTTGGTAATTTTCTCATAACGCCAAAAGTTTTTATTGCAGTATTTTCTATTTATGAATATATAAAATTTAAATCCCTGAACTTAAATCAAAATATCAAAGAAATTTACAAATGAAAAAATGTGATCCAAAATTATATATGGCCATCAAAAGCAAACACTCAACATGTTTTGAGAATTATATCTTGAAGTTCTTCAATCAACATACCATTTTGGAAGCCGAAGATGACTATTAGCTAAAAGATCCTTGCTGAAGTAAGTATATAAACATTCATACATAATATTTTAAGAATTTTGAAAGCAATTTAATTTTAAGGTTAGAATTTAATTTTGTTAAATATAATTTTAGTTTTGAAAATTTCAAAATGGCCTTTAAGTGATCAAATTGTTAGAAATTAAAAAAGACTTAAATGTAATATGCTTATTAATTAAGTGTTGTCATTTTCTTAGGATTGCAATTTTTTTGTTCATAGAAAGACTATCGTTGTTACTTTTTATTAAATTTCTTCGAGGTTGCACTGAATTTTGTAAGTTACAAAAGCGTTGCATTTACATTGCAATCGCCCATGTTCCAGTTTAATGATTTCAATTTTGGTATACAAAAATTCGTATTGGCTTAATTTTCATGGGCATGTAAATTACAAAACATGAGCGCATATGGGGTAATAGGGTAATATAATAAGCAAATGTGTTACAATTCATAATTTTAACTGAAAATTCTTTCTTATAAAATCAAATAATTTAAATACATTTTAAGGTAGCTAAGAAGTATTTGTTTCAGAAAAAATCGAAATTAACAAAAGCAACAATCAACATACTAAAAATATGTACCAAATAAGTATTACAATCAACAAATAACAACAATCAACATACAGTTAAAGGTAGTTACGAAGTATTTGTTTCAGCAAAATCGAAATGAACAAAAGCAACAATCAACATAGTAAAAAGATGGACCAAGGAAGTATTACAATCAACATATAACAACAATCAACATAATTTTAAGGTAGGGAAAGTATTTGTTTCAGAAAAAAATCGAAATGAACAAAAGCAACAATCAACATACTAAAAATATGTACCAAAGAAGTGTTACAATCAACAAATAACAATTAACATACATTTAAAGGTAGCTAAGAAGTATTTGTTTCAGAAAAAATCGAAATGAACAAAAGCAACAATCAACATACAAAAAGATGGACCAAAGAAGTATTACAATCAACAAATAACCACAATCAACATAATTTTAAGGTAGTTAGGAGAAGTATTTGTTTCAGAAAAAAATCGAAATGAACAAAAGCAACAATCAACATACTAAAAATATGTACCAAAGAAGTATTACAATCAACAAATAACAACAATCAACATACATTTAAAGGTTTAAGAAGTATTTGTTTCAGAAAAAATCGAAATGAACAAAAGCAGCATTCAACATTCTAAAAAGATGGACCAAAAAAGTATTACAATCAACAAATAACAACACCATAATTGAAAAAGAACATTTTAAATAACCTACAGTCAACAATTACCATACAGCAACAAACTTATATCACCAATCAACATATCACATTTCAAAAGGAACCTAAATCAAAACAAAGAAATTTACAAATGAAAAATATGTGATCCAAAATCGTATATGGCCATCAAAAGCAAACACTCAACATGTTTTGTAAATTATATCCTGAAGTTCTTCAATCAACACACAATTTTGGAAGCGGAAGATGACTATAAGCTAAAAGATCTTTGCTGAAGTAAGTTTTCAATTTAATTTTTAGGTTATAATTTAAGATAGTTTAAAATAATTTTAGGTTTGGAAATTTTAAAATGACATTTATAGTGCCCAAATTGTTAGAAATTAAAAAAGTCATAACTATAAGATGCTTATTAAGTGTTGCCATTTTTTTATGAGGAATAGAATTTTTTATTCATAGAAAGACTTTATCGTTGTTACTTTTTAGTAAAATTCTTCGAGGTTGCACTGAATTTTGTAAGTTACATTGTAATCGCCTATGTTCCGGTTTAATAATTTCAATTTTGGTATTAAAAAATTCGTATTGCCTTCATTTTCATGGGCATGTAAATTACAAAACGAGCGCATATGAGGTAATAGCGTAATATTAAAGAAAATATATTTTAGGCAATTCATAATTTTAATTGAAATTCCTTATAAAACCAAATACACTCAAGTCCCATTTTATGCGGTATATGCGTTCAACAGAAAGTCGCATAAACTGAAATCGTACAAAATGAAGCATTACTATTACACAAAAACAAGGGATACGTTCCGATATTTTAAAAATCCGCATAAATTCAAATTGTAGTATTTTAAATGTACTAAAACCGCATAAAAAAAATTACCCAAAATTGTTATTTATGTATTTTTATGTTTTATTTAATAATTCAGTTTGTAAATGTAACAAAAATATGAAAACGACATATTTATTCATATTAAAGCTAAAATAAAAGAAAGTTTTTAACCGAAATATTGCTTAAAACCCCTTTTTAACATTTTAACTTGTTAATGTTAAACGTGTTTAAAACAAGTAAGAGTGTTACGGTTTTACGTTTACATTAATATCTGGACTTATTGCACTATTTATAAAAAATGTAAACAAACTATTTTAAAAAGCATAAATTTGGTATATTCATAAACTTAATGCTAAATTATTACGACAAACACACCATATTTTTTAATTTTTTTAGACGTGTCCTCATCGTTTTGGACTTATCTCGGTACAATGACCGATTTACCTCATTTTCAATACCTTCTCGAAATAATGACAAACAATATTATTATAGCCTTATACAGGTAAATGGTCCATTTTGTGAATGAGCGTTATTTCAACAGACAGACGGACATCGCTATATCGACTCGAGTTGTTATAAGGATCAAGAATATATATACTTTATGGGGTCGCAAAAGCATTTTTCGATACGTTATAAACGGAATGACAAATCTATACATACCCTCTACACAGTGGTATATATATATATATATTTGTTCAATTTACACCTGCAAGGAGCATAAGGCCGTAAAAAAAATAAATCATCGATTTTCAAAACACATAAATTCGAAATCACATAAAAAAATACGCATAAAGTGAGACTGGAGTGCAATTTAAATACATTTTAAGGTAGTTAAGTAGTATTTGTTTCAGAAAAATCGAAATGAACAAAAGCAACAATCAACATACTAAAAAGATGGACCAAAGGAGTATTACAATCAAATAACAACAATCAACATACCGTAATTGAAAAGAGAACGTTTTAAATAACCTACAATCAACATTTACCATATAGCAACGACCTTCATATCACCAATCAACATATCATATTTAAAAAGGATAAAGACGACATAAATGGAAAATTTGGTACAATAAAAAAATGAATATATTTGTTAGGAAAGAATTCAGGTTAAAATTTTTACATCTCAAAATAACTTTCTAAATTGCATAATAGACAAATGAGATTTTAAATAAATATATTTTTTTTTTGTTTCATGTAGACACACAAGTAATTCAATAATATAAATGTCTTTGAAGAAACATAAAATGCATATAAAGTGCTTGAAATATTCAATAGCAAAATCAATTAATCGATTAATATAGTAATTTTAAAAAATGTAGTACTATCAACTATTCAACATAGGGAGTGTGTAGTGTTTGAAAGAACACATGGCTGTAAATTATTAAATTTTTTCTTTGTTCTTCCGTTTAGGTGAAGGTTCCAAACCTTTATTTGCACGTCATGATATCGCAGTAAATCAGGAAACTTCAGGAGATAAACGGGACAATATCTCAGTACATGAGGAACATGATAGCAGTCCTGCTGCTGGGGCTAAATCTAAAGATAAGAGATGTACATCAAATGTAAGTTTGTAAGCTGATTCCCCTACAATAATAAATATATATTAGGGTGGGTCAATTATTTTTACTCCATGGGGTCATCACGATTCTGGTACTATGGCCCATAACAAATAAAATTATGTGGGGTACCCATATTCGACATAAATCGATTTTTCATCGAAATTTTGGAGAGTACGAAAATGATTTTAGAGGTATGGTTCCTTCCAAATAAAATTATGTGGGGTACCTATATACGACATAATTCGAATTGTCATCGAACTTGATTTTAGAGGTATGGTACCTTGGGCAAATATACTTGTTATGGCCCATGGTACCAGAATCGCAATGAGCCCATGGAGATTTTTTCGACCACCTACAATATGACCCACTCTAATATATATATATATATAAAATTTAAGGAATCTAGTTCACCTGAACGATATCGTCATCGTGATAAAAATCATACGCCTCCGCCTGCTGGTCGACATAAATTATGTGAAACATGTACACATGATAAATATAGTCACAATTTTAGATTTAGTGATACTACCAAGTCTGATAAATACAAAAGAAATAATAAAAGTAAATCTCGTTCATTATCGCCATCTCCATTAAAGAAAAGGCCAACAGATAAAGTTCCCTATTATCGTGATGAAGTAAGAGAAAGAGACCGTTTAAAACGTATATGTGATACTAAAGATCGCGGTAGGTCGCGATCCCGTTCAATACCATCTTCTAAAAAATTTAGCCCGATTTCAAAACGTAGCATAAGTAGTCCGAAAAGAAGACATTCTTCGAGTAGAGATAACTATCGAAGACAAACGTCATACCGTAGTTATAAAAGAGAATATCGATTCCGTAGATCACGCGCACTTTCACGAAGCCGCAGATCTCGCACACGTTTACGAAGCCGTTCACCTAAAAGGAGGGACCGTGAAAGTCATAAGCATTCAAGTAGAGAACGTGACAAGGAGCACAGGGATAATACTTCAACAGCAGCTGCAACAATTATATCAGCGACACCTCAATTTATACATATACCAGTGCTCGTACCAGCTGAATATGCATATTCATTTGTACGTTATCATTTCCTGTGCGTTGGCTAATAAATAAATATATTAATTGTGTTTTGTCTTTTAGCCCGGTTGTCCCGCACCACAGACAGCTTGCATGCCATCTCATCGGCCACCACCACCATCACATTTTGCTCCCTATCCTATGTATCCAATGATGGCGCCTATGCGACCACCTCACCAAGCGGGCTATGGTGGACTTCCGCCACCTTTAACATACGGTCCAATTCAAGGAAGCTTCTATTGTCCTAGTGCCCCACGATTTCCCCTAGCAAGATATAGCTTTAACAATTATCAACCGCATTACAAAAAGCCATCAAGTTAGATTAGAGCTTTATATTTTAACAATTCCTAAATAAATTGATATAAGTAGTTATTCGTGAGATTATCTATATTACAATTCTTTTTTCTTTTTTTTTTATATATTTTTCATACAGAATTATTATTTTTTAATTAGTTCATAATAACGACAAAATAGGTGTGCAGTCATTTTCGATTTATAGTAAAACTACCTCTGCAAACGAGAAAAAGTGGATGTATTGAAAGGTGACTCGAAACACGAAGTCTACAGCGTCCAATTTATGGTATTTTCTAACATATGTATAAAAATCGTATTATGAAAGTTATGATAGTTATTTTGGCTTTAGATATTGGTAGTCTCCAAGTTGTAAAGCATGTGAAGAATGGAAAACAAAAAACGACTGCATCTGGTTCGACTATGAAAAGTTTATATTTATATATATTTTTCAATTTTCTTTGTTGCAAAATGAATAAAGTTTAAAGTTTTATTATTGAGACTTAATGAAAAATTGTCATTATAATAAACAAATTAAAAAGAGTACCTTAGAACTATTGTGTATTATTTTAATGCGATTGAAGGTAAAGCGCTGCTTGCTCAAGTTTGGTGGTTTACATTTTCATTAGAATTAAAAGTAAGTTTGTTTGCTCCCGAAAAAATATTTGCAAAAGTCGTGTTTCGGTTCGTAGTTAAAACGAAGGGAAATAAAAACATATAAGAATGAACAAAAATAAAAAAAAAGAAATAATTACTAATGTTAAAACCAATGAGTGTGGGGTATTGATTTTTTTTTTATAAAACTTGGTAAAAATTATGGAACTTTAAAAGGTGTAATCTATGTATATTGCAACAAATATTTTCATTGCGAATAGCGATAGGAGAAATATTGAAACAAATAATGTAGTGCAATTTTTAGTGCAGGAAATATTTAATAAATTTGGTGTTCCAGAAGTGATCCACAGCGATAATGGAGCACAGTTTATAGCTAAAAGTTTTCAGAATATGATTGATGCTTACAAAATACGACACATGAAAACCGCAGTCTATAGTCCACAATCAAATGCTTCGGAGAGAGTTAACCAGTCGGTGTTAAATGCCATTAGGTCATATCTTGAGGAAGATCATCGCGATTGGGACATGTACCTATCGGAAATCGAGTGCGCCTTAACAACGTCCGTACACTCAGCAACCGGTGTGAGCCCATTTTTCGCTCTGTTTGGGTTTCATATGTTTTCTAGCGGAAGCGATTATAAATTAGCCAGAAAACTTATGTCTTTATCGGATCATGAGATAAGTAAATTAAAGGGGAGTGAAAAATTGGAGTTGATTAGGGAGAAAATCAAAAATAACATGCATGAGGCATATGAAAGGTGTGCTGAAAGGTACAATAAGCGAGCACGTCATGTTCGATTTCTACCCGGTCAAGAGGTATATAGACGTAATACTGTATTGAGTGATTTCGAAAAGAATAGAAATGGAAGTTCTGCAAAAAGTTCCTTAAATGTCGAATCCTAAAACCTGTAGGCAATAACATGTACGAGCTAGAGAACATGCAAGGGAAAATAATTGGGATTTCATGCAAAGGATATTAAAGTGTAGGAGTAATGACAGATCTGTGATAAAAAAAAAAAAATTAATGAGTGCAATATTAGGAGATAAGAAACGAAAACTTTATACAAATATAAATAATTATACAATTTTTTTTTACAATTATACAATTTTATGTGTTTTCGTTTACAAAATGTCCAATATTGTTCGTGATTTTTACCCAGTATTTGTCAAGTTTTTTTTTATTTATATTTAATTTACCTTATTTAATATGTTGAGTGCAATATACGGGTGATTGATGAATTTCCAAAATATCCCATACCATGTAGATAATTGAGTAAAGACCTGAAATGAATGAAGGAAACACAAAGTAAAATCGTTAATGACAACTATATGTAATTTACATCCCTAATAGTCTTCCAGGTCTCCCAAATTAAATACCATCTAGAATTAGTAGCGATGCCTGATGAAATAGAAAGAAAAGTGTAAGACTCTAATCATATAATTCAATCTGTGATAAAGAAACGCGATAGTAGGATTAAGTTGATAAAACCGACCATATATGTATAGTTAAATTTTGTGGATGTATCCGTGCTTGAATTTCTTTCACACAGAATATATAAAAAGAAAAATACGATTAATAAACCTACGAACGGAAAAAGTAGTAGTGCTACAATTTCACGCACCACTGTCGGACAAAAACACGTGTCTTTCCAACGATAAGTACATATTTGCTCAAAGTCGCCCGTATATATGTGGCAGCCATAGGCCCGTCTAACGAGACATCACATCAGGGTGTGGGAGTTCCCCACGTGTACTTCCCTCGAAAAGAACCACGCGCACAGTTTTTGCCGTCAATGCTTAGCCAAAACCTGTGTTTTGTTGCGGTGGCTCTCGAAGCGCGAAGGCCAGCCCCAAAGAGTTTTTTTTTTGTCAGTGCGGGGGCCAGCGTGCCAATTTCTTAATGGCAAATTTTTTTTGCTGATAGAGTTCATAGAAGGGGGTTTGGTTTATGGAGGAGTGGCAATGAGTCTTTATTCTCAGCCCTCTGCCCGGCTAGGCCGGTGAGATGGTCCACTTGGTGTGTGTGGCGATTGTCAATCCGCGGTAGAACCATCGGCTTTTAACCTGAAAAAGAAAAAAAAAAAAAAGGTGTGGAAGGAACGGAAACAGGGGTCACTGGAAAACGGGTGGGGTACCTGGTGGCCATGGTTGGGAAGGGCGACTGGAGGACAACAACTTCCTCCCATATAAGAATGAACAATAATAATTACTAATGAAATAATTACTAATGTTAAAACCAATGAGTGTGGGGTATCGATTTTTTTTTATAAAACTTGGTAAAAATTATGGAACTTTAAAAGGTGTAATCTATGTATATTGCAACAAATATTTTCATTGCGAATAGCGATAGGAGAAATATTGACCTTTTAAATCTTTCGATCTCAGGATTATTACTATGTAATATTAGATTTATTTGGACTGGATGGCTTTTATATTAAAATACTTGGTAAATAAAAGAAAATTTTTGGATGTATTTTGCAATGGACGACTGATAATTTTTTGACTATAAATTCCTCAAAATCTAAAGCTATCATGTTTGGCCTGCGGATAGTTATTTCCTTGATTTTACTTAGCCCAATTATGAATATTTCTTTCTCACGGAAAATACTTTTCTCGGGAAAAAATCCTCCAATTATAAATTCCGCATGAAAAAAAAAAATTAATAAGTGGCATCATCGAATTTCGAAGCCAATAGTTTTACTTGGCAATTTTCGATACTTTTTGTGTATGTAAACCACAATTTACACGTGCAAACGCAAATTATTATTCCAAAGAAAAATTAAATAATCTAAACCATAAAAACAATGTTTTTATTAAAGATCTTTTTTTCCTTATATATATGATTTTTAATCTCAACTTGACTATCATAAAATTAATCTTTGGCCACAAGTTTATTGAGAAAGTTTCAGATCGATCGGATGAGGGGAAATGGGGTTTAAATCACTCCGTGACTGTGTGTTACTATCTTGAAATTTATCTTTGGCCACAGCAAGTCTATGGAGAAAGTTTCAGATCGATCGGATGAGAGGAAGTGAGGTTTTAATCTATCCGTGACTGTGCATGACTATGCGTAACTGTGTGTTACTATGTCAAAGTTAATCTTTTTTCACAGCAAGTCTATCGACCAGGTTTCAGATCGATCGGATAAGGGGAAATGGGTTTTAAATCACTCCGTGACTAAAAAATTAATCTATAGTCACAACAAGATTATGGGCCAAGTTTCAGATCAATTGGATGATGGGGAACGGGGTTGCCCCATGACAAACAGAGAGTATGAGTTAAAAAAGTGTTATATGGACTTGAAGTTGTAGCTGATATTATTGAGATGATCTTTGCTAGACTTAAATGTATTGCTAATATTATTGTTCGATTTGTGTTCATCCATCCAAGGGATGCCGCGGTTTGTTCGACGTTTTCTAGAATGCTCGTCTGAAAATTTTGTGAAATATCGTAACTTGGTTTTTTTCACAAGCTCGTTATAAATGGCGCGCCACTTGAATTGCGGATTTTCTCACATTCCAATAGTGCTTTTCGGTTAAAAGTAAAAGATTATTTTTTAGTGACTGGTTGAGCCAACATTTTGTTGTTGTTATACTTCGTGTTCTTTATATAACTTTTGTTACATTAATCCTGAGCGCTTTAAAGTTTTCGAGTGTGACATTTTCCCGCGTAAATGCATATCAGCCCAACGCCATCTGACGGATTTTTATTCAACTATACGATATGTCGGTTCGACATTAAAATATACGGGAAATAAATATGTTTTTGACACCTGACACCAACAACTCACAAACACAATTATTGCACACATGCCGGCGGTTTGATTTAAGAGCGACGATATACATATCCTTTTACATGATAGTTTTTATTTTTAATATTCTTAATCAGGATTATTGCTATGTAATAGTATTGGCTTTGTGTTTTTTATATTATAGTGAATTATAAATAAATATAAATAAAATTGTTTAAATTAAATTATTTTCGTGGGAAAGAGATCTTCTGATATAAGAATAGAGTAACGATAATGCGTACATCAAAAGAGGTTATATCCCAACATTTTTATATAAAAGTAAAAATGCCTAAAAAGAATTTATATATGTAATAATATGTAGATTGTGCAACTCGCAATATATTTACATAAAAATCCATTATAAATCTCTACATCTGGCTACTCTCGCCAACAGTCATTTTTTTGACATATAGAGCATAACAATATTGCCAAGTCTAAATAAATTATAAATTAAATGTTAGTATTTATTATAATATAAGATTATGTAATTGTTTTCATTCCATTTATTAATAGAAAATAATAAAGTTTATTCTCCAAATTTGCATCTAATAGAAAACATTAATACATAAAAAATTTTTACTGTATCTAAACATAATAATGACTTGGCAACTCTTTAAAAATGGGAGAAAATATTGACGCGTAGAATTTTTTTTTGTTACATTGAAGGATTGCAATTTTTTCTCTCAGCTTCGGAAAAAAATATAAAAAAACAATTTTCTGTGTAAAATTAGTGAAAAAAATTTTTTCCACAATGGATATTCATTCCATTTGTCGTATTTGCTTGGAATATTTGCAAAATGGCAGTGCTTATGATTTGTTCTTAGTACCCGGATTGGCCAAGAAATTGTGTATGTGCACATCGTTGTCGGTCGAAGCACAGGATGGGTTCCCAAAGAATATCTGTGGTGTTTGTTACACCCGACTTACTGATATGGCTGATTTTCAAAAATTATGTGTTGATTCAGTGCAAAAGTTCCAAGAATTGGTGGCCAGCAAAATGTGTGCGCCCACATTCGATATTATGGAAGCACCGGCCACAGAACCCATTGAAGGTGTACGAATGATCGAAGAAGAGGATGAGCATTTAAATTTTGATCCCTTGCTAACGAATCATAAAATGGAAATGCTTGAAAATGAGGAAGATGTTTTTAAAATGTTGGAAAACGTCGACAAAGAGGAAATAGAGGAAGTGGAAACAAAGGTAGAGCAGATAGAAGATATGTTTAGTGATGAATCGAGTGAAGAGGACAAAGATAGTGATGATGACTTCCAATTACCCGATGGTGTCGATAATTATGGTGACAGTGATAGTGATGATGATAAGCCATTGGCATCAAGAATTAGGGGTATTAAAAAAGAGTATTCAGAGGATAAAGATGATACAGATACAGAGAAAGATCCGAAAATCAAGCCAAAACGGAAACGTATTCCGGCCGCTGAACGTCATTTACATCGAATCATTGAATGTCATATCTGTCATCAGAAGTTCAAGAAAACTAAGAACTATGAGGAACATATGAAGTATCACAATGATAAGTTGCCCTTTCAATGTGAGGTGGAAACCTGTAGACGAGGCTTTACCACTGCTTATGGTTTACGTTTACATGTTGAGCATTGTCACGATGAGACTGTCGAAAAAATCCCTTGTACCCAAGAAGGCTGCGATATGAAGTTCACCCGTCGTCGAATACTAAATTGGCATTTAAAGAGAGTACATAAGGTTGCTAAAGAAGATGTACCGAAATCATATCCTTGTACAGAATGTGAAAAGGTATTCAAGTGTCCAATGGCTTTAAAGAAACACATGTTTAAACATACCGGTCAGGAGTTGCCATTCCCTTGTAATATATGTGGCAAACGTTTTGTCATTAACAGTGCTCTCAAAGACCATCTTATGCGCCACGCTGGTATTAAGAACTACGTTTGTCCCTATTGTGGAGTGGGCAAGACAACACGGCAAGAGTGGAACACCCACATTGCCACTCACAATACCGAAAAGAAGTTCAAATGTCATCTTTGTCCTCATGCATCGCACAATAAACAAAATCTTCGCATGCACGTTCGTGTTGTACACGAAAAGATCAAGGATTATGCTTGCCAATATTGTGGAAAGCAATTTGGTAAATCGAACGCCTGTAAAATGCATGAAATGACTCATACCGGCGAAAAGAGATGTGAATGCAAAGTGTGTGGAAAACGTTTCCTATATCCGAAAGGATTAACAAAACACTTAAAGACCCACGAGAAACGTGTGCTGCGAGCTATTGAAGTCTATCGCAAACGTCAAGTGGAGTTGGGCGAAGTTCCAGCCGAAGAAGTTGAGTCAATACCCGACTTGCCAAATCCCGAAAATACACAGGAATCGCATCAAAAGGTTGCTGATGAAATACTTAAAGTTTGTGCAGATTCCGTTAATGCAATACCAAAAGATCCCAGACGCGTTGAACGTGTAGACATTGCTGATTTGGCTGGTACAGCTGTTAATCCCATTCCTCAAGTGGCCCTGCCATCATGGTCGCCCCAAATTAATTTTATGATGAAGGAGGGCAAATATACTTGTCCCGATTGTGGTCAAGGCTTTAATGGTTCCGGAAATCTAAAACGTCATCATAAAATTGTACATCAGGGCGTTAAAGATTTCGCCTGTCGCTTCTGTCACAAACGTTTCGCTAAGGCTCAAACGCTGAAACATCACGAAATGACTCATACTGGTGAAAAACCGCATGCCTGTGAACACTGTGATATGCGATTTATTCAAGTCGTTGCTTTAAAACGCCACATGAAAGTCCATCAAGAACGACCGAACATCATACCAACCACGGTATATAAAGCTAAAGAAGAATTGGTAAAGCAGGAACGTAAGAAATATGCCATCAAGCGCGAACAAGAACTTGAACGTGAAGCCATTGCCGAAGAGGCACGCCGACAACTGGAAGAGTTAAAAAGACAAGAGGAAGACTTGCTAAGGCGTCAGAAAGAGGCATTAGCCAATTTACCTAAAGCTATACCGAAAGAACGTTTACCACCTGGTTCTGATATATCGATTGCCACCAATGTTCTACCAACCGACTTAATTCCGGCTACTACTACTACTAGCAATACTACTAACACTAATACTGAAGATGATCTATCCGCCAATGCTCTCAAGAAGGAAGAACAAGATGATGATATTAGCTACCCACAAGAAATGGACAACTTTTAAATACGAAATTTCAAAATGTTGTTAAAGTAAAAAGCTCATCAACATATAAAGAATTTTTTTTTAGCTTATTAATGCATTTTAGTAATCTTAAAATTTATCAAAGTAACATATTTTCAAGATTTATATTTTTTTTAATCGTGTGTGTTTTTTTTTTTTAATATTAAATATTTACTATAAGATTTATATTAATGGTTTAATTTGATTTTTTTCCCCGTTTTTTTGTTACAATAGCCAAGATGTTTTTATTTTGTGAAATAGAAAGGAATAAAAATAAATAATTTTTAACACCATTTGTACACAACATACATAATAATAATTTTTAAGATTGTTCAAATAATGACGTATTGTAATTTCGAAAAATGATCTTGTATTTGCATAAAATTTTATTATGTACTATGAGAAAATATGATAATATTATAGTTAATTATTTGTGTTTTATTTTTCTGTTAAGTACTAAAAGATAGGAGAACTATTCATGGAACGTACTCCACATTTATGAGAATCTTTTTTTTTTTATTTATTATTTTTAAAAAAAATTCAATTTGTACATTAAGAATAACCCCATGAAGCCGCTAAGGCTTGTCTGTAGGGTGGTAAGTAAAGTATAATTTTATAAAAAGTACATCAACCTATAACATTTCATGTAGAACCTTTATTTTTCGACACATTTTCGTGATGCGAAAAAAATCGTATATTTTAGGTTTGGCATTTTTAACTCTTATCAGTTGTTAAGGTAGAGTTATTGATAAATATCTTAATTTCGGTCTGAACTGTTTTTCAATATGAATTTTCTTCTAATTTCTCATATATATTATAATATTAATAGGCAAGGCGATTTCTTGTGACCGATGTTTTGTTCTGCCGTTTTATCCCGATTTTGACAAAACGTATATTTTTTAAAAGTATTTATTTTTATCTGTTCATGAGTAAACTGCATTTAAAGTTGCTACTAACGCATACATAAAATTGTACAATGCTATATAGCTATATGTGTGTGTTTATTATATTTGTTAATGGGTTTGTAAGTTTGTTTTCTTCATTCACAATAATAAACCAAAGAAGTGTTGGTTTGTGAATTGGCTAAGTTGAGAAATAAAGTTGCCTAGAAATTGCACTCGAATTTCGAGCGCTGGAATCTGCTAGTATAATATTAATAGGCAAGACGATTTCTTGTGACCTATAGAGTTACCAGCCGATTTTGGCCAAATATACCTCATTTGAAAGGTATTTCTTTTTATCTGTCCACCATATTTACAGATTTGCATCGTCTTGAAAATTTTTTGGAGTAATTTTCGTTTAAAGTTGCTACTAACACATATATATATAAAACACATACTGTGTGTGTTTATTATAAATATCAATAGCCCTGTGTTGAATTGTGAATTGGCTAAAATTGATTAGCATACCTTTAGGCTCTTATAAAGTGAAAAACTAAAAATTTCCTAGAATTTGCACCGGAATTACTAGGGCTGGGCTCTGCTACTATCTATTATTATGTTGCGGTTACATTAGAACATGTTTATATTACTAAAAGTAGGTTCGAGCGAGATGAACAAAGTAGTACGTTTAACATTAAATATAATTACCAAGACAGTGCAAAAAAAATTTATTCATTATCTCCTCTTATAGCAGAAAATCCCCTAGATTTAAAAAGATTTTAATAAACAATAATTAATTTATTACCCTGAAATGAAAGTATTATTTGATAGACATAACTAATGGACCATATAAATATGAATATTTTGTCATTCTGAATAAAAAAAATGAGATCTTAAATGAATAAAATCGAGCGTAATAACTTTTTTTCAACATTTTCGGTTGTCAATGCACTTGCCACAAATGCCCAATTAAAAAAATTACATTCGTTTTTGTTTCTATCAAAAGCCCTGTGGTGAATTGGATAAAATTAATTAGTATACCTTTAGGCTCTTATAAAATTATTTATTAATGAAAAACTAAAATTTCCTAGAATTTGCACTCGAATTCTAGGGCTGGGCTCTGCTAGTATCTATTATTATGTTTGGTACATTAGAACATGTATATATTGCTAAAAAAAATAGGTTTGAGCGAGATTTTAACAAAGTAGTACGTTTAAATTAAATATAACTACCAAGACAGTGCAATATACATTTTCTTTTATAGCAGAAAATAACCCGAGAATTAAAACCTATGCGATTTTAATAAACAATAATAAGTTTATTACCCGGCAATGAAAGTATAATTTGATAGACATAACTAATGGACCACATAAATATGTATATTTTGTCATTCTGATAAGAATATGGGATGTTAATTGAATAAAATCAAGCATAACTCTTTTTTCCGTTGTCAATGCATTTTCCACAAATGCCCAATTAAAAACAGTTACATTCGTTTTTGTTTCTATTTTACGATTTTTTTTTTTGATTTTACATATGCTTGTTATTTTTTATGATGAGAATGGAATACTTTAATGAAATGATGGGTGATTGTGATAAAAACTTAAACAGGAATAGACAAAGTTTCCTGATTAAATTTTATTGATGATGATAATGATGATGATAAATATAAAATTTTTTATTAATTGATATAAAAAACGTTTTTCAACAGAATTTTACAAAATGAAATAAACTTTACAGTAAAAATCATAAAAAAGTTGAAGAAATTGGGAAAAAAGATGAGGTCTTCAGCAACACATTGCTCTTTAGGGTTGTTCCGGAGTTTTCAGGTTGTATTTCGTTTTGATGTTATTTAATTCATCTTGCTTTTTATCTACATCTAATCGTTTGAAAGCCTTATTCGATTGATAGTATAACACCACAAGATAACGATTACACACATTGAAGCCAGACAAGTGATCACAAGCATTTTTGGCGTCAAATATGTCCTCATAGACAACAAATGCCGTACCACGAGTTTCAGGTGTATTACCACTAGAAAAGATGAGAATATTAGTTTATGAACAAGACAAAAATAAATTTATAAAACTTACACTCTTATTTGCCGTATGGCACCAAATTTACCAAATATATCATACATTTCTTCAGAGGTAATTTTGTACGGTAGATTACGTACATACAACAGGCGATTGACCTCAGGAGGTAAACGTATCTGTGCAAATCATCAAACACAAAAATAAACACAATCATTATTGTTTTCTCAAAAAACACGTTGGTGAATATTTGAACAAGTTTGCAAAGCAAACCATCTTAAAAATTTTATTTAGACTTACATTATTGCGTTTATTCATGTTTGGCTGGAACCGCCTGACCTGCGAATATTATTTACTACGGACTTGTACTTCTATACCTCATGCGTGTTATATCTTGCGTTGTTAGATGTAGACTGATTCGATTTTGTTATATTGCAAATAAATTCTTTGTTGTGTATACGGTTTAATATCCTTTGTCCTTTGTTTGATACACTACTTAACGTGTTTTAGATATTTTATAGCGAAACAAAAAATATTTTCGATGTCTGCTTCGAAATAAGTTTTTTTATACAATTTTTTCCTGTATCGACAAAAACTATTACAGGGTTGTATTTAACTGTAGATAAGAAGTGGGGTTGCATTATCAAAAAAAGGGAAGGTATACTCAAATCATTGATCAATAATTTTGTTCTTATTAAATATTACAACAGAAAATAAGGGAACAAGTCTCGTTTAGGTGCACCACCCCGATTTTTTTTTTTTTTTTTGGAAATTAATTAATAATTACAGCTTTTCACAAAAACTCTTTATCAAAAATGCACAATCTTGAATAGGTTCACAATGGGTTAAAGGATTTCGAAATTTTTTATTTTGAAATAAAGGCAATTTAATAAGCTTTCATATGATACATATATTCCTCAAATCCGATAAGAATTGTTCAAGTTATATCGAAATCAATGTCAAAACTTTGGAGGTCTATAACTCGGGAAATATGGGCTTCCGACAAAAAAAAATATTTTGCTGTAATCGCATTAAAAAGTGGAACGAGTGGTGAAAATTTGGAACGGATCGGAGAGGTGCACCTAAACAAGACTTAAGCCAAAATAAGATTTACCTCATATACAATTGTAATAACGATGATTTCCAAAGGTTTTAGTTAAATTGTAAAACTTTCAATTATTTAAAATCACATAATAATCAAAATGTTCTGAAATAAATACGTTGCAGTAGACGTAATTATTTGAAAGTTTGTAAAATTCAGTCGAAATAAATTTTATTTAGACTTACATTATTGCTAGACCGTTTCTAGGCGGACTTTGAACAATTTATAATTTTTGGAATAGGAATTTTCAATCGTACTGTTTGGCCTAATTGTCTTTTGTATTACAGTATGGATCAATAAATAAACACAACTTTATATTGAAATAAAACGTCGACAATCATGAATTATTATCGCTTTCGGATATAGTTTTCGTCGATTGCGAAGTAAATATTTCAAATAAATCAGTATTTGCTTTTGAGATTATATTTAAGTCCAAGAGCAAGTGCCGTATCGTTCCATATGTTATCTGCATCAACTACGATGTACTCCTGCAGCACCGAAGCCTCAACACACAACGCCTGCTAAGTAAACTGTCATTCAATTAACTCCCCAAATGATGCAGAGGCATTTATCGGATCCATGTTGAATATTAATCCGAAACAGTAGACCTTCAAATGTAGCTCAAAAAACCTAATGTTGGATAAATCCGCAATTGAATTTTGTCATTCCAAAGTAGGAGAATATTTTGGAAGATATGTAGTACTATCTTTCTACAACCAGTTTAGAAATTCGTCAATTAATTAGCATATTATTTTTCATCTCTGTTTATTTATTCAAAACACCATTTCAAGGCAAAATTTTGACCAAATACGGTGTAATTTACATTTTAATGACAACAGCAAATTGCCCATTGTACAAAGTACCCAAACCCAATTAACAAATTTCCGAACATTGCTAAATCCTGAGCTACTCCAGGATGCCCACGTAATGCTGGGACGTTTCTACAACCCGTAGATGTTCGCTATGAAGGATTTCAATATTTTTCGTAGTTCTTGCCACTTACTAGTAAAAGACTTGTAAATTTCCCGGCCGCACTTCCGAAAGACAAACATGCCTCAAATACAATTGAAACCTTTTTTCTCAGCTAAAGGATTGCTTTAATGATTTTCACCACAAACCATATTTTTTATATGGACGTCTACGATTTTTTCCGTCAGACCGCCTACAGGTTGTCAAAGGGTTTGGCCCCATAGCACCCGATTCTCTACCAATTTTATTTTTTTCTTAAGATATTTTAGTTTTGACCCAAAAATATTTTTATTTTTCTCCAAATAAAAAATTTGGGAAGTAGAGGATTAATATCAAAATCTATTTATGTTCTGATTAATGCCTAAAATTAAATGATGGTTTAATTCTAAAGGTTATCAAATAGGTCAAAGCAATGAAAACCATGTTTACTTGATTTTATTATACCCTATACGCTGTGGTTAGGGTATAAGGAGTTTGTGATGATGTTTGTAACTAAGAAATATATTTGACCCAAAATCACCTTATGTTACACCTTTCAACTTAGATCAATTTCTGACTCAAATATGGTTTATACTTATATTCTATATCCAATTATGACCTCAGAAAATTAAATCTGAGACCTTTCTCGAAACTCTGGGTATATGATATTGTACAGTCGCTTTTTAACGACTATCATTTTTTTACTTGTTCATTTTTTACATTAAAGCTCAAAAATAATAGTTATAAATAGCGGTTTCATATTATATTTCAAAATTCTTTCCTAAAATCGTTCAATGCCATATGAAAATGATTTTTTTTAATTTAATCGCTTTCAATTAATTCTGTTGTAGAGTTCTTGGTAATTAGTTGTAGGAGGGCACCAGAAGTTGGACGTTCTTCAGCCTTGATCCATTTATGAAAAAGTCTAAGGAACAAGAATATTTTAAATAGTAAAGTTGGAATTGTTTTTGATAAAACAGTATATATTCCGAAGACTTACTGTGCCACTTCAGTTAAAGGAGTCCATGTTGTGAAATCAGCTTTGGGCATCCATTTGCGGTTCATTGGTGTGTCCAAAGTAACAGGTAAAATGGAAACGACTAAAGCATCATTGGGCAAACCGGAATCTTTACCAGCTAAAGAACGTGTTAGTTGATGTACAGCAGCTTTAGCCATGCCATAACCAATCATGCCAGGAGTACCTTCTAAAGCTGGCTTAGCGCCAGTTAAAGCTAAAACACCGCCTTCCTTTAAATGATGAGCAGCAACAGCAGCCGAAATGGCAGAAGTCCAAACACTTTGACGCCACATTAAATCAGAATTTTTTGACAAATCTGAAAATTTTCAAATTAATTAACATCTATTAATAATCGTGTACTCATAACACCGTACCTTTCTTAGCATTGCCACCAGCCCAACCGCCAGCTACGCAAATAACAGCATCTAATTTGCTGCCATTCAGGGCATCTCCAACTTTAGTTAAAACCACTTGTTCCTGATCTGGCCAAGAACCATCACGAGGTACTACAATACTAACATCAGCTTGGTCATTTTCACTTAAGTCTATGCTGCCAACCCACTGAAACAGTAACAAGGTTTTAATAAAGTGAAAGTGCATTTGAAGGCCAAAATTTATACATTTAATTGTAATTACTCACATAATTATTAGTTTTAAAATGAGAAACACAAGCAGCTCCTAAAGCTCCTTTGCCACCATATACCAACACACGACCCGCAGACATTATAAGGTTTTTAGTTAAGTTTATTGAAGCCAGCTAAATAAAACCCCAACCGTAATGGAGTAAAGACAATATAAGACTAAAATCAAAGTATTCTTAACGTAACATATACTCTAAACACAGAATGGGGCATATAAAAAACAACAAAAACACTTGCACATGAAAACAATAACATTTAAATGGGGAAAGGGAATTTACTTGTTGCTTTACAATAATGTGTGTTGTATTTCAAAGCCGGTTCATGATTAAGTGGCTAAACCATTTAAAAAAAAGCTTTTTTTAAGATAATGTTTGAGAGGTACTGAGAGTATGGATGGATTAAGAATATAATATGGAGAATTATTAAAACGTTTTTATAATAAAAAGCCAATGTTCTGTTGAATCAGCATCTGACAATTGTATAGAAACATTGATGATGATAACCTTGAACCTAAGTACTAACACTGGTTAACAGTTACTGCTTATGAAAATAAAGAATTATTAACTTTGTGTTATAGAAGATATGGGCAAATTTTAAAGCACACTACTTTGTTATGTGATAACTTGTAATAATATTGTGATAATTATGATTAATTTTACTTTAAAGTTTAACGGAGTAATGTTACTCCACTGTAAGCGTCATTCTTAAATTATCAAAATACACAACTTTGTCTTTAGATTGTATCTATAATTTTAATAGGCTAGGCGATTTCTTGTGACCGATGTTTTGTTCTACCGTTTTATCCCGATTTTGACCAGACATATATTATTTGAAAGGTATTTCTTTTTAGCCGTTTTGCAGATTTACGGATTTTTAATTTTTTCCTTTATTTTGAGTAAATTGCATTTAAAGTTGCTACTAACACATACATAAAATTATACAATGCTATGTGTGTGTTTATTAAATTTGTTAATGTTTGTAATAAAAATGAGTTTGTTTCTTGTGTTGATTTGTGAATTGGCTATAAGTGATTAGCATACCTTTAGGGTCTTTATTTAATGAAAAAATAAAATTTCCTAGAATTTGCACTCGAATTTCGAGGGCTGGAATCTGCTAGTTATATATAAAACTATACGAAATTATAGGTGACTGGACCCATATCGTTTCATAAAAATACTACGACTGGAGTGACCAACCATAATTCTATACATTATGATAGAGGATATTATTTAGAGCAGACAAATGTTCGATGGGGAAAATATTAGGAATATAATTTATTTTTAATATGTACTTAAATGTTTATTGCAATGCAGACACCGGTAGCAGTAACCATAATAACTTGCTTAACCCATGATTGTGAAGGCATGTTAATTACAAAAATAAAGAGTAGCATATGTGCACGCATAATTATGAAATATCAAGTATATATTAACTGTTTTGAAACTTACTTTGTTGTTTTTAAAAATATATAAACAAAAATACTTTTTTCAATTTCTTAAATTTTTTACGTTCTTCCAATAATAACGAATGAACACCTATAGAGGAATGGCCGATGACATATTAAAAAATTGCAACGCTGCAGCGGTTTCTACACTCCAATGGAAATGAAAAAAAAATTCAGTAATGCAAATGAATGAATTTTTCCATGAAACTTTCCCAAACTTTGCTAAATAAAATTATTTAAATTTACAATTTTTTGACATTTTTCGGAAAATCTTTGGTTATTCATTCCCTAATAAAAAATATGTATACGAAACAAAGATTTTCAAGATTCTTTCAAGACTTGTTGTTTCATGAAACTCCTCCAATCATTTCAGCACTTTGCATGTGAACACCACCAAAAATGACACTTGACATTAGTACAGTAGTACCAATATTATAAAACAAAAACAACGAAGAAGGGATAAAGGAAAAGCTAGAAAATAAAAAAAAATTGTTCGTGTCAATTTCTTGTAAAATACTTTTCTTTTGTTTAACAAATTTAAAATATTTTTTTAGCATAAAAATTCTTTTAACTAAATCTATGTGAACTAAAGTTTATGTAAATATACAAACTATAGTTAACATTTGTATAAATAAAAAAATAAAATGAAAAAATTTAAAACAACGTGTATGTGTGTGAATAAGTGTGTGTTAGTGTAAGGAAAAAAATAAATAAAATTTATAGTGTAAATTCTGCTGCCGCTAATTCACGATAAATTCGATTTAATTAGAAATAAGTGCAATATATTAACTATTATGAACATTATCTTAAAATGGAGAGAAGAGTGAAATTAAAATCCATTAATCCCCATATAACATGTAAAATATGTGGTGGTTATTTTATTGATGCAACCACCGTCACTGAATGTTTACATACCTGTTAGTATTTTTTATTTGTTTAAATAATATTGAATTGTTATCAATAAAAGTATTTCTATGCTGTTACAGTTTGCAAGAGTTGTTTGGTTAAGCATTTGGAAGAGAAGAAAACATGTCCTACCTGCGAAAATGTCATACATCAATCACACCCGCTTCAGTATATTAGCTTTGATCGTACCATGCAAGATATTGTTTATAAACTAGTGCCAAATCTGCAAGAAGGTAAATATTATAAAAACATTCATTCGGTACATTAAATTGTGTGAGCCATGTGGAAAACTTTTTTTCAC
Source organism: Cordilura impudica (assembly GCA_963682025.1). NCBI lineage: Eukaryota > Metazoa > Arthropoda > Insecta > Diptera > Scathophagidae > Cordilura > Cordilura impudica. The sequence goes on along the minus strand of OY821519.1, from coordinate 35,236,519 downwards.
AACTAAATTAACTTTAAATTAAAATTATTTGTTATTATTTTAGATGAAATGCGTAGAGAACGTGATTTTTATAAAAGCCGCAATATGGCCTGTCCCAAAGATTTACCACAAAATCATGATGATGACAATGAAAAGGTTATGGAGGCACATGCTGAATCTGATTTCCACAGATTAGATGAACAAGTAAATGTATGCTTGGAGTGCATGAGTAATAATTTTAAAAATCTTCAAAGACGTTTTATACGCTGTAGCTCGCAAGCTACCATAACACATCTTAAAAAGTTGGTGGCTAAAAAAATCTTAAATGGCATTGACAAGTATCGGGAGGTAATTAAGCTGCAACATTGAATTTATAAAAAAAAAACAATTAGATTCTAATTTTACATTTTCTCCTTAAGATCGACATACTGTGCAATGAAGAATTGTTAGGTAAGGATCATACACTGAAATTTGTTTATGTTACCCGTTGGCGTTTTCGAGAACCTCCTTTACGTTTACAATTTCGTCCTAGAGTGGAAATTTAGTTTGTAAATGAGAATTATTTCTTAAACTAACCAAGATTTAACTATTTTACGTAATTTTTAATAAATTTATTATAATTTAGAAATTTAAGAAAAAGTTGTCTATAAATTGACTAATATATATGTATATATATATTTATATAAAAATTTAAGATCTAGCTCATAAAATTTAATTAAATGTAAACAGATTTTTCTTTTACACAATTGCTTTAAATTAAGTTTCCATTAAAACTTATAATTTATTTTATCTTCCTTTTTAAATACCTGTTTTTTTTTATTTATATCAGTAATCTATATTTTTTTTTATTTACACTTCCATTATGATTTTTTACAAATTATACAATATCATTTTTACAAAGAAATAGATTTTTAATATTATATATTTTGTATATACACTTATATATTATTTTAGATAAATAAATATAGTTTATAAAAGATATATTTAAAGTTTATTTGAACTTGTCCAACAGGACTAAATTCATACGAGAATATTTTTGTCAAAAAAAAAAAATAAAGGAGATATGGACATGTGACATTTAAGGATGATGGCAAATACTTTTGGATGGTAGTGTATATAACTTTATATTTTTTGAATTACTTGCCTTATAATCTAAGATAAGAGGTTATCCCATATGAATATATCGCCACTGAATAAATAACACTTTCTTCCAAATTGACCCTTTTTGTAGGTTTTTTGATGTGTAAACATCTATACGCGCAGGGGGGTAAATTTCTGTTTCACAATACAATCAAAAACAGCGTAGCACGTGAGCCGTAAGATAAAATCGGTGTGACTTATGATTGTATTGGTGAAAAAATTATGATATAAAATTGTTTAAGCAAATTCAACAACACTTTGCTGTAAAACGTTAAAAATTTCACAATATAAACCTAATTCAACAACCTGCCAAGTATAACCGAAGCCCCTGCAGTTGTTTGCTATAAGTGATAAATATATGGCACTTGCTGTTGAATTTTACAAAATTGCATTTGGAATAGTTTGTTATTCCGTTAATTTTGTGAAATATATTCGTGATGACGTGCAAATTGTAAATATTGAAACTTAAATGTTGAGAGCTGGTTGTTTGGTTAAAAAATGAAAAATAAAAATGAAAAAATTAAAAATGAAAAAATATAGAATGAAAAATAAAAAAAGAAAAATTAAAAGTAAAAAATGGAAAATAAAAATGAAAAATAAAAAATTCAAAATAAAAAACGAAAAATTAAAGGTAAAAAATGAAAAATAATGAAAATTGAAAAATAAAAAAAGAAAAAGAAAAATGAAAAAATAAAAAATGAAGAATGGAAAATAAACAAGTAAGAGTGTTAAATTCGGCTGTGCCGAATTTTTTGATACCCTCCACCTGGGTCTTTAATTTTTGATTTTTCAATTTTTAATATTTCAATTTTCATTTTTCAATTTTCATTTTCCATTTTGCGTTTTCCATTTTCCATTTTTAATTTTTCAATTTTCATGTTCCATTTTTCAATTTCCAATTTCCATTTTTCATTATCAATTTTCCATTTTCCATTCTCCATTTTTCATTTTCTATTTTTCATTTTCCGTTTTTCATTTTTCATTTCCCATTTTTAATTTTTTATTTTTCATTTATATTTTACATTTTCTGTTTTTCATTTTCCATTTTCATTTTTCGTTTTCATTTTTTCTTTTATATTGGCGATTTTTTTTATTATAACGAATTAACGATAAAAAAAAAATACTACTAACATGAGCTATGTTATTGTGTTCTTGGTATTGTTAATATATGTGTATGCATAATTTTTTTGTGGCATTTTTTTATGTTGTTGTACAATTATAATGTTCAACCACTAAACTGTTACAAAAAACACACTGGGTTTTATGTTTTTTTTAGAGGTATCTACATATTTTTGCTCGTATCTAATCACGATGATGCCCGATTTAGCCAGTTTTCAATACCAACCTGCTGGGAATTATGGCAAATGATATTATTGTAGCCTTGTCCAGTAACATTGCTTTTTTTGTGAATGAGCGTGATTTCAACAGACAGACGGACATCGCTATATCGACTCGAGCTGTGATAAGGATCAAGAATATATATACTTTATGGGGTCGGAAATTAGTTTTTCGATGCGTTACAAACGGAATGACAAACCTATATATACCCTCTGTCACTGACGTGTGGAGGGTATAAAAATTAAAAACGAAAAATGAACCAGTTGAAATAATATATAATAAATATTTTTATAATTGCAGAGCCCCTGCAGTTGATTGCTATAAGTGATACATAGATGACGCTTTCTGTTTTATTTTAAAATATTGACATGAAAAAAATCTTTAATTACTAGATATTTACACTTCTCCCATGTGATCGGACTCACATGATTTTTTTTTGTAGGTTAACATACCCTTTCTCAATATCTTCAATTTTTTACATTCTTCGAATAATAACGAATGAGAACCTATAGAGGAATTGCCGATGAAATGTTAAAAAATTGCAACGCTAGAGCAGTTTCTACATTCCAATGGAAATGAAAAAAAAAAAAAAATCTGTAATGTATTAAGGGGATACGGATTTCGTGAAATTTTCCATGAAACTTCCCCAAATCTCTTTTTTATTTGGTAAATAAAATCATTTAAATTAAAAATTTTTTACATTTTATCGGAAAATCTTCTTTAGTTATTTACTCCCTAATAAAAAATATATATACGAAACAAATGTTTTTAAATGAGTGTAATTCGCAATTTCCAATACAAGATTTATGACAAAAATATATGGTGAAACTTTTTCTCTACCCCGTTCGCATTCAAAATAAAAATTTCATTAAATTTTTTTATGAAAATTGTTTCCATGAAACTCTTCCAATCAACCTTCCTGGTATTGGGTTTTTTTTTTTTAATTTTCAAATTAATATTCGATTACTCATTTCGTATAGGTTGCCAACTTACTATTATGATCAAAGCGGAATAACTAAAAACAAACAAGAACAGCTGTGCAGGTTTGTTTTTCTTTAAATTTTAACACAAACTTGCATAATAAGAAATAAAAGTTTTTCTTCAATAAAAAACAAAATATTCCACTAAAACCTTCATGAATGCCGTAATATCATTGTGCCATTTTTGTGAGGCCCATGGCCCCTCATCGATATTTTGTACTCAAACTTTAAGAGACAAAAAACTAGATGAACTGTATTCAGCAGCAGCTTTACAAACCTCGAATAGTGTAGCATGTAAACAGTGTGCTGCTTGTAATTCTGTTGGTCACACAAATGGTCTATACAGCAAGGATAATGAAAGTGGAGCAACCTTTTTAAGTACACAACAATCGGCATTGCCGGATGTGGCGACTCTAGTAAAACAGGCTGCAGTACGAAGTTTAAGCTGTGAAATAAATCACAATAAAGATGGTGGATTTGTATTTTTTGGAGACACCTCTAGAGGTCATGTCTTAAGTCACACATTTCATGTTAGCGATTTGCAGGTAAGTTGAACAAATGTATGTATTGAAATAAGATAAAACTATTTGGTGAAAATTGTTTTAAGGCTCGTGGATTTTATCAATTATTTTCGATTATAATCATTATGAAGGATAAGTATTTTCTTCTCAACACAAAACCATTTCTATCCGAACATTTACGTAAAATATCTACCGAACTGCAAAATAGTGCTAAACATACAAGAGAAGAGGAAGAGCTAAAGGGTTCTCCGCGTCAAAGTAGAATGTCTGGCTCGCAACCATTAGTACAAACTCCCAGATCACTAATAGAATTAACTGGAGAGGAAAATGTTTTCGCTGTTCTACACTCGCATTTTTCATGGCTTTTATTAGCTGGCTCTAGGTTTTTAACAGAACACGTTACATTTGGAAATCTACCCTGGCTGCCACCTCAGAGTAGTAGTCATCCACCCCAACAAAGGCTTACCTATAATATTACCACCCTACCAATGATACAAAAATATGAAACTCTTGATGATCCAGAGGAGTTTTATTCTCTAAGGCACATCAAACAGGTAGTTAGAAAGGCCGAATTTGCTTCAGTGTGTTATAGTGCTTTAACGGGTATTAAGGTAAGTCATCTTGCAATCTAACTAATGTGCAATAAGAACTAATGTGAGTTTTTTAGATAATTGTACGTGGTGATCCTGCACGAACATTTCATTTTATGATGTGCCTGAAAAAGTTCTTACCCGAACAAATGCACAATTTAATACGTGTGGATGCTCAACATCAACATTCCATTAGTGCAGATTATAAAATTATATCAATTTCGAATGAAATTGCTGTGCCTATGGCCAGTTTATCCGTATTTCGCATAGATTTTATAGAAGAATCTCAAGACAATAAAGAAGTTTCCATTAAATGGCCAGGAACATTACCAACGAAATGTAAATAAATTATTTGCCCCCCTATTATTGAAAAATTCATCTTATAAATCAATACATTTTGAAATTTTCTTGTTTGAAAATGGTTTGACCACCATTGACACTTTTTTAGTACCAGATTTATTAGTTAAATTACTAAAAGCTGTTGATGAATCCCGTTTTACAGAGTTGGTTTTAAATCGTCATACCAAAGTGTTAGTGGAGGAATGGAAAAAGTATATAAACATTTTAATTTCATAAAACAAGCGTGTTTACCAAAATGTTTTTTATTATTTCAGCAAAGTTATATGCTTAAATCATGCCAAGTCCACAAATGGACAAGCTAAACTCAAGAAGGTTCTGGGAGTGCAACCACAAGATCTGCCTTTAATAAACTATTGGAGTGCACATTTACACTAGCAACATGGATCTATCACTTTATGAAATTTAATCTTTGCAAATTCCACATTATGTAAATTTTTTTTAAATAAAAAAAAAGTATTTTTCTTAATTTTGTTGATTTAAAAAAAGCTTTAACCAAAACACTTTCTGGATTAGGGGAAACATCATTAAAATCAGTTTTATTCACGTTCTTATTGTTCTCCTTATTGATGGAATATATAGTAAACTTAAAATTTAACTAAACAAAAAGAATATAACTTTTTGTTGCGTTTACTTCTTATAACCACAGCTGGAACGACGACCACGAGCACGTTCAAATTTACGTCCCTTGGAGCGTACATAGGGGCGAGTGTGAGAGTGGGGTACACCGGGCGCTTTTCCGAAATGTTTGCAAGCAGTACGGGCGGTACGTTTTCCTTGCAACAATAAACAGTTTTTGCCAGTGGGGGACTTGAGAGCCAATTGATCGAAGGTAATTACTTCACCACCAGCCTTCAAGATGCGTTCCCGAGCGGTTTGGGTAACGCGCAAGGCACATATGGTCATCTTGGGTACGGACAATAGACGTACGTCATCAGTGACGGTGCCGACAATAACAACAGTAGACTCGGGTTGATTGGCAGATTTAAAGAAACGTTCGACTTGTTGCAAAGACATCGGTGGCCTGTTGGTCTTGCTCATAAACAAACGTTTTAACACGATACGGTTGAATTTTTTGTTAGTACGGCGTTGGAGGAAACGATACAGCTGAAAAACAAAAATACATAATTACAACAAAGCTCAAACGAATGAAAGGTCCAAGAAAAGTTTAAAGCATTTAATAATTTCTTAAATTGCATATGTTTAAACTTTTCTTTCACTTTTTTTTTCGCAAATTTCAAAGACTTACCTTAACCAACAAACGCAAATAAACATCTTGCGATTTAGGCTCAGTTCTGCGAACCTTACGATCGTATTTGTGGTTAATATCAATACCCTAAAAATACACAGGAAATGTTTGTTAATTCACATTTTGCAGCAGTTTGTTTCAAATGTTTCACAGTTCACTAAATTTTATATATTTCCATTTTTGCGATTGTTTACAATTAAATTTCGTTAAAATTTTTTCACTACAAGTCTTACCATTTTGGTGACCGGAAAAAGAAAGAGACGTAGCTCGCCGTCTTAAAATGTCAACTTGACAGTTTTTGTGTAGGTTGAAGTTGGTTGTACAATGCATTACTGTCAAAAATTTGTAAGTATGGCAGCACAAGAGGTTTGTATCTGAACTACAAAAATGATATGGTAACTACTCGTAGAGCGAATTCAAAATTGTAAACAAAGATTTTCAAAACAAAAATATTACAAATGTTTCATTTTTCTAAATAAAACTAACTTGTTTTGCTTAATATTTCTTCTTTTTTACTATTTTCATAAAAAGTACCATAATTATAAATGTTACTATCACAAACACTATCATTAACCACATCCAACATTTCCAGGCATTTCGTGAGTGATCTTCCAATTTCTCCGTCTCCTTATTTAATGCCCCAATATTACGATCTGCCATACCTGTTGAACGTGATACCATTTCAGTGTCTTTTTTAATAATACGATTAGCAGTCTCGGTCTGTTCCCGTAGGTTTCGAGTTAAAGATAACATATGTTCCGTAATCATTTCCTGATTATCTCGTATATACTTAACAGCCTCACTTTGCTCCGCACTACCTTCTTCCAAAGGTTTGCGCCTTCTTAGCGAATCTTCCTGAAGTAATTCTTTACGTAAATCCGCATATTGTTTTGACGACTGCAATTGGCTCATCTCTTTAAGGGCATCTTCTCCAGCTTCAGATGCCCCACCCCTTAGTCTCGTTGAGCGCAAGCGAGTGGTAGATGGTGGTGGACTATCTATATAGTTGGTAATTGCTTTTAAATTTAGCAATCTCTTAGTATAATCTGGAATCTTTTCACAACTATAAGGACTAAACAGAAACATATTTTCTTTATTTTAACTCTTGTTATGTTGCATTATATTGTTGCTTTTTACTCACTCTTCCATGGTTTTAAGTTCATCAATCATAGTGTCTAATGATTTGATGAATTTCCTTAAACGCCAGTAATTACTTTCTTCTTTGGCTAATTCTTCACAATTTGTTAATAAAGTGCGTATATTTACATTTAGTTTTGTAGCCATTTTTAAAGATATTTATACTTATAATTAAATAGTTTTCTTTTATAAACAAACACGTCACATTGATTTTATGTTGACAGATGATTTCAATTGCTTTTAACATTTTCTTTGTAAAAAGTGGCATCTCTAACCAATACTTTTTTAAGCAACTGTTATTAGTCGCCATCTTTAATTGACTATAAAAATTTTCACCAATTACGACGAAACGTTTTGCTGTATATTGTAAAAATAAAACATTTTTTTTCTGGTTTAACTACAGCAGAAATAGCAAATAAATATAGAAAACAAAAATTTAAGGCATTATCTTGTGTTGTGGATTATTTTTAAATATTTTTATTAGAGATTTTCTTAAGAATTTGGTAAGTAAAGTTAGCCTAAAAATCGTGAGTAAAACAAAAGGAATGCGCTTGAGGGTAGTCGGCTATTGATTTTTCAACACTGAAATTTATATTTCTACTATTCAAAACATTTAATTAGAACAAAAAGAAAAAGCTCACATTACTGAAAACGTCTCCGGATTTTTTGACAAAAAGTTTAAAAGGATACAAATAACATAAGCCTAAGTTCTCTATATTAAAAGGCTTATGTTAATTATCGCAAATGTTTAGCTCAAATATACAATTTTTTCTAAGACGAAAAAAACGTAGGAAATATTGATAATAAGTTTTTCCACAGAATTAGTGTCTTAATCAAGCCAAGTACGTAAATCGTGTTCATAAATGGTTCTATAATTTTATTGGGTTATATATACATTTTTAAATAACTTAATCTTGGAAATAAATTATAAGTTTCGTCTCAATTACAAGTTTTTCAAAAATTTCAATTATATTTTACGGATTCAAAAAGGTGCATTAGGATTGAGTACAGTAACGAAATTTGATAGAGTAAGAAATTAATTGCTCACAAAATAAAATATATAAAAAAGTACTCAAACAGTTCAGCAGTACGATTAACAGCAAATTGTTGAACATTTGTTATTAACCTTACTGGATATTCAAACAAGAAATTTATTAGCTGAATCCTAAAAAAATTGATTTTAATTCATTTCAACAATCAACAATCTTTTTAATGGATATATACTAATTTAACCCACCTGTAATTCACATTGTAAAAATTTTTTTCCCACAAATTCTTACTAAACATATTTTTCTCCAATTAAAAACTTGAAACTTTCTATCAATAAACTCTGACTGTGTTCTCTCGTTACAAGTTTTTTGGTGTACTCAAACGCTTTTCAGTAAGAATTTATGCGTACGCACATATAGTTTGTCAATCAAACCTTTCCACATGAAGAAAAAATTAAAAAAAAAACATTGATTTCTAATTGAAATAACGAACTTTTTTTTATTTTTTTTCATCTTAGCTTCTATGTATGTTTATAAATATAATAAATACAAATAAAGTTCAACTTCAATAAGAAATATTCGAATGGATATAAAAAAGGAGAACAGTCCAATTTCTGTGTTGTCAAATAAATGTTTGCATACTCAAGGTATGACCTGCGGTTCAAAGCCCACAAAAAAACGTTTTTTAAAAGTGCTGTAGCTCAGTCGCTTTTCAATTTATCAACTTTGGGTTTTTACGTGAAAGTAGACTTTTTATGTTTCGATGATTTTGTAACCCCCTCTTCCAGAGCGATGGAAATGGGTACGTAAAAATGAGAACCAGAAGGTCCTGCTCTAGGATATTTCCAAAATATCAAAAATTGTCAAAATGGCGCGATACAAAAAAAATGTTCAAAAATTTGCTATTGTACATTTATATCATGAATATAAAAGCTTTGGAATATTATTAAATAACCCCAATACGCCAGATAGGTACACGGAAAATTCACGCATTTATTGTTGTCTTCACTCACTATGCACAGATTTTTTGATATATTGAGTAAACATCGTTTTTGGCTGTTGTTGTTGTTGTAAAGTGTGTGTCTTTTTTTTACTGTGTTGGCGTCTTATAGTCCTCAACAAGTACAGTAACGGAATGCGTGTAAAAACCAGAGTTCAGAAAAAAACACACACTGAATAAAAAACTCGTACATATATGTATGTATGTAAACAAACATAGCTCAGACCAACACACATATTTTTACTTTCATATCAATTATGTGTGTTTCTAAATTTTGTACGGTACCGAACACATCATGGCTGTATTTTGTTTTAATATTTCGTTATCTACACGAATATTTTTCTATCACGTGTTTTTTGTTTCGAACACACAAACCATACAGATTCGTGTGTAGCTTTATTTTAAGTTCGTGTTCTGGTACGTGTTCAGCGAAAAACAGAACATGAACAATAAACAGGTTCGAGTTCAGTTATATTTTAAGTTCGTGTTCTGGCTCGTGTATTGCGAAAAAACAGAACATGAACAATAAACAGGTTCGAGTTCAGTTATATTTTAGGTTCGTGTTCTGGCTCGTGTGCTGTGAAAAATTAAAACATCAATTCGCGATCTGATACACCCGATCAATATAATTTCACAATTAATTCTATTGACACTAAGTGGTTGCGAAAATAGGGGTGGGTAATGGTAATGTAAAAAAACCTAACAACCAACAAGTGTAACTTTATGATGCTAAATTGTGTTTGTGTTTTAAGTCTTTTATTACCATCTTTTATTAAAATGAAAACCAGCCAATAAAAACAATTGTAAACAATTTCAACGTAAATCATAAAAAAGGGTCATTAAAATTTGAAAATATTTGACAATTGTAAACAATTTCAACGTACGTCATAAAAAAGGGTCAATAAAATTTGAATAAATTCGGTCGAAACAATTGTCGTCGTTTTTATTTGGGTGTATCAGATAGCGAATTGATGTTTTAATTTTTCACAGTACACAATCCAGAACAATGACTTAAAATATAACTGAACTCGAACCTGTTTATTGTTCATGTTCTGTTTTTTCGCAATACACGAGCCAGAACACGAATTTAAAATATAACTGAACTCGAACCTGTTTATTATTCATGTTTTGTTTTTTCGCTGAACACGTACCAGAACATGAACTAAAGGTGCTATTACATGATGTGTTTTTTACATATGTACTGTCAAATTTTCCCACAACAAAAGTTGTACACATCGTGTGATACATATGAAACATTGTTTATGTACAATACATGAGGAAAGTCACAAGTACATTTTTCAATTAGAACAGGTTCTATTTTTGCATGACAAACATATGAAAATACAACACTGCTTGTGGCGAAAGAAAAAGAGAGTAAATTTTAAAGATTAATATTGAAAGAAAAATAAATTGCGTAGTATTAATTAACAATTAAAAAATAAATAACTTTTTTTTTAACGATAAATTTTTGTAAATTCACAAATTAAATCAGCTGTTGTTTACATTTAGAGGTTATGTCATACGGAAATACATATGCACGTGTGATAGCAAAAATTATGAATCGTATGTAAAAGACAATTTTGACAGACATGAGGAATTTCATATGGATAAAAAAAGTGACAGTACATAAGTAAAAAACACTTCGTGTAATAGCACCTTTAAAATAAAGCTACACACGAATCTGTGTGGTTTATGTGTGTTCGAAACAAAAAACACGTGATAGAAAAATGTTCGTGTATATAACGAAACATTCAAACGAAACACAGTCATGATGTGTTCGGCACCGTACAAAATTTAGGGACACAGATAATTGATATGAAAATAAAAATATGTGTTGGCTGCTTTAGAACAGAACATTGTGTGTTTCATGTGTGTATTTTCTGAACCTTGGTAAAAACAAATACATATTCTTAAATGAAAATAACATTTTCAACTTTTTTTTTACTGTGCAAAGATATTCTTGACAAACTGTGCGAGCTATTGATAAATGAGTTACTGTTTAAACTTTTTTTTCTAAATCTTAAATTGCGAATATCTAATAACCAAATCTAGTATTAATATCTGAAGTCCTATATAATGTATGAGCCAATTCATACCATAGCCGCGTTTTTTGAATGCGTATTTATACGCTTGGGTTTATGTTATCGGTAAATTTTTAGTTGTTTTCAACAATTAAAATATAAAATTTCTTCGTTCAGAAGATTTGAAAAATGCATTAATTTATTTGATTTATTTATTTATTTATTTTACTTATTTTATTTATTTTATTTATTTTATTTATTTTATTTATTTTATTTATTTTATTTATTTATAATTCACTATAATACAAAAAGCCACCAAGGCGAATAAACTGTATTACATAGCAACACTCCCGAATAAGAATCTTAAAATACTAAGGGTTTTCACTCTTGGTAGTAAATTACCCTTGTAACCCTTGTAAATGTTGTAGATATAGTAAAACTACTACTATTTACAACACCACAACAACAAAATGAATGAAATTGAAATTTACTACGCTGTGTTACAATTACAAGGGTAAAAGCTATAGTACATCTTCCAGACTATTATTATTTTATTTTTTTTTAATTTTTTATTTTGTGGTAAATGAATCAAAATAAAAAAAAAAAAATGTATCAAAATAATGAAAAGCCCCTTCTCCAGATGACCCGAGCCTGTATAGGACAATTGCTAACTGGTACTCAACTGGAAATTGTTCACATGAATGGGGTTGGTTAAATTCTGTATCTCCAGAAATCATAGACACCAGTGTATGAAACTCAATTCGACTAACCCTCAGCATTTGCAAAGATCTGTTGTCATATAATTGGGTTTAGTGACCACTTTATTGATTTTGGAACCGAATTCAAAGTTCCGCGGCGGTACACTTTAACTAAAATAATGTCATCAACTAATTCATCTAAAATGTGGTCAAGAGCATCATGTTCACATGTACATATCTACAAAAGGAGAGTAGTTATATTTTTGTATTGTTTTTATTACTGCAAGTAATACCGTACCTTCAACATCCAGAATCTCTGCAAATTATATTTCGTCAACTGCATTTTGTTCTACAAAATTTATAATTTTTTCTTTTTCCGTAATTTTGGGCATTTTACTTATCTGCAAATTCTTGTTGATATTTTAAGTTTTCAAATTGAAAAAAAAAAAAAAAACAAAAGAAAAACAGCTCATTCATTAGTTTAAATACACAACATAAAAGACGTTCACGCTTTGTAGTATAGAATCGTTGTAGCTATAACAGGGTTGTAAATTTAACACCAAGAGTGAATACCGCGACTATGATATAATCATACAAAAAGGATATACATAGTAAAATAGTACATGAAGTAATTCTATCAAATCAAATCATGTGGCTCCCCAGCCACAAAAGTTATATTAAGAACAAGAAATTTGGTAGGAACAAAATGTTAGCCCAACCAATGACAATTAAGTAATAAAGGACTATCGGACCAAGTCCCTAAAATAATCTAATACTTTAAATTGAAAGGCATTATTGGAATGTGAGAAAAAGAATTAAAAATAATTATAAAAAACTAGCAGATACCGTCGAACTTTGTTTCGCCCTAATCTACCATTCGATATAAAAAACAATATTTTCGCAATGACATTAACAATTATTGGTTTTCGCATAGATTATATTATATACATACGTACTCTGTATGGGCAGTACCATGCCCATTAGTCTGTTCCCTCCCAATTTTAAATATACTACTTACATTAGGAACCTATGGACTCACACAAAATTTTAAGGCTCTCATTAACATAGCACTCCATATATTTTACTTTGAATTTGAGGTGCCAAGCACACTGGTACGGTCGCCGCCTCGCCGTCTTGCATTCATAGTACTCTCTCCAATTTACGGTTCCGGAGATCATTTGTTATAATAAAACGCAGCAATGATATACTTATATAAAGGTAGGAAAAATTATAATTAAGAAGTTATTGTTATCCATATTTTCATATATACAGCCATGGACATAAAAAATAGTATACTTCGTCACACTAATATATTTCTTTGTTTCAATATAATAAAAATATGTTTAAACTTGTTTTTAATTATAATTAACATTGCAGTGTTACGTGTACGTCGTCCAAAGAACCAAGATTTAAACATTAAGCACACTCAAAAGGCAGTCGAACACGGTAATGGTGGGGGGGTGTATTTTTATACGGTGTTGGACCTATCGGTGCTAAACATTTATCAAAAATTAAAGAGAAAATATTAAGGTTTTTGATTGGCCAGCGCAAAGCCCTGCCCTAAATCCCATTGAAAATCTTTGGAACGATGTAATTTACGAAATTGCACAACGAAATTTTATAAATGGCAAATATCTATGGTTGGAAACTCAAGAGGCATGGTATTCTATACCAATATATCGTTTCCCACGATTAGTGGAGAGTATGCCTCGTAGATGCCAAGCTGTAATTAACAATCACTTTCTGTCAACCAAAAATTTTTTTTTTATTAGAAATATATAAATCCACCCTTGCATAGGTTCCCATATGCTAGAGATTACTCATACCTGGTACGAAAAAACCGCGGAATAAGCTCTGTTGCAGCAAAGGCTGTATGAACTATGGTTTTGGAATAATTTATTATTATTAATAGAATTTAAATAATTTTAAATACCATTTCATATTAATTAACAAATATTATCATCTACTCTGATTAAAAGTTAACATTTTTAATAAAATTTACAGTTTTCTTTCTAAAAAGATTTATATTCATTTCGTCCTTGACATGGTCATTTCTAAACCCCAAAAACAAAAATCTACTCTTCAAAAGTGTTATAAGGCCGATATTAACATACGCGTATCCTATTTGGAGTGACACTGCCAACTGCCACCTAAAACGCTTACAAATTATACAAAACAAATGCCTTAAAATGATAAATAAAAAGCCCTGGAGGTATCCTACAAATCTTCTTCATGAAGAAACAGGGTATGAAAAAATTATCGATTTCATAACAAGGATTAATAACAATTACTTTGCCAAAATTGAAAATTCCTCTTACCCACTGATAAGAGAATGTAGAGAAATAACGTAAAATTAAAAAGAAATCACCAAATTGAAAATTATGTGCTTATAGAGGTCTATTATTTCTAATAAACGTCCTATAAGTACATAAATATTTTCAGACAGTATTTGAATTTATTAAATCATATAAAGGTTTTTTTCCTCCCATTTTCCTTTAAAAATCATTAAAAAATAATATAAAAACTATTTAATATCTTTAGATCCTATGTATTATTTGTTGCAATATCTATATGTAAAGATAAGATCTCATATGTAAATATCAAAAATTTGTTAAAATATGTAAATAAAGGAAGACTATTTAATTGAAAAAAAAATTCGTCCTTGACATCATTCGGCATCATGTTGTAAAGATTTAATCCTTTGTAAATAAAGATAAATCCTTTGTAAATAAAAGATAAAGTCTAAGGCATTCCTAAGGTTATAAGGTTGAACATCTCCAACATATCTAATTTGTTCGATCAAGTAATCTGGTGCTCTTCCCATTTTCATTTTTTGGATAAAGAATATTGTATACAGTGCAGTTATGAATTTTTGTAATATATGCTTTCTTCTTCTTTACCACGCACCATTTAAATATTGTATTAAGTTGCAGACTTTGTTGGATGTTTAGCCATTTCAGTGCGTCTAACATATATCTTATTGACGTAAACCGATTGCATTTTAAAATTGAGCGCATAGCCTTATTTTGTAGTTTTTGCAGCCTCGTTATTTGTTGGTCTGAACAGCATGTAAATAGTACGGTTGACCCATACTCATAATGAGGTTTTATCGTAGTGTTATAGATATTAATTGCGGTTAATATTGTTACATTGTTTCTTAAACGTTTAAAAACCCGATTTTCTTGCCAATTTTCTTACATATGTATTCGACATGATCTTTAAAGTTTAAATCTTAGTCAATTAAGAAACCCAGATATTTTATATTATTCAATTTTTCTATTATTAAATTGGTAATTTTGAATGTTATATTTGTGTTCATATTGATTTCCATTAATATAGTTTTGTATTCGTTAAGTTTTAATTTATTCATTTTTAGCCATTTATTAATATTATCTTATCATTCTTTAAATTTTGATGACATTTCTTCTGTTGCCGCTTCTGTGAAAATCAAAGTATTGTCTGCATATAGGTAGTACAGCTTCGCATTTCTCTAATGTATTTTCAATATCGTTTATATATATAACAAATAGAAGAGCTCCTAAAATTGAGCCTTGTGGTACTCCAAAATCATTTTCTATTGCATTGGATATTTCATTATTAACATTTGTTAATTGTCTACGATTTGTTAAATATGACTGAAACCATTTTAGCTTTGTATCTTCATCTGTATCTTTTAAAATCAAGGAAATTCGCTAATATTTTATTTTTTCTCTTTTTACATTTCCATCTGTTTATGACAATTTACTGCAGTTTCACATGAAGAATTTCTTCTAAAGCCTGTTTGATATTTTGATAATAACCTGTGTTGTTCCATGTAGTCTTCCAATTGACTATTTACTATTTTTTCAATGACTTTTTCACATGTTTTTAAGGGGTTAATTGTTCTATTCTTCACATATTAATGTATTTTTTACTTTTTCAATAGGAAAAATCATCGATTCTTTCCAATTATTTGGGAATACGCCAGTCTCTAGTGATTTATTTATAATATTTAATATAATACTGCCTGTTCTGTCCCAATTATCTAGAATTATGTCACTTGATAGTTTGTTATAATCAAGTTTTTTGTTAGTGTTTTTAAAAATAATCTTTAGTTCTTGTAAATGTATTGCACGGAATTTTAATTTAAAGTTTATCACAGATAATTGATTTTCATATTTCACTTTTCAATGGAATATCTGATTTCCTTAATACTAGTAAGAAAATAATTAAAATTTTTGGCTATTTGGAAATTGTCTTTATATTCTCTTTGTTTATACATATATCACAGTTTTTTATCACAGATTTGGTTTTTTAGGACTAGTTCTTTAATTTTATTCCACATTTCTTTTTGGTTATTTGCACTATTTATTTTATTATTAATATATTTATTTTTTTCATGTTCAATTTTTACTTTATAGATATTTCTTATTATTTTATAACTATTCCAAGCGTCATTTGTATATACTGTAATTGTATTTTGATATTTAAAGACTTTTTCTCTTTTTAATGATCTGAGTTCGTTGTTCAACCACTTGTTTTTACTTTTTTCAGTTATTTTTTTGTTATAAAAAATAATAAAATTAAAAATACGGAGGGCACGCCGTTAACGCTAAATGTAAGTTTAGCAGAAACAAATTGTTTTTCTTGTTTTTTCAAGACAAAAACAAACATGTATATTGTAGTACGCAATGTGTACTCATATACAAATATATTTGTTTCAAAGTTGTTTTATATTTTAGTTTGTTATATTGGAGGAAGCTTAAATAGTATAACCCTTTGCTTGAATTCTCATTTAGTTGTTTTCAGCAAATGTATATGAATTTAACTTTTTACCAAACAAATTATCTACTGCTTTTGGTTACTGATGAGGGTTGGTGACTCTTCCCGAAACAGCTGTATAACCTGTCATGCAGAATATAGATCAATTTTTGAAACAAATGTGCTAATGCTTTTGCTTTATTTAAAGTAAAAACATTTGATCTTGAGCCTGAAAAATTTCAATCATTAAATTGATAAAGATCAAAAATAAGATTTTTTATTTGTATAAAGTTATCGAAAAGTGTTTATATTCGTTTAAATCATTTATTTCATCATAATTTAATATTGCACTTATTTAATTTTTTAAGCTGTTTTTATTGTATTTGAAAATATTTATATCTTTATTATCATCTTGCTTCATACCTTCACTCTCGATAAAGATGTCAATGGATTCATGATCAGATATTGTATTATTTGTATTATTTTTTGCCGTTTCATTATTTGTTACATAGTCAATTCAAGTTTTCGAGGTTTTTGTTATTCTAGTATATTCTTTCATTACATGTTTTAGTCCATTATCATTAAGTATGTTTTCCAATCTACTTGTTTAAAAATCATTTTTCTAGTCAATGTTAAAATCTCCGGCTATTAAAATATCACAATTTGTTTCACATATTTCTTCTAAAAAATCTTGGAATATATCACAGAATTCTGATTTTGAACCACTTGGTGACCTATATATTATTATTATTATTTAAAAATAAACAACAAGTTTAGCTATTATTTCTTAGATTTAGGATGGTGTCCTTTTTATTTGTGCAGCTTTTTTTAGTTCTGTAGTTTTTTTGTTTCTTGTTTAAAAAAATTTACGATCTTTTTGAAATAAATATTGAATTGTGGACTTCGGATATAACATTTTCGATGTATGAAATAAAAATTCTAATATTTGTTTTATTTTGGAAAATGTCCTATTCCAAGTCCCTTTCTGTATATTTTAAAATTTCGAATGGAGCTGAATAAAACCACTTTTCACTTTAAAAACCATATACGAATAAAACAACCTGACAAAAATACGAACGAGAATGGCAAGAGAAATAAGAAAAAAAAAAATCGGTCGTAAGACGAAACTTTTTCTATCATGTTTGATTCTGTCACTAAATTTTTTGTTGAACTAATTTTTTTGAACTAGATTTTTATTTATTCACATTAATTTTGTTTTTAAAATTAGAAAAGCAGGAGAGGATTTGCATAATTTTATAAGCAAAAAGTGAACATTTTCAGTTCTATTTAATAATTTTTAACAATATGTATACAATATGTTAACAATTTGTATATCGTCCTCATTAAAAATGTACTTTCATATTCGATATTTTCTTTTTTTTTTTTTGTTAATTTTCATTTAACCTTAATCAAAGAGAAATATCAAATATGATCTGTTTATTTAAAGGTAGTCTAGTTGTGTTTTTTTAATTTTTGGAAAGTGAAAAATATCGAATTTAAAGGAATTAATAATAAAACTTTGTGACACTATTGGAAAAATGTTAAAATTTTACCTATTCCTAAATCAAATAAAGAATATCGTCCCATTGCTATCCTACCATACTTGTCTAAAGTGCTTGAAAGGTTATTGCATCCGCAAATTGGAAAAGATGTGAAGAACAAGGGCCTACTCTCAGACAGACAATGAGCCTTTCGTCCTACACATAGCTGCATAATGCACTCATTGATGTGTCTGAAGATATTCGTGGGTATATTGATAGTGGTAAAATTGCATTTCTACTGCTCTTAAATCATTAAAAGGCATTTGATACTGTGAATCTTCTCTCCTTCCGCAACTCGTCTTATATCGTGTTATTTAGAAAATCGACAACAATAAAGGGCATCCTGTAAGGTTCGATTCTACGACCACTTTATACTATATATGTATATAAATGATTTGCCTAGGCAACTTTGGTATTGTAAAGTTCATATTTATGCTGATGATGTGAAACTTTACGTTTGTAGTCGTTTCGATGAACTAAATAACTGTGATGCGAACCTAAATGTGGATCTTAAACGTATTCATTTATGGGCTATGGGAAATGGACTATGTCTCAATCCTTCAAAGTCGAAATGCATCATTATTACTCGAAGATCTGTACCTCCCCTTGCTATACCAGATATTATCCTTAACCGTCAAATTATTGAAATTACACAAAAAATCAAAAATCTTGGAATAATTTTCAATAAAACTCTCACCTGGTCTGATCATATAAATGTCGCTTCGGGAAAAACGTATTCAATGCTTCGATTACTGTGAAAAACTCAACATCTTACACCAGTCCATGTATGAGTTCTACTTGCAAAAACCTATCTAATTGCAACTTTGTTGTACGGATGCGAACTATTTGCTAGCTGTGATTTTATTAGCTCTAGGAAATAAACAACTGCGTATAATTCTATATTAAGATACGTCTACAATTTGAAAAGATCATCCCACATAACACCGTATTCACGAAAACTTTACGATGTGAATTTTTGCGATCTCTTGAAGATACGATCATTTATACTGATGCATAAGATTATATTTACACGTGAGCCTACGTATCTGTTTGATCGGATATCCTTTTCTAATTCAAGAAGAAATAATTCTATAATTCAAATAAGACATAAAAATTTGGTCTCTGAATGGCAGTTCTGTGTACAATGCATACGTTTTTGGAACTTGCTACCGCCAACATTACAATATTTAAGCAACGCGGAAAATTTTAGGAAACAAGTTTTCCAATTTTTCAATACCATTTAATTATTGTTTAAATATTGCTTTGTTTTGAATATATTTAAAATAATTTTTGTTATCTTACTTTTATAAATATTATAAACTATGTTATACTTTGATGTGATATAGTATTATCACATTATACCGATCCTGTTTTTTAATTATGAGACTCTTAGTCTTGTTGTGCAGGAAACCAAATAAATAAAATAAGAAATAAGAAGACGAAAATTCAATTAGTAAAATCGCTAGCATAATTAAAAACCCCCACGCAATACATTTTTACGACCTTTATGTTATGTTATAAAAACACCGATAAAATATATGTATATGGAATAAGACCCAATTAAAGGGGTCGACAAAAAAGTTTATTGCCCCTCAAACTGAAAGGAAGATAATAAATTATGTTAAAGAAAATTATAAAGTTTCAAATGGATTCATTACAATTTGAACTAAATTGAGGGTTTCACCACGTATAAAACAACTACTTACTTAGTCAACATGCAGAAAAACGTAAATTAAGCTAATAACTTCGCTATCAAGGATATTGTATTCCGGTACCGCCGAGTCAAAATTCAATATATTTGGATCGCATGGTCGTTTGATTGTGTGGAGGAAGGAAGGGAAGTCTTTGAATCCCCGTAATGTTCGTACATAGTGGAGGAAGAGTGGTGGTTTGGGGTAGAATGTGTTAATTTCGAGTTGATAACTTAGTGCTTATTTTGGAAAACATGAACAAAACCGATAACCTGAATATAAAAAAAATAATAATTTGCAGAAAAAATTGGTTGAATGGTGATTTTGTGTTTGATTAAGACTCTAATCTGAATCATAATGATCTAAATGCAAATTAACATTATGGACATTTAATGACACAAATCTAGTAAAGAAAAGCTGAAAAACAAACTGATATGCATATGGAGTCAAATTCCTTCAGACTATACAACAAAACTTGTCAATTTTATGCATAATAAATTCTAGCCGTCATAGAAACTAAAGGCGAGCACATAAATTGATTTGAAAATGAAAAATAAATCGGTACTTCCACGATTTTTTTTAATTCGTGTATGTTTTGGTTCGAAGTGCTTTGGAGACCTGGTCAAGATAATAAGTACATTTTTCAATTTACTCTTTTTTTTAACAATCATCTCAGTTTTTTCGCAAAATTTTATTATTTTATTTGTGTTTCTATTAACTTGTATCAAAAAAAAACGAAAATAACTTCATAGATGGGTCGAAATATGTATTGTACTTACGAGGAAAGGAATATAGTTTCGAGACTAAGAAATGTAAACCAAACATTTCGTTCTATTACCAAAATCCTGAAGAAATTTTAAGCCTTAGAAATAAATTATTTAAATTGTTCCGGACCAGACTGCGAACAAAAATGGCTTAGTGTTTTGTGGAGCGAGGAATATAAATTTATTTGGAAATGAGTCCGCTCGTAATGTTCGACACCCAAATGTAAATAATTCCATGTATGGTTCAAACAAAGACCATAAGTACGGAGGCAGCAACATAATGGTCTGGGGATTTTTTTCGTGGTATGATGTTGGTCCAATACATAGAATTACCGATACCATTACCAGATTTCCATCTTAGAAAATACAATGTTGCCCTATGTTGAGGAAAGTATGCTGCTAAAATAGACATTTCACCAGGATAATTATCCAAAGCATAATTCCAAGTTGGTCAAGGTGTGGTTTATAAACAATGGAATAATTTTGCTTACCTGGCCAAGTCAGTCTCCGGACTTTAAGCAATCGAAAATCTTTGGGGAGAGTTAAAGCAAAGAATAGGAAAGTAGAAGTATTCCAAAATTTGAACCAATTATGGAATATTGTGCAAAAAACTTGGTATAAAATACCAGTGGAGACTTATCTTAAACTGGCTACTAATAAACATACAAAATACCAAGAGCTAATGCCGATCAAGTTTGGATTATATGGTTTTTTTTTATATACATTTATTGGGTGTACTTATTATTTTGTCCAATAATTTGGATTCATTTCATTTGGTTTATTTATTTATTTTATGTTATATGCTGTGAGAAAAAATATGTAATTAGTTTTAATTTTAACTTAAATAATAAATATTTGCCTGTGAGCCATTAAATAAGTTGTATAAGGTTGTACTTATTATTTTTGTATATAATTTTATGTTTGTTTGTTTGGAGTGTTCAAGTTTTTGCCTTTGAAAATATCGATATTTTATTGTAGTTGTTGTCATTTTTATGTAATTTTTTAAAATGTGGACTTGTTTTTTGTTATAGATCCTCATCTTTAATTTGATGTATAATAAATCTGCTTTAATTTTATTTTTTTAAACTGTAGCTCGTTTTATTTGAACTTTTATTTTTTATGGAGGCTAAGAAAATTGTTCAGGAAAGGGATATAACAAGAAAATACAAAAATAATAAACAAAACAATTTAAAAATAATTACATATTATCAATTAATAAATATATAATTTTAAAATTGATTTAAAAAATAAAATGAAAAATATAAGTAATTATATTAAGCGTAACAAAAACATTTAGCATCAGGGTAATCCATATTCTTGAAGAATAACATCAAATAGTCTATATCACAAGTAGGCATAAGTTGAGAGCAAAAAGATAAAAACTAAAGTTTAAGCAGCAACAATTGAAGATGATAACATAACACATAACATAACACTGAGCACAAAAGTATTAAAATAAGAAGATAAAGAATAAATTTAAAATTAATGAAAGCTAAGAAAATCATCAGGCCTAAAATTTGGAGGAAAAGATACTCCGAAAGATATGGAGTTTTTCATTATAACAACGATGGCAAAGCAATGGCAAAACAAATAATGAAGTATTTAACAGATAAACTTTCTGAGACGATTTGTAAATGTCCGTCTGTCAATCTGCCAGTCTGTCTGGCTGCCCATCTATGGAAACCTTGTAAGAAAACTCCAGGTCGCAAATATTTATATATGTTGATGATATTTGGTATGTATATAAGCTTTTGTTGCTATTGAAATTGGAGAAAATCGGTGCATATTCAAACAAAAGTAATGATTAGTAATCCTAATAATTACTAATTAGATTAAATTTTTTTGAATGGTGAAATAAAGATTAAATTACAATTATATTCAGTTTAGTAATCGTATTTATGATTACGATTACAAATAATCTAAAAGTAATAATAATTTCTTTAAATTATCATAAAGTGATCAAAAAGAATCAAAAGTAATCAAAAAATAAGTCGACTACTTTCAAAGATTACTTTTGATTCTCTTTGATTATTTTCAAAATCTATTACATTCACACTTGAATGTCATTAACAAATGTAGTGACGAACACTTTTGCCCACATATTTGTGATTTGCTAATGTACATTGAATGTGCCTGGTTTTCTTTATTTCATTTGTTTTTTTAGTTATGAATTACTTAAATTTTGTTGTTATTAAAATAAATATGTGCATATTTTTTATATATATTTTTTAAAAAACATGTAATATTGATTTATTTAATTAGAACTTTTTAATGTTGTAAATCCAAATTTTTCAAAATAACAATTTAAAGTGAAAAGATTTTGAAAATAATCCAAAAGTATCAAAAGTAATCTTTGAAAGTAGTCGGATTATTTTTTGATTACTTTTGATTGTTTTTCATTATTTTATGATAATTACAAGTAATTCATATTACTTTCGGATTATTTGTAATCGTAATCAATTAGTAATTAGGAGTAGCGTAATAGAGGATTATATAATCATTACAATTCTTTTTAAAATGTAATGTAATTGATTACTAATCGTAATCGAAATTTAACAGCTCTGGTTCAAACCTATGTCCCATACAAATTACCCCTATGAGATCGACTTTAATTACCGTAAGATACAAATTCGGTTTATGTA
Source organism: Cordilura impudica (assembly GCA_963682025.1). NCBI lineage: Eukaryota > Metazoa > Arthropoda > Insecta > Diptera > Scathophagidae > Cordilura > Cordilura impudica. Next base: position 35,213,142 of record OY821519.1, on the reverse strand, counting down.
TGTTTATTATACCCATTAATAAGTAGTCAAAAAAAAAAAGCTTGTAGGACCATTTTTAGTCATAGTCCCTATATATAGCTGGTTCCCCATCTTCACTTAAATCTTTCAAAAACAAAAATATGGCATAGATTTTACTCACATTGATTATAGTTAATATGTTGTATTTTTTCGATCTTTCAAATTGCAATTAAATGAATAAATAGTCGAGCTCGAGGTCTTTTTTTAAATTTTATTATTTTTTTATAAAAAGAAATTATAATCAGAGCTCAGACTTACTCGATTTTACTCGAGAGTGAAAAATACTCGCGAAGAAGAGTATTCGAAGATTACGAGTGTTACAAAAAGTTTACTCTCCATTAGTTTATTTTATGTGGGAGTACTCGCGAGTACTCCATTTTAAAAACTAAGAGTGGGAGTAAAAATCTTCGAAATAGAGTGAGAGTTTACTCTTAAGAGTTTTTGTTTATTAAATTTATTTATTACACGAGTAATATTTTATTTATTTCACGAGCGCATTGGCATTAATAGTGACATAAAGACGAACCAGCCTTAAAAAAGAAACACTCGACAATATTTTGATACTAAAATTAAATAATGAACTACTTAAAAATATAAAATATTGAAAAATATAAAATATTAAAAAACCTAAAAGGATACAATTCCCACTGTCATTAATTATGATTGCAAAATTCTTACCGAGTGCTATGTACATAGTTGTGTAATTAACTTCAAAGAACTACATATAAACATACATAATTACATACATTCAGTCATTCATTCATACATATACATAAATTTTTTCACCTTTTTATATTAAAAATATAAATATGATAAAAAAAAGAAATTAATTCGCCCATAAATTAATTTTTTTTACTCTATTTTGAAGTACTCGGAACGTTTTTGTGGTAAAAGCTGAAATGCCAATTTATTGTGATCGTCATTAAAAATTTTTTGTTTTTGTCATAGCTGTACTTTGTGTTGTTTTTGTGGTCGTTATATTTTTAACAATTGATGAGTGTGTATGTATGGTTAAACTGCACATGCCACATTATCTTAGACCAGTATTTCCACAGTGTGTTTGTTGTAATAGTTTAGTGTATAAACATATTTGTTGTTTCAATGTATTAAAAAAAAAACAAAAGCAAGAAGCAAATAAAATAAAACAAACAAATATATAACAAACAAACAAAAATATAATTGTATATATTTACATTTATTGTCTCATTGAATTTAATAATTGCTTTCAATTAAAAACGCACGAAAATAAATTTTTTGTTATTATCTTATTACTTTAAAATATCTTGTAAAAAATCTAGCCATTATAATTTGAATCTAGACTTTTTGTCTCTTATTGTTAAAATCTTTGGTTATAATATTGTGTATAGAACACGGGTGTAGGGTATCAAAGATTCAGCATAGCCGAATTTAAAACTCTTAATTGTCAAGTTAATTGTCAACGAAAATTTGTGTATTTTGTTCTTTTATTTCACAAAAAACGTTCGTACTTTGTTATGGAATCTACCTTTAAGTAAAGCTAACACCAAGAGCGAACTTTAAATGCTTAAGGCCAGTATACACGGTCAAAATGCTTGACATCAAATTCATGTGTTGTGTGCATGAAACTTTTCTCTTACACGATACTGCATAGCTCTTCAATCATTCATTTGGTACGCTAAAACCTCGATTTGCGTCGTTTTCGAAGTTGCGTCGTTCTTGAATTTTCGTGATTTCAGAGTTGCGTCGTTAAAATTTTTATTTGCGTCGTAAAATTTTTTATTTGCGTTGCTTAAATTTTATATAAAGGGGATTTCCCATTTAATTCTGTAGGAATGCAAGGAAATGTTTTATTTTAGTACTAATTAACAAAATATTTATGTATAGGAAAATTTATTTCGATTTGCGTCGTTTCGATTTGCGTCGTCTTTTTTGGGTCCCAATTAACGACGCAGATCGAGGTTTTAGTGTATTTGATTTTGTGCATGTCGGTAGCGGACGATACACTTGTGGTAGTTTTGGCAGAAAGAGAAAATCCAAAAAAAAAAAAAAGAAAAAGAAACGTATCTGAATGAAAGAATGTTCTTCTTTCACATCGCGGTTACTATATTCTGCAACATCACTAAGTGCAGGCAGCGACCGGTAAACTTCTATCAATTCTAACACGTTTTTCTTTTCTTCCGACATTTTTACATCCATTCGCTTGGAAGTCACATCAAAAATGAGACCATGCAGGACGATCAACGACATATCAAAATCGCACTTCAAGCGAGCAAAAATCTAAAATTTTTGACTTTGATTCAATCATCATCGGTGTGACACACACACAAACACATTTTCACTAATACCACTACAATGCTTGTCATGCATTTTGACCGTGTATATCCCGCTTTAAAGCTTGTATTTACGATGCAAATCCAAAAAACAGAGTTTCAATAAATTTTGTTATGTAGTTCTGTTTTATATATGTACATACATACATACATATGTGACCTTCTCCGAGAAAAGGGACCTAGTGTGTCAAAAAACGGGTTGGGTCAAAAACGGTGGATTTTGGTACCTAAAAGGGTGTAGAAACTTTAAATGCGATTTTTTCTCAAAACTTAATTTTCACACACTAGGTCCCTTTTCTCGGAGAAGGTCACATATGTATATAAATATTAATTTTACATTATAATCAACAATGAAATCAAAATAAGAATTAAATGTTCAGTGGTTCTTTCTACAAGTTGAAAATAGTCGAAGTGTTTATATACGCCTTTTCACTTTTTTTGTGTAAAACATTTATACATACTAGCAGATTTCCAGCTCTCGAAATTCGAGTGCAATTTCTAGGCAGCTTTATTTTTCAACTTAGTCAATTCACAAACCAACTCTTTTATGGTTTGTTATTATTGTAAATGAAGATAAACACATTAACAAATTTGATAACACACATAGCATATGTATAATTTTATGTATGTGTTAGTAGCAACTTTAAATGCTATTTAGTCAAAATAAAGGAAAAAATTTAAAAATCTGTAAATCTGCAAAACGGCTAAAAATAAATACCTTTCAAATAATATATGATTGGTCAAAATCGGTATAAAACGGTAGAACAAAACATCGGTCACAAGAAATCGCCTTGCCTATTAATATTATAGATGTATGTAAATTTTAATTAACATTAGAGATATGTAAAAGTATACGCTTTTAAATATACGCTTTTTACTTTTTACTCGTAATGTCTGCTTCTTTGCTTGTCGACAAATATTTGGATCGATTTTTAACCGTTTTCCCGTGATCCAATCGAGCAAGTACAAAAATAATCAACAACTTTTTTTGCACAAAATTGTTATATTAAAAATGTGCTACTGTATTTTGACCGCTCAAATGTTAACTTGAAAGAATTTTTTTTTGTATTTAATTTTGTATTTCTTATATATTTTTAATATTAGTGTTCAATAGTTTAATTTATCGAAAGCTTTAAAAAAAACTTGAAATATACATACATGCAATTATTTATGTTATTATTCGTCGTTGTTGTGTGCGCTCCTATTTTTTTGACCGCAGCTGTATATATGTATATATGTATTATTTTTTACATTAACATTTGTTTTTTCAATCTTCGTATGCAAAACACTAATAACATATTCTTCATTGATATTCAAGAATGAGAATACATGTATTCTATCTTTCATGATTGACATTGCTATTTAAAATTTTTAAAAATATGATTTTTCTATGTACATATGTGGTTCTTGTTATTGTTGTTATTCAAAATTTTATTTCTTGTGTGCGATAGCTGTAATTGTCCTTGTTGTAGGGTCATTGTGTTTGTGGCATTTGGTTCATTAGTGTGTATGTTTGGTTATAATTCACGCCGCCTCCGGCACCAAGAGAAACTATGTAAATTAAGCATTTAAATTAAAATACTGCTAATAAATAATCCAACCCATAAAAACAAAGTTTTTATTAAAACTTTTTCTTTTCTTATGCATACGAGTTTTGAATCTCTCCGTGACTGTGCGTGACTTTGCGTGACTATTTTAAAAATAATCTTTGGTCACAAGTCTATGGAAGAGGGGAAATGGGGTTGAAATCACTTCGTGACTGGGCGTGACTATGCGTGACTATCTTTAAGATAATATTTGGTGATAACAAGTCTGTGGACCAAGTTTCAGATTGATTGGATGAGGGGACATGGTTTTAAATCACTCCGTGACTGTGCGTGAGTATGCGTGACTGTGTGTGACTATCTTAAAATTAATCTTTGGCCACAACAAGTGTATGGACAAAGTTTCAAAGCGACCGGATGAGGGAAAATGGGGTTTAAATCACTTCGTGACTGTGCGTGACTATGCGTAACTATTTTAAAATCAATCTTTGGTCACAACAAGTCTATGGACCAAATTTCAGATTGATTAAATGAGGGGAAATGGGGTTTAAATCACTCCGTGACTGGGCGTGACTATGCGTGACGATCTTTAAGATAATATTTAATGATAGCAAGTCTGTGGACAAAGTTTCAGATCGATCGGATAAGGGGAAGTGAGGTTTTAATCTCTCCGTGACCGTGCGTGACTATGCGTGGCTGTGCGTGACTATGTAAATGTTAATTTTTTTTCACGGCAAGTCTATCGACCAAGTTTCAGATCGATCGGATGTGAAATGGGTTTTAAAGCACTCCGTGACTGTACGTGACTATGCATGATTGTGCGTGACTACCCCAAAATTAATCTATATTCACAAAAAGACCAAGTTTCAGATCAATTGGATGAGGGGAATATGGTTGTCCCATGGCAGACAGACAGACAGAGAGTATGAGTTAAAAGAAAGAGTTTAAAAAATATGAAGTCTTGACTTTTTTTTATAGCTTTTAATGGCTCAACCAACTTATAATTGTCATAGGCGAATATCTGATTTTTAATTAAGTAGGGTTTGGCCGCTTACGCATGACCCACAATTAAGTTCTATCTGAAAAAGTAATACAATTTTTCTATTCTACTATCTGAACTTGTATATCGTCACCTTAAAGACCAAACAACCTATCAGGAAAAATTTCAAAATTGAGTTTTTTTATTTAATATTATTCCCTATATCATAACGCAAAATTTTGAACGCCTAATATTACAAATACCCAACCTATTACCAAATTAAGAATATATAATTTTCGTTTCAATATTGCAAATAGTTCCAATTTTATAACGTTTTTTCTCTCCTGTAAACTTTTGAAAACTGCTGATAGGTTCTTTGGTCTTTAAGGTGACGATATGAATAAAACCATTATTGCCTATAAAAGAAAAAAAAACCAATTCATAAAAACCAAGTTTTTACTCCCTTTATTTGTAAATTAATTTACCACCATGTATGTAATTAAATAATTGATTGACTGAAAATATCTATGTCAAAAATCAAAATTTTTTTTTGCAAATTTTTTTTTGATGTCGCCACGAGTCTGCCTGCATTTCAGCTCGATTGGTTCACTGGAAAAAGTTTAAAAATCGAAGTTTTGTCGACAGACAAGCAGACACTACGAGTTTATATAAAGGGAGTAACAATAAGAAATCTATATTAATAGGCTAGACGATTTGTTGTGACCGATGTTTTGTTCTACCGTTTTATCCCGATTTTGACCAAACGTATATTACTTGAAAGGTATTTCTTTTTAGCCGTTTTGCAGATTTACAGATTTTTAATTTTTACCCTTATTTTGAGTAAATTGCATTTAAAGTTGCTACTAACACATACATAAAATTATACAATGCTATGTGTGTGTTTATTAAATTTGTTAATGTGTTTGTAATAAAAATGAGTTTGTTTTTTTGTGTTGATTTGTGAATTGGCTATAATTATTGGTGGTATGAATATGGGCCCCAGGAAAATGGGCCCCAAAAAAAAAATGAAAATGAGCCCCAAAAAAATGTATGGAAAACAACAACACGAAATTTTGGGGCCTGTTTTCCCATTTTGGGGTCGTTTTTCATTTCTTCATGTGGGGTGCATTTTCGTAATGAAAATGGACCCCAAACAAGAAAATGAAAAAGGGCCCCAAATAATTTTTGGGGCCCAATATCATATATTGGTGGGGCCTTACTTCATATTTTGGGGTTCATTTTCATTTTTTTTTTTTTTTAATAAACTTTTATAAACAACTTCCATGATGTAAAAAAATCGAATATTTGCTTTTTGAATTCAGTTTTATTTAGTAACGTCAGTCAAATTGGGTTTAAATGTGTTTATTACATCCAATAATCAGTAGTCCAAAAATAATCTCTATTGGACAATTCTTTGTCATAGGCCCAATATAGAGCTGCTTCCCGATCTTCACTTCTATCGAAAAACAAAAATATTGCACAGATTTTTCTCAAATTTGGTTTGTATATATTTTTTCAAAATATAAGTGACCTTACCAAATATGGTCAGGATCGGTCCATTTTTCGACCTATTCCCCATATAAATATAGCATCCCATATGAACTTTTTCATATCCGAAGGCAACACAACTAATAACAATGCCACTCAAATTTGGTTTATGCTTATTTTCTTTTCCTATTAGTTGGACTTAAGAGATACGGTCTCTAAATGCATGGTATAGGGTATCGTATAGTCGGGCTTGACCGACTATAACGTTCTTACTTGTTTAAAAAATGTAACAAAAAATATGTTTATAAAAAATATTTTGTTTCGAAAAAAAGAAAAATTAATTCCTTAATTAAATTTTTTAAGACTTTCTTTTAAATTTTGTAAAAATGATTCAATTCCTGTATAATTTTAGTGAACCGGACTACTTTTTTACGGTGGCGTGATATAACGTCTAAGGACATAATGTCTATAGACACTATGACACTCAGAATTCTAAAATATTGATTTGATGCAATGGAAATAATAACAATTCATTTTGTTATGGATGGAATACAAATAATAACAATTTATTGAAATTTTTTTAAACTTTAATACACTTTAGAGCAAATAATAACAATTTAGTAGAATATTTTTATAAATGGAATACAAATAATAGCAATTTATTGAAATATTTTTAAATTTGTTTCAATAATTTGCTTGCAATAAGGACAAAGCAAAGGCGAATTGTTACTTTGAGATTTTTTATCCAAAATATCCAAACAGCTTGAGCAAATTTTGAAATGTTTGCAGGGAAAAGACATTTTTTTATTCTTGTGACGTACGCAGGAAAATTTTATTCAGCGAAGCCACCTGCCGCGTCCTACTGGAGGAGAAAACCCTTAAGCGCGGCCGCAGGCCGCCACACAGAAAAACTTTTGTATGCGAAGCCAGATTTCAATACTTAACTTTAGTGTCTCCGGGAAGACATTACAGAATGTTATTATTATTATTAATATTATTCCCTTTTGCGGAATGTTTACATCTAATTTAAACATTTTGTAAAAGGGAAAATAACGGCACTTTTACCACGTTTACAAGATTTGAAATGCTTTAGTGCCATAATGTCTGTAGACGTTATGTCATGCCACCGTTTTTTAATATTTCCTGAATCATTTAAGTCAAGCGGTTAAATTTTTAAAACCACATTACGACATCTCATTGCAATTTTTTCGTTTAAAAATTAAAAAAAATATTTTTGTATAACAAATGTCACATTGTTTTACAAATCTTTATTTTCAATTTAAATACTACTTCCAAGCATATAAAAAAAATTTGAAGAAATGCAATTCTTTTATATTTAAGTGAGCCGACCTAATTTTTCACTAATTCTTCAGACAAAACAAGTTAATCAACAAAACAAGTGAAAAAAAATTGGGGTCCGTTTTCACATTTTGGGGCCCATTTTCATATACTTCATCGTACCGCATCCTTTAAATGAAAATGAGCCCCAAATAGTGTTTATGCAAATGAGCCCTAGAATAGTTTAGGGCCCGTTTTCATTCGTGGTTTAGGGCTCTAGTTCATTTTTTGGGGCTCATTTTCATTTCTAGAAATGGGGTCGCCTTTCATTATGAAAATGAACCCCACATTTGGGGCCCACTTTCATTTTTTACTTTGGGGTCCATTTTCCTGGGGCCCATATTCATAGCGCCTAATTATTAGCATACCTTTAGGGCCTTTATTTGATGAAAAAAATAAAATTTCCTAGAATTTGCACTCGAAGGGCCGGAATCTGCTAGTTATAATAAATACCGGTCAAAAAAGAAAAACATTTAACTACAAATTTAAATGATATTATAACTTAAAGGTTAAATTAAAATGTACTTCAAGTAGACTTTATCAACAAATTTTGTATGCAAAACATACAATAAAGTTTACTTGAAGTACACTTTAATTTTTTTGCATACGGCCCTAAGTAACTATTAAAATGGTAACCGACCGTACCCAACATTGGTTTTAATATTAAGTTTACGACTCAAGTGGAGGGTATCAAAGATACGACACAGCTGAATTAAACACTTACTTGTTGATTTTAGTTATTAATGATCCGGAGGTGTCCAAGAACCATCGCACAACGAATAACCAAGATATTGTTGTGGTATCGGGTAGTGGTACCAAGGGGGGGGGGGGGGGGTTACAACAATTTACATACTCTTAAAATTAAAGAAAATATTAATAAGGAATAGTGAATATTATTTCACAGTTGAAAAACAAATGCGAAGCTGATTTGTAAAACGTAATAAATACGTGGGCGGTCTCAGAACAACCCGACCTGATGTATACGGCAGTAGTTTGTAGAAAGTACTTTGGTGAAAAGTGACAACCTTATAAAACACGTTGCTTATTTTTTATTTGAGTCATCAAAAATAAACGATCTCAGTGAATTTGTAAACATGGGAAAATTGGTCACCGTTATGTAATTCAATAATTTCATTTGAATCAATATTAAAGGCGAGCCAGATTCTGTTCTGGCAGAGTCTGCTCCTTCGTTTACGAAGGCAAAGTTTAAATGACGCCGTAAGAGCTGTCAAGACCCAACACCTTAGTGGTCGACCAATTGAGGTGGCCACGCCAGAAACGGTTAAGAAAATCCACAAAATGGTATTGGTTGATCATCAGCTGAAGGTGTGTGATCTAGCTGAAATGATAGGAATTTCGCATATAGACCGAAAATTTGGAGATGAGAAAGCAGTCCGTAAGATCGGTTTGCTTACAATATAACAAAAACAACGTTGTTAAGATGTTGCAATAGAGTGTTTGGCGATGTTTCACCGCTCTAAAAGCGAGATTTTGTGCCGATTTGTAACCATGGATGAGACTTTGGTCCACCACTTCGAAACAGTGGACGGAATTTGGAGAATTGTGTCCAAAGAAGGCGAAAACAGTTCCATCTGCAGGGAAAGTTGTGTCGTCTGTTTTTTGGGATGCGCGTGGGATAATTTTTATTGATTATCTTCAAAAAAGAACAACAATTTAATGCACGCTTCATTAAATTTAGTGATGAAATTAAGAAAATGGCCCGCATTTGGTGAAAAAGAATGTGTTGTTTCATCAAGTCACACATCCACTATTGCGATGCACAAATCCATGAATTAAAGTTCAAATTACTTCATCACGCACCTTATTCCCCAGAGTTAGCTATCTCGGATTATTTTCTATTTCCAAACTTAAAAAAAAAAATGTCTCGGTGGTAAAAGATTTGCCAACTATGAAGAGGTGGAGACTGCGGTTGATGGCTTTTTTAAGGAGCTATACAGTTCTTACTATAAACAGGGTATCGAAACTATTGAATATGGCTATTGAATATCGCGCTAAAAGGAGGTTATATTGAGAAATAAAGAAAGAAAAATCCAAATTTGTTGTGTTTTCTTTGTTAGGACTCCATGACTCAAAATTAAATTTTTAAAATAAATTAAAAAGTGTTTCCAAAACCATTTAACGATAATATTAATTTTATCTTAAATATATTTACGCTGATCCCTGACTCACTGACTGACTGACTGAGAGACTGACTGATTTTGTAACGCTGAAATAATACACACACATAGCATTCCCTACAAAGCTATGCGAAATACACAAACAAAATTTGATCTTTCTCATTTTATATAAACCCACACACAATTTTCTCTCTTCTTTTTGGTAACTAAATCGCCAAAATCGTCATCTTTAAAACAAGAAATTGTTAAGAAAATTGTACCGCTTATAAAACTCGAAAAAATATTACAAAAGGAAACAATAAAATTTATATCATTCATATTACGAATATTATTACAGCATTGGTTATTTCTATATATAAAAATGTATTAGTGGTGAAATTTCAACGAAAATAATTTAACACAGCAATCAACTAAGTAATGTTATTGATCTGTATATATAGCTGAAACATATAATATAGGTTTAAAGTATCGCCGTAATTAAAACTTAAATCTTAAACGGAGATGCTATTCAAGGTATTTCCGTTTTGCAACGACTTGACCCAGAATTAAATCTATACATATTGTGTAATTTACATTTACACTGAACAAAAACTATCAATTTTCGATAAACAACCCATTAATTGTTAACCCTTGAAATCGTAATATTTATACTACTGAAAAGTTTAAATTTTCAATCATCATTTTTACAAATTTAACAAATCATTTTAACAAATTGAAAAATCGTCGAAATTACAATAAGTTGTCAAAATTGGCAATACTGCTAACGAAAATAGCACTACATATGCAGATTTCGTGTTACATATGGAATAAGTTGAACTCAAAAAATGCATCAAAAAACTAATATCTATTCAAATTCTTCTTTAATTTCCCTTTGTTGGCCAATGAAAAAATTCTGCAAAAAAAAGTAAGGAATGAAATTTTAAACATATTTGTTTTTCTCATTTAACGTCGTCCGATATGCATACATACTTCTTTTATTAAAGTTTAATAATTAAATTAATTAAATTTAATAATTAAACTAAACTTTTCCGTTTGTCTGTTTTGTTTTTCAACTCAAAATTATTTTGTATTGTTAGGAGTGTTTTCGCTCAGGTTCTCTGATGGCCAGCACTTACCAAAGTGTTTGCTTTTTTTTGATACATATTTGAGAAAAAAGAGATCTTCAATGTGGATTTTGTTGTTGTCCAACGTATGATTTCGTTTAAAGCTCTGTATTGAAAATCACTTGAAAAAATAGTGCAATATTAAGTTTAAAATTTAAATTATTCTAACTTTGCATAATTAAATTACATTGTAATTTCAGAAGAGAGGTGGGAAAATAATTTTTTTTTCACTCATAATATTAATTTTTGCATAATATTCTTTCAAAAATTTAGACAAACATAAATTACGTAAATAGGTATATTTAAGATTTTAATTTGAATAATTTATTGAAATTATCATGGAAGAATTAAAGGCGATTTGGAATAATAAGGTTTTTTGAAGTAAAACTAATACGCTCTTATTTTTTATTTTTTTGGATTTATAGATAACTTTGCAAGAAATGAAGTTCTCTTTTTTCAGTTTACATGTATGATGAAATATGAAATATTTTTTTCTCTTTTGTGTAGGTGTTTGGTGTTTGCACTTCCTTAAGGGGTGGTGGTTTTAAAACCTTTTTTTTTGAATTACTCTTTCTGAATGCACAACATGTCGAGAGTGTTGTGTCAAAATTTTAAGTAAATCAGAGCAAATGATACAGCGTTTCCAGCGACCGGCCTCATACGGTATATAGTATATAAATCAATTTTTAAAAAACTTTAAACCGATTTTCTCGCAAATAAATGTTCGAAGTCCGTGAACATGATAACTCAAAATCTACTTGACCGATTCTTTTGAAATTTTAGACACTATATCTACACATAAATCATCAGATAACCACGAAGGTTTTTTTGAATTCCATTTTCTTCCCCCTATTTTTAACAACAAATTCCCGAAATTGTATAGCAAAAATCGTTTTTCACTTCAAAATGCTGCCCCCCTTAAGAAACTTTTAGGAACCCTGCTCTAAAACTTTTTTTTCTATGCTATTCTATTTTTTCTACAATAAAATGGAGTTCGGTTATAACGAACTCGACGGGACCGATCAAATTAGTTCGTTATAGACTAAGTTCGTTATAACTGTAGTATTTTTTTGTTTTGTCCGAAAGGTTTAAAAACTTTTTTTAGTTGAATAAGTTTATTTATTTTGATGCATTTTAAAAAGTTATAAACATAAATTAAAAGATACATATTTATAGTTTGCCTTAATAAGACTAAAATTACCGAGTTTCTATCAAAATAAAATATTTTTTTAAAATCATATAATATTAAAAACTCCTTATGTATTGAAGCAGAAAGTATAAAGCAAAGGTTGGCTACTGGCAAACTTTTGCGAAAATATACATAAAATGACCTTTTACAAAACTTCATTTGAAAATTGAAGTTTTTGTTTTGTATTTTTTATAACTGTTTTTGGATTTTTTTCAAGGTTCAGAAAATACACACACGAAACACACAATGTTCTGTTCAAAAGCAGCCAACATATATCTTTATTTTCATATCAATTATGTGCGTTTCAAAATTTTCTACGGTACCCAACACAACCATGACTGTGTTCGTTTTAATATTTCGTTATTTACACGAACATTTTTGTATCACATACTTTTTGCTTCAATCACACATAAAGCACACATTTTTGAGTGTTGCTTTATTTGAAGTTGATGTTCTGGTACGTGTAGTGAAAAAAAACACAGAACATGTAAAATAAACAGGTTCGAGTTCAGTTATATTTTAAGTCGTGTTGTGGCTCGTGTAGTAAGAAACAACAGAACATGTACAGTAAACAGGTTCGAGTTCAGTTATATTTTAAGTCGTGTTTAAAATATAACTGAACTCGAACCTGTTTATTGTACATGTTGTGTTTTTTCTTACTACACGAGCCACAACACGACTTAAAATATAACTGAACTCGAACCTGTTTATTTTACATGTTCTGTGTTTTTTTTCACTACACGTACCAGAACATCAACTTCAAATAAAGCAACACTCAAAAATGTGTGCTTTATGTGTGATTGAAAAAAAAAGTACGTGATAGAAAAATGTTCGTGTAAATAACGAAATATTAAAACGAACACAGTCGTGGTTGTGTTGGGCACCGAAGAAAATTTAAAAACAAACATAATTGATATGAAAATAAAAATATGTGTGTGTTGGTCTAAGTTATGTTTGTTTACATATATGTACGAATTTTTTATTCAGTGTGTGTTTTTTTCTGAACTCTGATTTTTTTAAAAAAAAATTTAAAAACTTTAAAATTAATTTTTTTAAAATATATAAAATATAGGAATATTCTGAAGTGGAAAAAAAATTTTGTTTAAGTCAAAATAAACGGGCGCCTAGGCGCCACACAATCAACTAGTAATATATAATTAACAAAAAATAATTTTATATTAAATTTTCAACTGGTGAGAAAATATCACATTCCTTCCATAAAATTGATCTGACAAACAAATTTTTTTTTTCTGTTATTAAATATATAAATTTGTTATTTTATTAAAATTCACTCAATTTATAAAATAAATACCATGACACTTTTTTTATAAAATATATTTAGGATGGCAATGTATTCTAATTTAAAGTTATGTCTTATAATATAATCTGTAATTCTGTGGTCACAAGCGATAACCGCCAAATTCGACTTAACGATTTGCGTTATGTATGCTATCATATTCCACTAACAACGCTTTATATATACGTGAAATCCCCATTTCTCTAACACTGTTTTTTAAAAAGTTATTAATGAAAACGTACTGATCTAAGTCGAACGAAGCCCCATTACATTTATATAAAAAGCTTTTTTTTCTCAAAAGCATGATTTTCGACGTAGGCGGTTAATGCTTGTGACCACAGAATTTTAGCAGGATGTAGTACGTATATTAAAAAATTACTTAAAATAGAAAAAAATTAATACTTTAAACCACGAGAACGCAATAAATTTGGTTTTCTAAAACCGTTATTAAATGTATTAATATGATATACGGATGGACCATTCTGAAAACCATTAGCATTCGCTGATGAACTTGGCCCACGGCTTAAACCACTTAAACCAAAACGTATATTTGGTGCTACATAGGGACGTTGGCTGGTTGAAAAGCCATTATTTTGAACTTGTACATTTTGGGGTGGTTGAGGTGGCTGTTGTTGGTTTGTTTGGAAATTTGGTATTTGTTGCTGTTGAGTATCTGCTGCAGAATTCTGTTGCGGTGTTAAAACATTATTTTGTATTGGATTATTAATATTATTATTATTATTATTATTGGGTTGTTGCAATGGTGGCAAATATGAATTAATAGGGAATGTTGGACCATTGACGGGAGGCGTTTGTGGGTTTTGTTGTTGTATCTGTGGTCTTCTGGTTACAGATGGTGCTAAATATGGATAACTATTTGAATTATTGCTGCTTGGTATATTATATGTTCTACCCGTCTCTGTTGCTATGGTTACACTACCCACTGGCTGTGCATGTACACATGGTTTTGGATATTCATAGCCAAATTCTTTACCACCCTGACTAAGCTGTACGTATTTTTCAAATTTTTGATGTACCGATTGTTTAGGTGTAGAATGATTTAAATTTATAAACGATTCACGGGCTTGCAATCGACTACTATTAAAACTAGGTAATAGTTCAGCATCACCTTTTATTTTTTCAGACGACTTCATATCTTTATTTTCTTCCGATAATTCAGAGGAAATTTCTGTCACTGGCTTTTCATTTTCATTAGAAGGTGCATTTTGTTTTGGTTTTAATGGTACTTCTTCTTTTACTTTCTTTTCTTCAGTTTTAGTTTCTTTAGATTCTTTAGTTTCTTTATTTTCATTTTTGTCATTACTATGCTTCTTATTTACATAATCAAAGAGATCATCTATGTCTGGTACATCCGGTATAACACCATATTTATCAAAATTATCTTTAAATGATTGTGCCCAATTCTCATTTTTATGCAGTTCTGGATTAATTTTCAATTTTGGATTATTTTCGTTTGAATTTTTGATAACAGTTATAGTTTTAACTTGAGTTCCTTCTTTATTCTTAATATTAGTGGCTGTATACGATAGACTAATATCTCTTTTTTCTTGGTTTGCTGAACGTCGTCTAATCGGTCTTTGTCCAATTGTTTTAAAGGCTTGTGCCATATCACCGCCAACATCGACACTCCTATAATCCTCAAAAGTGGCTGCCGAAGTCATACATGACATCGTTAGTATTAATAAAAATTTCTATAAGAAAAAAAAAAAAAAAAAAAAAATAAGAAAAAATAACGGAGAACTAAAAATTATTAAAGCAGGGAAGATTAATAAGTGGTAAGTAACTTTGTAACATGATATATATTTTATACAAAATTATATCTATTTAAATTGCGTTAAATGCAACTGACAATTTTGTAACCTCTAAAGCATACATATGTTAAAAGAAGCTTCCATAATTATGGATCCATTATAATGGATCTAAAATCTCTTATAGACTCGTGTGAACACTAACTCTTAGGTTGTGTTTGGTTTTTAAACCTACATTAATCCTACCAAGAATTTGGTTTTTATTAAAATTTTATGTTTTTTAAGCTTTATCAAAATGTTATAAAGTCCATAGTACTATTAGGTAAAAACTGGAATATTTAAAATATAAAGCTGCATTTTTATTTACATTAAAGAAAACATAGGACTGACTAGCTTAAAAAACACAACAAAGAATAAAGCTTTTAAATTGCAAAAGATAATCTAATGTTGGATTTTTTTTTCATTTTATTTTCCACATATTTTCGTTAATAATTTGTTTTTTTTTAATTATTAACAAATTGTATATTTTGTTAATATTATTCTTTTAATTTTAAAATCTTCAATAGGCTGTTTTTTCCACAAAATAAATATACACAGCTTATTTAAATAATTATTTTATAAATGTAAGTGTGACACTTGCTATGGTTTGTATATTAGCTAAAAGGTTTTGTTGATATACCACGTACGAAATTGTTTAATAAATACCGATATAAGATGTTACATATGACTTTAGACGTAAGTTCTTGTTTGAATCTGAATGTTTTATTTTTATAAAATCACTTTTACTCACAATTATTCGCATTATTGTTTATTTTAAATTATCCACTTTTTGTAACAACGTTGACGCGTTAACCACTACGTCCAATATACTTTTAAGCAAAATAAATTTGTATGGGCTTTTATAATAATGATATTAATTCGTTTCCTACTCCTTTTAAGGTCTTTCATTCACACACACAGTGTTGTGTAAAAATAATTGGACATCTTTTCTTTTTTTTTTTTTTGATATTTATAAGTTCCTTTAAAAGAAAATTTTAATTGATGTCCCAGAGAAAGTGGCCGAACTGGTTCTAAAAAATTTTAGTTCGTGAAGTAGCGAATGAAATAGATTTAAATTTATATTGTTATTCACTTATTGGTGAACTAAAGGTTCGGTCGCATTAGGCAAACGTTTGCTCAAACAAGCGTAACCACTAAATAATGTATAATTTTCCTTGTATAATTTTCATTAAGTTATACAATATATGATATAGAATATAGTTAAATATATTAAATATTACTAATATAATAAAACATAACTTAATTTTATCTCTTATATATCATGTAAGATTGAATAAAACTTTCATAAAATTAGGGGTTATGTTTATTTGGTCAAATATTTGCGTAGTCTGAACGCACCTTAAGACTATTTGAAACTTTTTTAACCATTTCCATAAAGTATTTTAACATTGTATGTAATCGGCATTAACGTAATATGTAATCTACATTATTTTCAGAACGTATTATTCATTAATAGCAAAAAGTCAATATAGACGAAATTATTTTTCGGATTTACATTTAGGATTTACATAAAAAAATAATACCTATTGTACTTATAAAAAAAAATATTGTATTGTATTGTAAAAGTGAAACGATGGCTGATGTTTCTCTAAATAATAAACCAAAATATTTCGATTGATTTTACACGATATCGAATTCGAGGATTTGGTCCCAGATTTCGTTGATTAACGAAATCTCTGGTGCCTGAAGAATGTGAAATCAAAAACATATTTTATTTATCAGTAAATATCAGAGCGTGGATAATAAAAGAAGAAATATTGAGCAAAATCATTTTCAACACTTATTAAAAACCATAACATGCCGCAGAGGCATTTGGAAAATAATATAATGGGATTTAAAAAATTAAGATTATGCAAAGTAATAAAAATATCAAATTAGAAAAAAGGGGCAAAGTCGAGCAAGGAAGTTATCAAGTTCGCAATTAAAAATTTTTATAAGGAGTATTTTAATGTGACTCGGTGTCAAATTTTATACTGCATATTTAACAGGAGGTATAAAGAAATATTCCAATATAAAAAGTGGGCACATACTCCAAAAAAAAAAAAAAAAAAAATATAGAGAATTTTCAACCTATGTATCAAAAAGCAATCCTTAAACTGCCCTCTTTGATGTCTAGTAAATAATTTTTAGCCCAAGTGAAGCAGATGCTTTGAAATATATGTTTGTAAAGTAGCTATTAATGAAAACTAATATAATATCTTGGTTGGGTAATAGCACTAGGCAACAATCAAATTGCTATTGAAGTGCGACTGTTTCTACACCACCCTCCACACCACTTTGCAGAGGGTATATATCGGTTTGTCATTCCATTTGTAACGCAACGAAAAATTAATTTGCAACCACATAAATATATATATTTTTTATTCTTAAACAAGTCGAGTCGATATAGCGATGTTCGTCTGTCTGTCTTTTGAAATCATGCTCACTCATAAAATAAACCATTTACCTGGTTAAACTTATGATAATATTGTTTGTCATTATTTCATATTTAAATAGGGGTAAATCGAGCATCATTAAGCCAAGATATGGCCTAAAATATGGAAACACCTCTAAAAAATGCTACAAATGTTGTAAAATTTTTTAGTATTAAGTTTAGCAAATAAATTTTTGAAATATTTTGTTTACATTTGTTATAAATAGGGTAATAAATCCAAATTTTTATGTAAACGTAAAATTGAGGTGCGGTATCAAAAATTCGGCATAGCCGAATTTAACACTCATACTTGTTTTTTATGTATTGTGTGTGGCCTGCTCGAAAATCAGAATAATTTTTTTTTTATAATTTTTTTTTGTTTCTTTCGAAGTAGTTTCACTATTTATAGCATATTTCGAGTTTGAAGCAATCAGGCAGGTAACTGAGGTTGTGTATATAGATAATAAAAAGTTCCACAAATCACGAAAAAATTGTTCTCAAATCAATTTAAGTCAATGGCAGAATTTTAAAAACCCGAAAATTCGCATTTGAAAAATGCTGGAAAAATTGGGAAAATATAAATCAGGAAAAGCAGAGTACTTTTATATCTCACACAAAGCCTGCATCTCTGCAAACAAATCAGGATATTACAAAAGAAAGCCTGTTTATACATTCCGAAGACATTAGCAATTATATGAAAGTTCCAGAATCCAACTGTTAATTTTATAGAGTATTGCAAAATAATTGTAAACAACCTACAGGTTGCAAATCTATAATATTAATAGGCTAGGCGATTTCTTGTTACCGATGTTTGGTTCTACCATTTTTTCCCGATTTTGACCAAACGTTTATTATTTGAATGGTATTTCTTTTTAGCTGTTCACCAGATTTACAGATTTTTAAATTTTTTTGCTTTATTTTGAGTAAATTGCATTTTAAGTTGGTACTAACACATACATAAAATTATACATATGCTATGTGTGTGTTGAAATTTGTTAATGTGTTTGTTAATGAGTTTGTTTTGGTCATTCACAATAATAATAAACCACAATAGTATTGGTTTGTGAATTGGCTAACTGAAAAATAAGGTTGCCTAGAAATTGCACTCGAATTTCGAGCGCTGGAATCTGCTAGTATAAATAAATACAAGCAGATTCCAGCCCTCGAAATTCGAGTGCAAATTCTAGGAAATTTTATTTTTTCATTAAATAAAGACCCTTAAGGTATGCTAATCAACTATAGCCGATTAGCAAATCACCACAAAAAGACAATCTCATTTTTATTACAAACACATTAACAAGTTTATTAAACACACACATAGCATTGTATAATTTTATGTATGTGTTAGTAGCAACTTTAAATGCAATTTACTCAAAATAAAGAAAAAAAAAAATAATAAAAATCTGTAAATCTGGTGAACAGCTAAAAGGAAATACCTTTCAAATAATATACGTTTGGTCAAAATCGGGATAAAACGGTAGAACAAAACATCGGTCACAGGAAAGCGCCTAGCCTATTAATATTATAGATATGTTGATAAAATTTAGTATATAAGCTTTTAGTTGTCATATGATGGTTGCTATTGAAATTGATGAAAATCGATGCATGTTCAGATCTAGCTCCCTAAGGAATCGACCTATATAGCCCTTAAGATACGATTATTATATATATCCTGATCAACTTTGCTTTGTGATTATTGATCCATAAATCCCCACCCCAAATCATGAATAATATTAGTCATAGTCCCCATATAACGTATGACGTACAATTATAACATATTTTTACTAAAATTTGGTTTGTATATGTTTTTGGAGAACATAAGTGACCTCCCCATACAATAAACTGAATATCGGATGCAATTAAATCTTCAGTTATCACAAAAAAAAAACTGGTCCATGAAAGTTTTTCTATTGAGATTTCTGTGTTAAGCAAGGAAAAAATACATAAAAAAATAGTCGTACTTAAAGTGCAGGCATTTTTTAATTTTTGTTGCTTAGTTTTTAGTTTCGGTGTTATTAATAAAACAAAATGTAAAAAATTTTTCGTAAGCATGTGGAGTGAGATCGAAAAGATATTAACACACGTTTTTCTTACCTTGTTTCGAAAACATTATTGATTTTTTTTTTTTTTGATCAAGTAATCTTTGAAAAGTATGTCAGTTATTCAGCCCAATTACGAATATTCTCAAGGAATTTCTTTCTCACGGAAAATACTTTTCTCGAGAAAAAAATCCTCCAATTATAAATTCCGCGTGAACAAAAAAATGAATAAGTGGCATCATCGAATTTCGAAGCCAGTTGTTTTTACATATTAACAATTAATTTTTTCTACTTTTTTTTTGTGTGTGCAAGCAAAAATAAATTTATTTTAAAGAAAAATTAAATAAAAAAATGAATAGCATAGCTATGATGCAATCACTTGTGGAGGAAATTGGTGTTGTAGAATAACAACAACGAAATAGCTAAAGGATTGCTAGAAGTCAATTGCGGGCTGAATCAATGGAAAACGCAACCAATGCCTGAATTGGCTTTCATTAATGTTAACAAAAGTTGAAGTTGGGCTTTATTTATGGTCTTCAACCTACAAGAACAATAAAATATTAATTTTTTTTTATTTAAATTTTGTTTTCTCCAAATACTTCTTACATTTTTATGTAAACTCCAGTCTGTTTTGCAGAGGAAATTTTTTGAGGGAAAAAAACAAATTCAAGTGCATTGAGAATACCTACTTTTTTTCCCATCGAATTTTTTTCCGAAGGAATTTTTATTCACAATAGGGGAAAAGGGAGAAGTGAGAAATTTCATGCGGAATTTGTGTTTAGAATTGGGCTGATTATGTTTAATGACAACCCTGTTCATTTGTTATTTGTTTGATTAAAATCAGTGATGAAATAGAAGTACCAGTTAGTAGTTTGCTCTTCAACGAATAAAGATCGTTTTCGTCGCGTCAATCCTCGGCGTAAAGGGAAAAACGTTTCCGGTTTTTTGTTTTGTGAGGCTCATGGTTGCTGCTTGGCATGAAGTTGGGTTATGTACCTAAGTTCATGCTTCCTCCAGTAATTCATGTTTCATCGAATAAATGTCGTCTTCGTCGTTTCTTTTATTTCTGGTTGAGGGATAACACGTTTCGGTGGTTGTTTGTTGATCCGAGCGGTTGCTGATCAGCATGCATTTAGGTTATGTACCGAAATGTTATGTTACATAACCGTTCGCTTTGATAGATTTAAGGATTGAAATCAAATGGATCTCCCTAACCTCACTTGCGAAGACATAGGTTTTGTAGGGATCCATATGTCGTATAACCTGGCATTATGACTAGTTGGAGCTAGCGCCAACCTAACTATATTACAAAAAAAAAAAAAACAAAATAGGAGTACGTGCTAAAATTATTAAATATTTTAAACAAAATCAAACTCGGTCCTACAAAAAGTTGGCCATAGAATGAAATGTTTGCCGCCAAACTGTTTCCAATGTTATTTGAAAGTATCGGGAGAATTTGACCATTGATAGGAAGGCTGGTTTAGGAAAAAAGAAAGGTCCATATGATGTTTGTAAGGCAAAGAAAATAGAAAGCATATTGAAATGAGCTCCTAACACATTCGGTAGAAAAGCAGCCGGGTTAGCTCAGTGTTGGGACTATTAGTTGCCAAAAGTTAAAGCCAATGCAGGTATGTAAACACACAAAGTCCATAAAGTTCCAGACAGGAAATCTGTTAGATATTTATTTAGAGGCAAACAAACAGAGCACGGAAATTGTAATCATGATTCATAAGAAGTGTTCCTGCTGCATAATGGACGAAGAAACGTATGTATGGTAGATTTTTGAGAGCTCCCGGGCAATATTTTTATGTTGCTAATGTTCGAAGTGATGGTGAAGATTAGTTTAGGACCCAAAAGCAGTCGAAATTTCTAAAAAGATGTTTCTGGTGTGGCAACCAATATGCAGTTGCAGAAAAAGAATCAAGTCATTGTTACAACGGGCTATATAAATACTGAAATTAATATTAAGGAGTGTTTACAAAAAAGACTCCTTCCTTTCATAAGCCAACACAATGTGTCGACATAGTTTTAGCCCGATTTGGCATCCTGTCACTATGGTAAGATATCTCTTGAGTGGTCCAAGAATAACTTGGTTTTTGTTCCAAGGGATGCAAATCCTCCAAACTTTCGCGAGCTTAGGCCAGTGGAGTGATATTGGGCTCTTATGAAAACGAAGTTGAAGAGCACAATAAAAATGGTCTCAAAATGTTGAAAATTTTGAACGAAGATGGGCCCCCTGTTCCAAACAAGTGACGTAAACCACTATAACATTCCTATGGAAGGCTTTCATAAATAATGATTAAAACTATAAAATTTACTTTATTTTTTTGTAAGATCTAATATAATTTCAATTAAATATTAAAAAAAAAAAAACATTTTATATGTATTAAGATTTTTTCGATCTCACTCCTTACTTTATTTACATTTGAAAGTATTTGTATAAAAACTGCATACTTACTGTTTAATTTTACGCCCCGGTAGGTGAGTAGGTAACGTGCTCGCCTATCATGCGGGGGTCGTGGGTTCGATTCCCACCAGGGGCTTTGGTCTGTCAAAAAAAAAAACTAGCCAAATTAGAATCTGCAGACAAGCCACTCGGCTTTGCGGAACTAGGCATCAAAAAAAAATATATTTTAATTTTTTTAAGTTATGAATATTGTAATGGAATCAGTATCTGTGAATTTTTCAATTATAAAACTTTTTAGTCTAGAAATTTTCCAGATAAATATTGTCTTATAACAACAATACAAAGTTTTTGGGACAATTTCAGCTGTTCAAAAAAAGGTAAAACTCTTTTAGTTCTGAAAAGTTTTCTATAGAAAAAAATTTGTTAAATCTAAGGTTTTGTTACGTTCAGTATTTTATGAAAATAAATCTGCAATTATATAAACAATTGAGACATATTTTCGAAAGTCTCGGAGAAAGTTTCTACAACTTTTTATTAAGAAATAATGTCTTGCTCTGGATTTAACCCCCCTATCTCACATCACACTGCAAGTTCGAAAAACTCAATACACTCACATTTTTTTACTAATACACACACATTTTCCGCAGTGGTCACACTAATGGCACCAAATTTTTCGTGCGAGTAGTGGCTGCCACTAACGATGATTAATGTTACCCTGTTATAAATTTAATGCAAATTTACTGGATTCTGCAAAATTGTAATTAAAGTTTTAACTTGTTAAATCTATTATTATGATTTATTTCTTCAAATGCGCATATAAAAACGCAATTTAAATGAAATATTTTGAAACTAAAACCTCAAAACCGAAGCTTATGATATAAACAGTTCTCAGCATAAAATAAGTTTTCCAATTACAAACCACATTTCTCATAAATCGTATTTCTCAAATTTGACCACTAAAGGGGTTCGTACTTATAAGAGTATTCCGTTGTATTTGCGTAAAATAAAAAATATTTCAGATAAATCGAACTTTTTCGGTCAGAAGATGAAGTGTAATGAAATATTAATAAACATTTGCATAATAAAGTTCTATTATTAAGCTTCAGAAAAAGCTGAATATTTTAAATAATGAATTAACGACAATGTTTTAAAAAACCATTATTAAAATAATTGTAGCATGTACGAACCATGTAGTTATTTGGAACGTACACAGAAATTTAAATAACGATTGACGCCCTATGTTCACTCTGAACTTTATTTAAGTATTTGTAGTTTTCAGAAATGTATTTCTATTGATATTTAAATAAATAAAGGATATATATATATATATATATATATATATATATATATACACAGAAAGGACTTATTCTTAAAAAAGTTATGAAATATATATAAACTAAGACAGCAACACCAAAATCAGAGCCTTAAGGTAGAAGTATACGGCACGCATTTCGAAGGCAAAGCATTTTGTGCTAGTTATATAGCACGCCTTATAAACTTAGTTTATTTTTCTTTCTCGCTTTCTTTTATTGCTATTTCTACAATCAATATTTTCTTTTGTACACATATCTTTATTTTTTATTTTTATCTATTAGATTTTCCTTAAAACTTAGAATTTTTTTATTTTTATTGTCTTTCACATTCACAAATAAACAATAACAACTGATTAGCTGTCATGATGCCTTCAACGCTTGACAGTTGGTAAAAGTTGGTGAACTTTTTTCCACATACGCTTTGTTGACTTTTATATAACCCACTCTATGAAAATACACTACTATAAGTATTTTGACAGTAGTCTAACAAGCGTTGAAGCGTGTTATGTACCTTCATACTTCCACCTTTAGTGCACACAGCACAGGATCCAATATATTTTTTTCTTACACCCACCAAATCTATACCAATTACAAGCAGAAACAAGGTTATACAATTCATTTAAATTTAATTTAATCTTTTTTTATAACAGCTTATATTGATCTGGTTTTTAAACGTTTCTTTTATTTTATCCAACACTGTATACGCTTTTTATTTTTATAAAGTATTTTTGTGCGCTTGTTTTCAAAATAATTATGTCGTTGCTTGTACAAACATTTCTTTTCAAGTCTTGATATAAATGTATCAAAAAAAAAAAACTTTTTAAAAAAATGAAGAAAAACAGGTAATAGCATTACCAGCACTTGTGCTGTTTACCTATTGACAGTTTAGTTATAATCTTTTGAATATAACGAGGAAATTGTTATTTTTTTTACGGTGAAAGGTTTATATTGGTTAAAACTTTTTTTCTTTATCTCGAAATAAATATGTTTTAATTGCTAAATTGAGTAGTGCTAATAAATTAGCTGTAATGTATTGGCATTTAAAATTCAACGATGTTAATGAAAAGAAATTGTAAGTTTAAATTTGTCCTAGTACGAGTAAGTATGTGCGTATAATATTTACATTAAGTTGCAACTGTTGCGTGGTAAGAAAAAAAAAGTCATTAAGGAAAATTTATTTGATTTAGATTTAAATGCAACTGAAAACGATGCGTCAAATCTTAGTTTAAACGATTAAAGACTTTTACATGGTGCTTATTGATAACTTATTTCTGGTAATATAAGTATATCAAACTGGATTGACCGCCGGCTTATACTGTTAGAAGCGTTAAAGTAACATTATTCAACTGACACATTATAAAACAAATTAAACTTGACTCGATATGGATTAGGATAAATGAATCTACTTAATATGAATGCCAGCATTTCATCAATAACGATTTAAATTTAAATTGCATGTACAGTGAGTGACACTACAATGGAAACTTTTAACAAAATATATTTTTGACGACTTGGAACAGTAAATATCAAAAAAGTGGATCTTTTATTAATTTAAAAATTTGTATGTTTTTTTTTATTTAAAACAAAAAATATTAACTTAAAATAACAATGGAGACAATAATTGCAAACTTTCCCTCTATTTTTGGTTTCAATTTTTTGTTTGATATCCACTATTATTTTGTAACTGCCTCTATAGGAGCTGTCTTCCCATAAATTTTTTATGGGATTGAGATCTGGTAATTGGTCTAGCCTTTCCAAAACATTAACTTTATTAGATTCTAGTCATTCGGTTACACGTTTGGAGGTGAGTTTTGGGTCATTGGCATGTTGAAACCTCCAAACTAAGGGCACATTTTCCTTTGCGTATGGATACATTTTGGCATTTATCTAATAACAGGTATAGTATCTTTTACTACATGGCCATTCTTTGGCCCCGAAAAACAACTCCTTACCATAATATTTCCACCGCCAAACTTAATAGTTTTATTTGTATATTTTGGGTCTAGTCTTTTTCCCATTGGCCGTCGTACAAACGTTCTTCTATCATGGCCTCTTAAACTAAACTTGGACTCACCTGAAAATAGAACAATGTTCCAATACCTTCTTGATCAGTTCATGTGTTCTTTAGCAAAATTTATGCGAGCCAGACGACATGTTCACATTGATAACGATACCTTTCCATACTGCATGAAGAGTACAAGTTTTTTTTTTTTTGGTTTCATGAAATGTAGATTTTTGTTTTTTTGTTAATTTTTGTTTAGAACATGATGTTTTCACAATTTTCTTCAAACTATTTGAAAATACAGAATATTTTAACATTTTATTTTATACTAGATGTAACCCTGTGTGCCTCGCTACACACATATATCACATATAATATAAAGTTTGTGTAGGGGTGCCACGCGCATTTGTCCAATCCCGCCCATTTTTTTGTCTGACTACTCACGTTAATAATAGATGACCTGAGACAAATTTGCAAAGCTTTCTCTATCATATTAATATATATATTTAAAATTCACTTTGTATGGGAGATGCCACGCCCGCTAAAAATATTTAAAAAAAATTACAGCCTGTAGCACTCCCATATCCGCAGTAAGACTCTGTGAAAATTTCAGGAAGGTCAGATGAGTAGTTACGGAGATTACCTCCTACAAACAAACAAACAAAGAAACACATATTACCTCTTTATTATGTTAGTATAGATTATTAGCATAGATTTTTTTATATGAATACTTGCTGATATACAATGTTTTTTGTTTTTTCATAAGTACAACAATTATCAGATTTTTCGGCGTTCCTACCCTGGAGCAAGGTACATGTATCTGCCAAAGCTGTAAACGATTGCAATCGATTTAATTGCAATCACATGATTTCTCGTTAATGATTGCTAATTTTTTGATTGCATTCCAAATCCTAAATTGATTTCATGATTTCAATTTGAAATCATGAAATCAATACGACAAAAATGATTGAATCAATTTTTTGAAATTAATTCATATATTAATTGATTGCAATCGATTTGATTGCAATTATTTTAATTACTTACTACAATTACTTTAATTGCAATCAAATCCAGTAATTGCAATCAAAATTAAATCAATCAAAATCAAAATCTTCGTTCTCTTCAAATAAAACTCCTTCTTCTAGAAACAAAGATGACTCTGATAATTTTGAATTACCAACAATGTAAATTTGTGTATGAAGTTTAAAGTTTTGTAAAATTGGTAAACATAATTTTTAATTGCAATCAGTTTTGTGTCAAATTGCTAATAAATTAATTGTTCATATCAAGGTTTATGTATACAAGGTTGCGCATTCCCAGACCCCATCCCTTTTCTGTTTTTTTGACGTCTTACTCGTATGACGTCACGCAAAGTTTGTTCCTATCTAGCAGATACGGACACATCGTTTGAAATGCTTGATCGTTATCCGAGTCTTAAATCCACATTTATGAAATTCAACGCACCTTTACCGTCATCAGCTGCAGTAGAAAGGTTATTTTCTTTTGCAACTTTGCTAAATAATCCGCGTCGTAGATCGCTTTCAGATGGTAACTTTGAAAAGTTACTTCTATTAAAAGCCAATAGAGAGCTAACTAATGTAAAAAATGCTCAAAGTAATGAGTTAAATATAAGTGGAGGTTTTTACTAGAATCTGTTGTTTTATACTAAAACTTAGTGGTTTTCTCTAAAATCTGCTGGTTTCCACCAAAAATTTGAGGTTTCCACCATATTCTAGTGGAAACCGCTAGATTCTAGATTCCAAGTGTATATTATTTCGTAGAACTTTCCCTTTAGTTGTGATTTCAGTGCAATTCATTGAAATCGCATGATTTCAACAAAAATTTGATTGCAATCGAATTGATTGCAATTAAATTAATTAAATTAAATTAATTGCAATCAATGATTTCTAAAAAAATGATTTCAAAATGATTGCAATCACAAAATATTGCAATTTTGACAAGATTTCATTTTGAAATCTGAAATCATTTTGAAATCTAAGAATGAAATCAGTTTGGTTGAAATCACTTTGATTTCAATGCCAATTGATTGCAGTTTTTCACAGCTCTGGTATCTGTCCATGAGAAGAACATGGATTTTCCAAATTAGATCTGGCAACACTTAACTATTGGCCTTGAACTGAAAATATCATTTGGCAATTTTTCTTTAAAGCGATTTTTGATTTTGGCCATTTTTAATTTTGAAGATTTTTGTTTCTTGGGCGATTTTTACTTTTCGCGATTTTTGAGTGTGGCGATTTTTGATTTTGGCGATATGTTTTCCACGACAAATCACATTGATAACTAATGTACTTGTCAAAAGACTGTCGCTTTCGTAGTACTTCATATTTTTTACAGAGGAGGTGCCACGCCCACTATTCCCATCTCGTTCAATTTCTATTGGACTACTCACATTAATATCTGATGGAATCGTGCAAAATGTCGAGTCTTTCCCTTTTATAGTACACCAGTTATATGGTATTAGATATCTACTTTGCATGGGCGGTGCTACGCCCACTGCTACGATCACACCCATTTTTTTGTTCGACTAATACAAAGAACCTATGGGCTCATACAAAGCCACAAAGCCCTCTCGTTTACAGTACTCCAGATATATGACATTAAATAGTTACTTTGCATGGGGAGTGCCACGCCCATTGGTGTGAACCCGCCAATTTTTTGTCCGACTACTCATACTAAGATCTGATGGTGTCGTGCAAAGTGTCAAAGCTTCCCTTTTTTAGTACATCAGTTATATGATATATATTTATTTTGTACGGGCGGTGCCACGCATGATCACGCATGAATAGCTTATGGGCTCACACAAAGTCCCAAGACTCTCACTATAACAGTACTCCAGGTATATGGCATTTTATATTTAATTTGTATGGCAGGTGCCACGCCTATTGGTCCGATACTGCCCATTTTTGTCCGACTACTCACATTAATAATAGGTGACATCAGACAAATTTGAAAAGCTCTCTCTATCACAGTACTCGAGATATATAATATTGAATTATTACTTGTATGGGAGGTACCACGCCCACTTGTCCGATCCCGCCCATTTCCGGCGTAGCTACTAATATTAACAATAGGTGACCTCACACAATTTTGCAAAGCTCTCCCTCTCATAATACTCAATATATGTATATGATATTAAAAATTTACTTTGTGTGGGAGGTGCCACGCCCACTAAAAATATTTAAAAGATTATATCCTATAGCACTTCCCATACCGCAGTAAGAATCTGTGAAAATTTCAGGAATATCACGTGGGTAATTACGCAGATTACCTCCTACAAACAAACAAACAAACAAACACACATTACCTCTTTATAATATTAGTATAGATGTGTAGTGTAGATACATAGTTTCAAAGATAATGCAACGTAAAGAGAAGTAAGTGTACTACACAAGTTTTTTTTACTGGTTTACTGTGTTTTTAGTTTCAGATTGTTAATGACCTCTTTAGGTAGCATTTTTGAAATTTATTTTAAGTCTCTTGCTATTACAATGTTTTGCGCGGCCTGTGCCTAAATGTTGAGTCATCACCGTACCTCTTTCACGATACTTCTTTATAAATTTTTAAATTATGCTTTTATTCTTAGAATATTTCTCAAAAAATGTTTTTTCTCGCTTATCTATTTTTTTAATCATATTTTTTGTAACAAATTTGTTGTCTTTCGATAGAGAATACACTGAAGAGTGATTTCACAAAAGAAGTATATAATTATTAAAAAACATAATTGGCAAATTTAGAATTTAGAAAAAGTTTCCAATGTATTGTCACCTACTCTACAGTAAACGATAGTATACAACAAGGTATACATACATAGAAGAGTTAGAGATCTGATATTGACTAGGACTATAACTGTACTAAGTATTGGAGATTGTTAATTGAAGAAATACAGTTCGGAAGGTGAGGGTGAGTAAGTATTTTCGAATCACTAAGAATTTAAGGCAAAGTAGGTTTCTGAAAAAGTCAAATTGTAAAAGAATTCTGGTAAATTTTTAGGCAAATCCATTATTCAGTTTATTTTAACAATCGATTGATTGAGACAACTTTTGCTATTTTTGAAAAAATGAATTTCGTGCTGTCATCAAACACTTCTACTTGATAGGTAAAAAAATGTATTTAATGACGTCCAGTTGAGGCAGTTACTCGGAAATCATCGATAAAATCTGCGATATAGTTTTGAGTGACCGGCGAGTTAAAGTGCGTGAACTAGTTGAGGCCACGGACATATCACATGGTTCTGTGATTTCTATTTTGCACTACGAAATGCTATCGGCAAAATGGGTGCCGCCTTTGCTCACTATCGATAACAAACACAATTCAGTAGCTGGTTTATAGGGTTTCCGTCACGATCCTTATGAATTTCTTCCACGATACATAACTGTTGATGAAACATGGATTCAACCCTATACACCAGAAACTAAACAACAGTTCAAAAGCATATACAGTGAAAACAGCTTTTAAGATTATATCCAGGGATTTTGGAAATGCATCTACATTAACTTCTTCAAAAAAAGGGGGGAACAAATAATAGAGAATATTATTCATCATTGTAGGACCAATTAAGCTAAGAAATCAAGATAAAAACGTCACCATTTATCTTTAAGCAACATTTTTGACTTTTATTATATCGGTCCGAATATAATAATAAGTTTTGATTTTTATATGTATCTCTAAGAAAATAAAAATTATTTCCGAAGTTTATTATATCCCTCAGAAATAAAAATTAATTTATTTATTTTGATAAACTTGATATAAAAAACATGCAATAATGACTTATTTTTCCCGATAAAATATGAAAGTCATACATATATTATCAATCTGAGATTAAATAATAAAAAAAATTAATTAATTTTGGGGAGACTTTAAGACTTTAAGCATTATTTTTTATATCGATCCCAAAGTAATAATTTTAGATTTTTTAGATTTTTATAATATCTCTTAGAACATGAAAATCAATTCCGATTTTTATTATAGCACTCAGAAATAAAAATGATTTTTAATTTTTTTTTAAAATAAAAATTAGTTAATGACTTATTTTTTCCCGCGATATAATTAAAATCAAATATAGTGGTTTTGTGTTATATTTTACATATTTATAACGCATGGTTTGGTGTACCCTAAAAAATTTGTTCTCAGTAGGAGAAGTGCGTCACGTATGCGGAATAATATCTCGTCTAATTTCCAACCACCACACATTGGGTTGATATGCACCAAAACTGGTGATTAATTGAAGATTAAAAATAAACTTTTATAAAAATAATAATCGATTGTATGTTAAAGTAAATCAAATTCTACGTCACTATCTGTTGAAACTATTATTCTTAGTTGTTTTTTTTCCTGCAGTGTTCTCTCAAAATGGTTATAAATCAGCAAATCCTGAGAAAAGGTGAACACCAAGCAAAAAAAAAAAATGTTATTTAATATGCACATGTCATACATCAAATTAAAGCACAAGATCTCTACTTCAATAATCTAACAAAATAAGTTAATTATTTTAAGAACTGGTACTACTATAGCCATATCTGTGATGAATGTTCTCAACATTTTTAAATTATCATATTAGTTGCAATCTGCTAACATGTTTTCTCCAAGCGATGCAGTCCAAAATGGCTGACTTGATGTTCTAAGTTGGTAGAGATATCAGTGGTGTGTTTTTTTATCAAAGGAATTGCAAAGCCTCAAGTTTAAAAGTAAATACTATTCTTTTTAGAAAAACTAATCAGCATGTCACAACCGTAACAAAAAGTATCCTTTCAGTTAGAATAAAACGGATTCTGTACTCATTATTGTTGTGTAACATGTGTAATATATCAAAAGTAATACTGGCCATGTATGCAAACATAATATAAACAAAAATGCTATTTTGCCCAGTTTATTTAATTAGTGTTACGGTTGTGACACTCGGTTGTGACATGCCATTTTTGTTGCTGTCATTTACACACTATAAATATAGGGTAAAATTTAGTTTCCACACACGTGTAAAAATAACAATCATACTCAATGCAAATCAATCACACGATGTATAAATAACACTCATACACAATGTAGAACACATATTTATTATTGAATGACTGAATTTCTTAATTCAACAATATATAACGGTTAAGAAGATCGGTAAGTGTTAAAGGGCGATGAGTGCAGAATAGTAGGCGGACGAAGTGAAATTGAAACAGACGGACACTGAGAGATATAGCATCACAAAAT
This sequence comes from Cordilura impudica, assembly GCA_963682025.1. NCBI lineage: Eukaryota > Metazoa > Arthropoda > Insecta > Diptera > Scathophagidae > Cordilura > Cordilura impudica. The sequence goes on along the minus strand of OY821519.1, from coordinate 35,181,517 downwards.
TGACGTTTTTATACTCAAACGAGTACAGTGGAATCGAATGGGTTAAGAAATATATTCAATATAAATATAAGTCAGTAGATAATAAGTGGGCAGACTTAAACAAACCATTATATTATCTTGGTACTACAATGACGTGAGAGATGGCTAAATTTGCATTCAGTACTTAGGAAAAAAAAGAGGAAAAGTTGGCGCATTATGTTTAACCTAGTAATGATGATTTTGACACTGATGTTGGAATAGAACAGATTAAAGATTATTTGCCTATTTCTAAAGAAGTTCGGGGGAAATTGTATTTCAAAGATAACAAGTTTTTTATTTTAGTGTATTCATAACATTGTAATATCAGTATTGTTATAGCCATATAGTTACAAATAACTCCAAGGGACCGTTAAAATGTTTCATAATAACGATATTTTCGTTGTCATGGAAATTGTTTGTAATAAAACTAAAGACAATTCATTTGTTTTTTTTTCTTCCCTGAAAGTTTCTCGCTTGTGGGTTACATAAACTCTATGATAAATGGAGTTTAAGGGACCAAGAGAGAAAAATTTTTGAATACAACTCTAAATAGTTAAATATATATCTGTTTTGACAACTACATTTTTTTCATTTCTGTATTTTACTCAAGGGAGCACAAAACGTGAAATGATCATCAAGGGAAAAAATATGTGTCACCAATTGTGTCACAACCGTAACAACAGCAAATTGATTTTTTGCATTAAGTACAATAGCAAATTGAATAAGTGAAGGTTCCATAATTGTACCTTTAGGTGAGTGCTAAACCCCAAAAATTGTTCATAATGTTTTCATAAGACAGGATAGCTGCAATCATCCGGTAAAAGTGTACTTTGTGTCACAACCGTAACCAGGATTTGCTGAAATCGAAAATTAACTCATTTCAAGTTATTATTTTTGTATTTTAGCACTTTCAAAGTAATTTAAGTAAATTTATGCATTTTTTGTGTGTAAATAAATGTTGCAAAAATATTTTTATTCAAAATCAAGGAAACGAATCGAATAATTCATTAGCTACTCTCAAAAGCTGAAGGACTATGATCAACGTGTTTTGAATTCATCCTAAATACAATAATATTCAACTTTGTATTTTTTTTGTACAAATTATGCTAACCCAGATCCGTTAAGCAGAATATGTAGCAATAATGATTTATATAAACTTATTGATTATTCTAAATATATAAATGTCATTATACGTAATATGATATTATACTTGAATTGCTAATTTTATATTGTTAATATTTTTACTAGTGACTTTTATATTTATGTATTTTTGGAATTTTATATAACTTGGTATCTTTATAAATAGCCATAGACCCAAATAAATAAATCAATCGAAATTTATTTTTTTTAATTAGTTAAGAGAAGTAAAAGAAGACGAAGAATCTTTAGACCTCGTTCATTTGTATTATCAATCAGGGCCCATAATTCTTTATCTGTATTAGATTAAATTTGCTTAGAATTTTATTTTGGAAAATAAAAAAATAAATTATTTCTATCGAAAAATTTTGATGCCATATACACCCAACTCTTGTTAAACAGACTTTTAAAAACGATTTGTTGCACGAAATAATTTGTTTTAACGCGAAACCCGAAGAAATTTATAATTTAAAGAAATAACCCATTCGATCGTGGTATAAGAGCAACGCTTAAAGTTTATATTAAGAGCAGAAAAATATTTAACGAAATATTTCGATCATGGATTTTGCTGCACAAACGCGTAAGTAAAATGTATTTTCCCTCATTTAATTTCAATTCATTTTTTTAATACTCTTTTCTATGTGTGACTTTCATGAAGTTATGAAAAAATAATTACTAACCTGAGCTGTGAGTGAGCTTGATTAAAAAATGCTTCGGTCACAATTCTCTCATACATTAATTTTTATTTTAATTACGATTGACTTTTTTGAGGTAATTTTTATAGGGATCTTAGCTCTAACCCTATGCGCTTCGCTATACCCATTGTAACGAAATAAAAAAACTGGCAATACATTTTGTAGAAAACTGTTCTATTTATGTTTGGCATTTTTTGATTTTGTCGATTTTTGCATTTGCGTCTTTTGATTTTGCCGATTTTTGTTATCGCTATTTTCGTTTTTGGAGATTTTTGATTTTGGCGTTTGTTTGTTTGTTGTGATTTTTGTTATTCGTGGTTTTCGGTTTTGGAGATTTTTGATTTTGGCATTTTTTTGTTTGTTGTGATTTTTGTTATTCGCGATTTTCGGTTTTGGCAATTTTTGATTTAGGCGATTTTTTATTTTGGGCGATTTTAGCTATTCGCGCTTTCTGGTTTTGATGAATTTGACTTTGGCGATTTTTTGTTGTTATTTTTGATTTTGGCGATTTGTAGTTTTAACGATTTTCGATTTTGGCGTTTTTCGGTTTTGGCAATTCTTGATTTTGGCGATTCCGTCCATAGTTTCCATGACTATTCACATTGGTAATTAATGATTTGATTTTTTGACGATTTTTTTTTGTAATTTTTGATTTTGGGAATTTTTTTTGTTTTTTTTTGGGATTTTTGATTTTGGCGATTTTTGTTATTCAAGATTTTCGGTTTTGGCGATTTTTGATTTTGGTAATTAATGTACTTGTCAAAAGCTTCAAGACTGTAATTTTCATGGTATTTCATATTTTTTGTATAGAAGGTGTCACGCCCATTTGTCCGATCCCGCCCACTTTTAGGCAACTACTCACTATAATAACTTATGAACCCAAAGTTCCAAGACTTTATATTATAGTACTCAAATTATATGGCATTAAATATTTACTTTGTATGAGGGTACCACGCCCATTGGTCGGATCCGAACATTTCTTTCCGAGTACTAACGTTGATAACTTATGAACTCACACAAATTCCCAAGGCTTTCACTATTATAGTACTGCAGTTATATGATATTAAATATTTACTTTGTATGGTGGGTGCCACGCCCATTAGTCCGATCCGAACATTTTTTCCGAGTAATAACGTTGATAACTTATGAACTCACACAAATTCCCAAGGCTTTCACTATTATAGTACTGCAGTTTAATGATATTTTTCCTCAACTCTTCAAATTAGTTTAATATGTACATGTACATAGTTTCAGAACACTTGCTGTCGTAGTACTTTAAATGCAATTTACTCAAAATAAAGGATAAAATTTAAAAATCTGTAAATCTGCAAAACAGCTAAAAAGAAATACCTTTTAAATAATATACGTTTGGTCAAAATCGGGATAAAATGGTAGAACAAAACATCTGTTGCCTATTAATATTATAGATTCTTTTTATTTTGTGCTGATGTTTGTAACTAGCAAAAAAATGTTTGACCTGGACCCACCATCTGACTGTTTGTATGTCTATGTAAATCTTGTAATCAAACAACAGGTTACAAATATAAATATGTATATGTTGATAAAATTTGATATATAAGCCTTTGTCGGCCATAGGGCGGTGAAAATCGGTGCATATCGACTTATAAATATCAGTTTATGAGTTATAAAAACCCCTATATGACTATTTTTAGTCATAGCCCCAATATAAAGGTGCATCCCGATCTTTACATAAATTTTTAAAATTTTTTTTTTACTAAATTTGGTCATGATCGGTCCATTTTTAACCTAGTCATCATCCGGCTATGATCTTTTCATCTCTGCAGGGCACAAATTAATAACAGAGCCACCCAAATTTAGTTTATGCTAATTTTCTATATCCAATTATGAGTGACAATATAATGGAAACTTTTTACAAAATATCTATGTTTTTGACAACGAATGGTGAATGCCAAAAAAATGTAATAATAACATTAATAACTTTTATTAATTAAAAAATTTGTATGTTTTATTTATTTAAAAAACAAAAAAATAACTTCAGAAAAACATAACAAACGTCTTCATTTATGCTGTTATGCTGTTGACAAAACAATGGAAACCTTTACTATACAATAATTGAAAACTTAACCTCTATTTTTGGTTTCAATATTTTGTGGAGTATAAATTGTTTTTTAGTACTAATTCACAACGCCACAACGCCGTGGCACAGACTCAATTAAATTGTTAATAATATCCATCTTCCTTTGCCACTCTGAATTAACGGCCTCTATGAGATTTATCTTCTTTATGTAATTTCGTGTCCGTATTTTTTTTATCTGTAATTTCCCTTAGTTATTCTACGGGGTTGAGATATGGTGATTGGATTGGTCAATCCATTGGATTGTAGCCATTCGGTTACAACTTTGGAGGTAAGTTTTGGGTTATTGTCATGTTGAAACCTCCTTTAGAATTTATCGGTATCCAATACCAGTTATAGTATCTTTAACTACATGAATTGCACCCATAACATTTCCACCGCAAAACTTATTATTGTCTTGTCCCTTAGTCGTCGTACAAATATTCTTCCATGATGGCGTCTTAAATTAAACTTTGACTCAGCTGAAAAGAGAATTGTTTTCAAATTTCGTTTTGATCAGTACAGGTGTTATTTAGCAAAATTTATGCGAGCCCAACGATATCAGTGGTTTCTTAACAGGATATCAGTGGTTTCTTAACAGGACACAGCATATTTTTTTAGTTTCAGATTGCTAATGACATCTTTAGGTAGCATTCTTGGACTTATTCATAGAATATTTCGCACAAATTTCCTTTTGCATAAGATCAGTAGTGAAATCATCTTATTCTAGTTTTTGACTCTTCACAAAATTTTATTCTTGCCGTGATTTTATAGTAATTAATTATAAGATTAATTAAAATTTAAAAATACAATTGCGTTTTAAAAACAGTTGAAATAAAACGACAGAAACTATAAGTATTTAAATAGCGGTTAAGATTTTATACATTTTCTTTCATACCATCATCTGTTCTTATTGTTTTAATCAACCCTGTTACAGAAGTTTAAAAGTTTCCACTGCTTTGAGATCATTAAAAAATACTTTTTTTTCGTTTATCCATTTTTTTAATTGTATTTTTTGTAAATTTTTTTTTATTTTTCACCAAAGAGCGATTTCGCTAATAAAAAATACATAATTTTAGGACCTAATGCGAAATTATTAAAAAATAAAATTGGCAAATTTAGAATTTTGTAAAAGTTGCCAATGTATTGTCAGCCACTGTATACATGAAATATGAAGACTAGTGTTATTATGGCATATGTTAGTATGTGAATATGAAATGGATGGTCATGTTTTACAAATGGTAATACATGAAAAACGTAAGTAAATTGTTGTAACTACATTAAAATTGAGATACAAATTTAAACATAACATCCTAAATTAAATAAAAAAAACCATATGAGTCCGATCACAACAGGGGAGATGTGTAAACATCTGGTAATAAATAAAATGCAGAAAACAGCGACAAAAAGGTTACTACATATCATAATTTTTTCACCAAACAATCATGTCACACCGATTTGTCTTAATGCTCACATATTACGCTGTTTTTGTGATTGTATTGTGAATTAGAAATTTACCCCCCTGCGCGTTTAGATGTTTACACATCAATAACAGGTTTCTTTGATTAAGCGAATTTAATGACACACAACTTTTATAAAATGTCGTAATTCTACGTAAGATTCTCAACACATTTGTTTTTTGTGTAGACTAAAATTTGTAAATAAAAAAAGAAACAATTAACCTAATTTTAATAAAGACCGTATATAAAATCAATACCATGAATAAGCAAAACATAAATTTTCTTTTCAAGTGTGTCCTTAAAAAAACTTTAGATTAAATGATATTTTTGAATAGGAAAGAAGATTTGAACGTTGTTCCACCAAACAAGATATATCGAATTTGAAACCACAATTTTTATTTTTATACCCTCTACACCACTGTGTGGATTGTGTTTGAGCAAAGATGAATGAATTCGAATGAAGGAAAAGTAATTGTTGACAAATTGATACCAAATCTAAACCGGCAACTATGTTTTAGTGCAAAAGACTTGAAAATTGCTAGAAGTACTGTAGATTATGTTATGGAACACTACTTTGAAACCTTATCTATATCGAAGAAGCAACGGACAACAAAATTTACTGCAAAGTAACAGTTTAGAAAATAAAATTTAGTTATCCAAAAAAAAAACAAAAAAAAAAAAGAAAAACAGTTACCAACAGTCAGCATGGTTCAAAGCAGCAAGGGACGGAATGTGTAATAACCCGAAAGAAATCAAAGGTGCCAAAATTCTCAGAAAAGCAACAGAAAGTCATAAACACTAGATCAAGAAACTTGTATACACTTTTAGAAAGGAAAAATTTGGTTCGCAATATCTTGCCTGGTAGGCTATTTGTTAATGCGGCAAAAAGTCATCTGGGGGGGGTGAGGAATTCCATATCAGGGTGAAATTACTCGACCAAAGGGTTTGGCATTCTCTGGCCAATCATTTTTTTATGACCTGTTATATTTTTTTATTCTCTGTATGTTTAGTTTTACAGGTTTTTTTTTGTATGTTTAGTTTTACAGGTATAAATATTTAATTTAAAGCGAAAAATGGAAATGTGCAGCTTGAAAGCTGTTTTACTGCGTAAGACCAGTGAAAAACCTTCCGTTTCAATCGCGAATAGTACAGAATCGAAAGAAACATATGATGCACTAGGAAATATTTTAAATATGGTAAACTACGTTGCGTATACTTTTATATAGTTACAATTCGTAGAACTCGAGAAAAGACGTTACTTTTCAAAGAAACATTTTTTTTAATTGCTACGTACTGAAAAACATTTTTAATTGTCTTTGGCTGTATTTGTATACCCTCCACACCTCAATGGCAGAGGGTATATATAGATTTATCATTCCGTTTGTAACGTATCGTAAAACTAATTTCCGACACCATAAAATATATATATATAATTGAGCCTTATCACAGCTCGAGCCGATGTAGCGATGTCCGTCTGTCCGTCTTTCTGTTGAAATCACGCTCATTCACAAAAAAAAACCATTTAACTGGGTAAAGTTACGATAATATCATTTGCCATTATTCCCACCAGGTTGGTATTTAAAATAGGGTAAATCGGGCACCATTGTGCTTAGATACGAGCAAAAAATCCAGCGTGTTTGTTGTAATATTTTAGTGGTTGAACATTTGTACAACAACATTCACAGTTCAAAAAAGCCGCAAAAAAAATATGCATCATATGTAAGTAGTATTGCCACATATTTTTTTTTATCGTTATCACGATATAATAAAAAAAATCGCCAATATGAAAGAAAAAATATAATCCCTAATGAAAAAGGAAAAATGCAAAATTGAAACTTAAAAATGAAAAATGGAAAAATAAAAATGAAATTTGAAAAATTGAGAATTGAGAAATGAAAAATGGAACATGAAAACTGAAAAATTAAAAATAAAAAATTAAATTGAAATATGAAAAATTAAAAACTAAAAATTAAATATTAAAAATTAAAAATTAAAAATTAAAAATTAAAAATTAAAAATTAAAAATTAAAAATCAAAAATTAAAAATTAAAAATTAAAAATTAAAAATTAAAAATTAAAAATTAAAAATTAAAAATTAAAAATTAAAAATTAAAAATTAAAAATTAAAAATTAAAAATTAAAAATTAAAAATTAAAAATTAAAAATTAAAAATTAAAAATTAAAAATTAAAAATTAAAAATTAAAAATTAAAAATTAAAAATTAAAAATTAAAAATTAAAAATTAAAAATTAAAAATTAAAAATTAAAAATTAAAAATTAAAAATTAAAAATTAAAAATTAAAAATTAAAAATTAAAAATTAAAAATTAAAAATTAAAAATTAAAAATTAAAAATTAAAAACTAAAAATGAAAAATTAAATATTAAAAATTAAAATTTAAAAATTAAAAATTTTAAATTTGAAATATAAAATTAAAAAGTAAAAAGTAAAAATTAACAATTAACAATTGAAAATTAAAAATTAAAAATTAAAAATTAAAAATTAAAAATTAAAAATTAAAAATTAAAAATTAAAAATTAAAAATTAAAAATTAAAACTTAAAAATTAAAAATTAAAAATTAAAAATTAAAAATTAAAAATTAAAAATTAAAAATTAAAAATTAAAAATTAAAAATTAAAAATTAAAAATTAAAAATTAAAAATTAAAAATTAAAAATTAAAAATTAAAAATTAAAATTAAAAATTAAAAATTAAAAATTAAAAATTAAAAATTAAAAATTAAAAATTAAAAATTAAAAATTAAAAATTAAAAATTAAAAATTAAAAATTAAAAATTAAAAATTAAAAATTAAAAATTAAAAATTAAAAATTAAAAATTAAAAATTAAAAATTAAAAATTAAAAATTAAAAATTAAAAATTAAAAATTAAAAATTAAAAATTAAAAATTAAAAATTAAAAATTAAAAATTAAAAATTAAAAATTAAAAATTAAAAATTAAAAATTAAAAATTAAAAATTAAAAATTAAAAATTAAAAATTAAAAATTAAAAATTAAAAATTAAAAATTAAAAATTAAAAATTAAAAATTAAAAATTAAAAATTAAAAATTAAAAATTAAAAATTAAAAATTAAAAATTAAAAATTAAAAATTAAAAATTAAAAATTAAAAATTAAAAATTAAAAATTAAAAATTAAAAATTAAAAATTAAAAATTAAAAATTAAAAATTAAAAATTAAAAATTAAAAATTAAAAATTAAAAATTAAAAATTAAAAATTAAAAATTAAAAATTAAAAATTAAAAATTAAAAATTAAAAATTAAAAATTAAAAATTAAAAATTAAAAATTAAAAATTAAAAATTAAAAATTAAAAATTAAAAATTAAAAATTAAAAATTAAAAATTAAAAATTAAAAATTAAAAATTAAAAATTAAAAATAAAAATTAAAAATTAGAAGTTAAAAATTAAAAATTTAAAATTTAAAATTTAAAATTAAAAATTAAAAATTAAAAATTAAAAATTAAAAATTAAAAATTAAAAATTAAAAATTAAAAATTAAAAATTAAAAATTAAAAATTAAAAATTAAAAATTAAAAATTAAAAATAAAAAATAAAAATTAAAAATTAAAAGTTAAAAATTAAAAATTAATATTTGAAATTAAAAATTTAAAATTAAAAATTACTAGCTAATTCAGATAAAAATATTTTAATGTTTGCTTTTTTTAATATTAATAACAAGAAATTTTTAGCCAAGAATCAGTTGAATTTTTTTTAATTATGAATTATCTAAAAATTTTCTTATAGGGATCAAACTTTGGGTGTTATAACGCTGGCTGCTATAAATAATGAATTTCATTAGGGGGTTTTCTACTCTAGTAAAATAAAAATAATATCATATTTCAAATAGTAACTAATTCTTTCAATAGAAGACACGATCATTGTTTTTTATAACAAGAAATTTTAATAGAAAGAGAAGAAAAGCAATTAACTTTAAATTTAATTGGCATTCGAAATTAAAATTTCAGTACTGACAACAGTTTGAAAGTGGTAGCCGTACCCAATATTCGTTGCATGGTATCAAAGATTTGGCCCAGCCGAATTTAACACTCTTGTTTCAGTTGTTTATGGCCAAAAATTTTGACTTATTGGTGAAAATTGATAAAAGAAGGGGAAAAAATTAAATATTTTTTGAGTATTTCATCCCATAAAATTAGTCAGACTTGATTATTTATATGGATATATTAATAAAAACTAGCAGATTCCAGCGCTCGAAATTCGAGTGCAATTCCTAGGTAGCTTTATTTTTCAACTTAGCCAGTTCACAAACCAACACTTTTATGGTTTATTATTTGGTGAATGAAGATAACAAACTCATTCACAAACACATTAACAAATTTAAAAAGAACACATAGCATATGCGTAATTTTACGTATGTGTTATTAGCAAATTTAAATGCAATTTACTCAAAATAAAGGAAAAAATTTAAAAATCTGCAAAACTTCTAAAAAGAAATACCTTTCAAATAATATACGTTTGGTGAAAATCGGGATAAAATGGTAAAAGAAAACATCGGTCACAAGAAATCGCCTAGCCTATTAATATTATAGATTATTCATTTAAGTTATATGCCAGCCATACACTACACAAGTTCAGCGCTCAAGTCTAGCACTGTACAGTGCGTTTGTGCAGTGTATGGGGGTGTTTGCGCAGTTAAACTGAGCAAAAATCAAAACGATAACATAACACTGTCAAATGTTTGATGAATGACATTCGGAGAAAGCTGAGATTAGAAAAAAAAATTGATATTAAATTTATTTAAATATAATTTTATGACTTCATTTTAATAAAATTAAGTAAAACAACAATTTAAATAACATTATATTTGGTCTATTGTCTACTTTAAGTTTTTCGGATTTGAAACGAAACAATCCATATCTTTATATGTGTGATTTTTACAATAAAATGTAAAATATGTGTAAAGGGAAAAACATGCTTTACATCTTGTCGGACGTACTGTCGGTCGTTTTGTCTTGAAGCAAATACGAACTCGTACAATCGGGAAAACAAAAATAATTTACATAAACACTACCATCAACAATAATGCAATACATATAACTCAAAAAAATCATGTGAGTCCGATTACATGGGAGATGTGTAAACATCTAGTAATTAAAGATTTTTGTATGTCACTTTTTTAAAATCAAACAGAAAGCGTCATCTATGTATCACTTATATACTTGTGGGGTTGTTGAATTATGTATATGTTATACGTTTATATTGTGAAATTTTTGTCGTTTTACAGCAAAGGGTTGTTAAATTAGCTGAAACAATTTTTTATCATAATTTTTTCACCAAACAATTATAAGTCACACCGATTTGTCTTAATGCTCACATATTACGCTGTTTTTGTGATTGTATTGTGAAATAGAAATTTACCCCCTGCGCGTATAGATGTATTTATATCTTCACCTCTATACTTCCAAAAAAAGTCCCATGCATTGAAAGTGTTTCGTTATTTTAATTTGCTTTTCTCTTTTAAACTTTTTAGGAAATATACATTTTTCTTAGGCTCACTTGAATAGCGCCCTAACGTTGTTATCAGTTTTCGACTGAAAGTCAAAGGCAAAAGTGCTTCAAATATTGTAATTGTTTATTAAATAATATACTGCTCAAGAAGCATTGCCTTAACTTTTGCCATGCCAACATGATGTGTAATAGGGAGAGTGGTAACGTGTAATATTTTCTGGCTACAATAATTACCTTTACGATCTGCGCAAGTAGGATCATGTGCTAAACCGTTTACACTGCCGGAAGGGCGGTTTCACGTTACATGAGTAATTTCTTATAATGACAGCTTAAAGCTGCATATTTTGACGCACAGAATAAAAAAAATGCGTTGGAAAAGGCTTTTCAGCAGGTATTTGAGCTATTAGGCAGCTTGGAACGGAACTTTCACACTGCTAAAGTCTTGGATTGAATATCAAAATGAGAAGTTGGTGGTCTGGCCATCATACTCGCCTGACCTAAATATTATTGAAATCAGGAAAGAATTACTTATTATTAAAAATTAAAAAAAAATTTATTATGTAAGCTAATGATGCAATATGATTCGACGTAATTAAGTAAATAATGTTTTTTATGTAAGCTGTTGTTTAAGTGAGCCAAAGAAAAACATTTTGATCATCAATTTTGTTAAAACTTCCAAAATAATACTTTCGAATAAAATATGTCAACTAGGTTTTGCTGTCATTTTTAGAATTGAATAAACTTAAAAAAAAATCATGCGAGTCCGATCACAGGGGAGATGTGTAAACATCTAATCTAGTAAGATTTTTTATGGAACTTTTTTAAAATCAAACAGAAAGCGTATCTATGTATCACTTATAGCAATCAACTGCAGGGGCTCTGCTAATATAAAAATATTTATTATATTATGGTTAATTTTTCGTTTTTCATTTTTATTTTTCATTTTTACATTTTTAATTTTTTATTTTAAATTTTTTATTTTTAATTTTCATTTTTTGTTTTCAATTTCTCATTTATTTTTCATTTTTTATTTTTCATTTTTTCATTTTCAAAAAGGTTATTACATATCATAATTTTTTCACCAATACAATCATAAGTCACACCGATTTTGTCTTACGTCTTACGCTGTTTTTGTGATTGTATTGTGAAATAGATTTTAACCCCCTGCGCGTATAAATGTTTACATATCAAAAAATAATCGCATTGCTGGTTCGGGAGCAATGGAGCTTGAAAACAAATTATAATGGGGGGGAGGCGATATTCAAGTGAGCGGCAGTTTACATGCATATATATATTTTATTTGTTACCCTATTCATTCTTTCGTAAGTTTCATATTTATCTTGCATTGCACATAGTTACATTAGCTGTAATCCAAAGTGCGACAAAGTATATGTCTATTTTTAATTAAAAAAAGGGTATTTAAAAGAAATATCGCCACTTTTTGTTTACACTAGGGTATTTTATAACCTTTTTACTAGTATTATTAAAGATTGAATCCATTAAAGTAAAAAAGTTCGAAAAAAATTCATTGCGTTTTTTGTCATAAATTTGAATAAAAAATAAAAATTATTTTATGAGTCAGAAGTTTAAAAAATTTATAAACCGAATTCAACTGTAATTGAAATTTTTTAAATGGGTCGATAATGGGTAAAATACTTCAATAGATATTCGTGAGCTTATTTTTTTTCCATAAAAGTGGAAACCCAATAAGAGAGATTGTAAAGCCTGGTTTTCACTATGTCCTATAAACTGACAACAAACAATTGCCTCAACTTACATCTATTAATTTTCTATTAATTACGTTTGCATTACATCTTATAAACTAACAAAAAATCCGGCTGTCAAACAAAAACAAATTACCAACATGTTGGCAAATTCCTTTTAGATGTAAAATGTTGCCAAAAATTGCAAATGACAAGACAATACAAACCGTTTTCATACAAATGACAATAATTGACAACAATTGACATTGAAAATGACATACTGAAAGCCAGGTAAACAGACCATCATTCAAAATATCGTTAAACGCTATAGAAAGTTTCACGATGTTGCAAATAGGCCAAAAAGCAACAACTAAAATATTTCCTAAAGCTGATAAGTATTTGGTAAGAAAAATCTCAAATAACCGTTATCTAAGAGCTTCAAAGTTGGCAGGAAAAGAGCCAGTACTTCCACCGTCTGAAAGATGCTGCGAAAAGAAAATTTGGGAGGAAAAAAAACATTTATAAGGCTAATAAGAAATTACGTTTTCAGTTCGCTTAAGAACACAGACTAGGCGATATTTCATTCTGGTAAAAGGTTTTATTCACTGACGAGAGCAAGTTTAACTTTTTGGTTCGGGTGAAAGACCCTACATATGGATAAAGCCCAATCATGCACTTTTGCCCAAAAATTCAAAACCAACATGAAGGAGGCTCAGTGATGGTTCCCTATTTTATTGATGAATTTTTTGACCCTAAATATTTTGAAAATAATGGCTAAATCGTTTGAAAGACTTAGTCATGGTGACGATTGGTATTTTTATAAACACAACGACCCCAAGCCGCCCCAAACCCCCTGATGTCAATCCAATTGACAATTTATGGAAATATTTGGGACAACGGCTCAAAAACACTCCATTTCCAAAAGAGCAGATCTAAAAACGGGCTTACTTGAAAAATTACAGAATATTAGTGCTGAATATTACAATCAATGAAAACACGTCTTAAAAAATATCAAAAATAGAGCTGTATTAGAATAATTCTAGCTAGAGCCATGCGAAAGGTATTGCAAATCTTTTTTCTCGAATAGATAGAAGAAAGATAAAACTAGTAAAATCTTAAGAGCCACATGGCAACATTTAATAATTTAACAAAGTAAGCAAATTTTGACTAAAATGGATGTGTAAAGTTTGGGGAGTGGACTTCCCGAAAACTCCCTTGGTGCCTTATAGAATAACATGTCTTCTATCTAAAAAAAAATCAAAATGACCAAAATGATAGGTCCACTCCTCTGGACTACATGTTAAATTTTATGGCATGGGTATTTAAAAACCCATTTAGGTATAAAAGGGTTCTAAAAAATTTTTAATGTTAAAGAGCGTTGCGGCTTCGTTTTGAATTCAAATAATCTAGCCCATAAAATCAAAGTTTTTTTTAAAACACTTTCTTTCCTTATTCATATGAGTTTTGAATTTCTCCGTGACTGTGCGTGACTTTTCGTGACTATTTCAAAATTAATCCTTGGTCACAACAAGTCTATGCACCAAGTTACAGATTTATTGCATTTATTGCGTGACTGTGCGTGACTATGCGTATCTGTGCGTGACTACCCCAAAATTAATCTATAGTTACAGCAAGACTATGGGCCAAGTTTCAGATCAATTGGATGAGGGGAAATGGGGTTGCTCCACGGCAGACAGAGAGATAGAGAGTTAAAAGAAAGAGTTTAAAAAGAATAAAAACAAGAGTTTTAAATGCAGCTATGCCGAATCTTTTGTACCCTCCAGCTGTGTTTTACGTCTACGTTAATATCTGCACTATGTTTAACAAATATAAATAAAATATTTCAAAAAGTAAACAATTTGTCCAACTTAATTTTTAGTATTTTTATAGGTGTCTCCTTATATTAGATCATATCATGTTACAATGATACCCGATTTATCCCATTTTAAATACCTACCTGCTCGAAATAATAACGAAACAATATTATCCTAAGTTGACATAGGTAAATGGTTTATTTTGTGAATTAGCGTGATTTTAACAGACACATGGACGGACGGACACACATCAATATATCAACTCGAGATGGTATAAGGACCAAGAATATATTCTGTGGTCATAAGCATTAAACGCCAGAGTCGAAAATCATGTTTTCGAGAAAAATATTTTTTTACTTAAATGTAATGGGGCTTCACTACGACTTAGGTCAGCATGTTTTTATTAATATCTTATCAAAAACATTGTTAGAGAAACGGGGATTTCATGTAAATATAAAGATTTAACTCAAATCGTTCTCAAGTCAACTTAGGCAGTTATCGATTGTGACCACAGATATATGTATACTTTATGGGGTCGCAAATTCAGTTTTCGATGCATTACGAACGAAATGACAAACAGCACATTGAATATTTTCAATTAAATTAATTTATTTCTACGTTTTATAAATTTGGGTTACGTAAACGAACTTTAAAGAACAGCAATTCTAGACTTAGTAAATACTAGCAGAGCCCAGCCCTCGAAATTCGAGTGCAAATTCTAGGAAATATTATTTTTTCATTAAATTTATTTCATTATAAAAATTTGTTGAACACACAGAAATAAGAGCGTAAAGGTATTTGAACCACCTTGTATGCCTTGTAAAGGCATGCTAATTTTAGGCAATTCTCAATTCAACACAGGGCGTGTGATATGCAATTATCATAATGAAATTCGATTGCGTTATTGTCGTTATTGGTTTATGTCCAAAATTATTTTTCAATTCAACACAGGACTTTTCATATACAATTTTTGCAAACACATTAACAAATTTAATAAACACATTGTATAATTTTACGTATGTATTAATAGCAACTTTAAATGAATTTTAATCAAAAAAAAAAAAAAAAATTAGTTCCAGACGGTGCAAATCTGTAAATCTGTGGACGGCTAAAAATAAATATCTTTCAATTGAGGTATATTTGGTCCCAATCGGTTTAAAAATGACAAAGTTACATCGGTCACTAGAAATCGCCATGCCTCTTAATATTATAAGGTGTTATTGAAAAATAGTTAAAGCATAATTTAGTTTAAATACATGAATGAAATTAAAATAAATGTTATTAAATAAGCTACCGTCTGTTTTAACAGAATATAAAATAACATAACTACTCACTTTGCGCAAGAAATGTGAATTTTTATGTGGGTTTTGATTGATTTTAAGTTATACATAAAAACTTGTTTATTTTACGTATAGACTTTAAGAAATGATTGTGTTGTTATGATTTTAAACCATTTTTTTTTAAATTAAGATTGTTACGATATGAATGAAAAAAAAAACGTTACTTTCGAAAACTATTTTATATGAACTATTTTAAGTTAACTATGCGCATTGCGCTTTTCTCATTTATAAGTTATTACATCTTTATATGGATTTTTTTTATTTAATTTTCTTTACAGAGTTCATGAATAACAACAATTTTTTATTTGGACTTAGAAAAGGAAACTGTAGAGTTTCTGCATTTCAAACTCAATGAATGTTTTATCGAACTGTCATTGAGATCCTATGACATGTCACATTCATATTAATAGTAAAAAGGAAGCTTTTTAACTAATATCTAGTATATACCTAAGTTTTGAAAAAAATAAATTAATTGATAATAAACATGAGTGTTATAATTCGTTTACAAAATTTACCATGGTCGGCAAATGCCTTGGACATACGACAATTCTTCAAAGGTCTGTCAATTCCAGAAGGTGGTGTTCATATTGTCGGCGGCGAAATGGGTGATGCTTTTATTGCTTTCAGGTAGATATTTTAAATACATATATACATTAATATATACTTGCTTTAATTATTATTTCTAAGTTTTAATACTGAAAGAGAGTTAATAATGTTATTGAATCATTTAATAAATTAAATTTGCATTAAAGTGTATGGGTAAGTTGGATGATTTTTAAAAAACTGGAAAACTTTGCGAAGTAATACATAAAATTTTAGTCGTAACCTTTTGGAAAACTTTAAAAAGTATATAAGATCAGAAGAAAATTCAATGTTATTATGGCGTAATAAGTTGTAATTTTAATATGATATTTCTTATCCCAAAATAAGATGATAAATGCTCTATAATCATTGGACAAATTTAATGAACTCAGAACAAAGACTGTTAAATTTATCAATTAATGCCTTAATGTAACCCAGACGTAATATATTTGTTGACAGTCGACAAGAGACAAAATTCCATTAGCCTTAGACTTAATTAGTTTTATATTTCTGCGACCCTCCCGCAGTTAAATTAAATTTCCCTAGGATTTATAAGGTCTAGCATTACGTTTGAATTGAACTTTTTTGTTGTTATTGTTTTAATATCTTTGTATAGTAAAACTAAAACTAAGCATGAAACCTAACATTTTTACTAAACGTTAATGTCTGCTTTGTAACGAAATAAAAAATAAATGGCAAAGCTAGCTCGCACTATTGAAGAACAATATTAGTAAATTTCGTCGTAACGAGGAATTGTTAAAGTAAGTATGTTGCAATGGAAATTTCTGTGTTTTTAATGTCCGTTGTCTAATTTTTGTTTTTGAGCGTTCATTTTTGATCTTTAGTTAGATACTTATTTTAATTTCTAAGCCATTAAAAATTAATTCACCGGCTCCTAAGGCTCTCACTTAGCTTTCGTTTCAAACTATTTTAGTAAAATTTTAATTTTTAAAACTCGTCTTAAATTGATTCAAATTTCAAACATTTCGTTATACTGGGTGGGTCTACAACTTACAAAAATTTGATCGAGCAACAAACAAAACGTTGGCAAAAAAACGTTTTAAAAATTTGAGTGGGGAATAAGTTTTGATGTTTATGTTTTGTGTTTTAATAATTTTTATGAAATACTAGCTATTCACGTCATGGTTTTTGCTTGGGTTAAACAATATATCAGAGTTCAGAAAAAAACACACACTGAATAAAAAACTCGTACATATACATATGTAAACAAACATAACTTAGACCAACACACACATATTTTTATTTTCATATCAATTATGTTTGTTTTTAAATTTTCTTCGGTGCCAAACACAATCATGACTTGTGTTCGTTTTAATATTTCGTTATTTACACGAACATTTTTCTATCACGTACTTTTTGTTTCGATCACACATAAACCACACAGATTCGAGTGTTGCTTTATTTGAAGTTCGTGTTCTGGTAGGGGTGGGTAATGCAAAAAAACATAACAACCAGCAAGTGTAACTTTTATGATGCTAAATAGTTTTTGTGTCTTAAGTATTTTATTACCATATTTTATTAAAATAAAAACCAGTCAATAAAAACAATTGTAAATAATTTCAACGTAAATCACAAAAAAATGGCCAATAAAATTTTAAAATATTTGACAATTGTAAACAATTTGCAACGTAAGTCATAAAAAAGGGTTAATAAAATTTTAATAAATTTGGTTGAAACAATTGTCGTCGTTTTTATCGGGGTGTATCAGATCGCGAATTGATGTTTCAATTTTTCGCAGTACACGAGCCAGAACACGAATTTAAAATATAACTGAACCTGTTTATTGTACATGTTCTATTTTTTCTTAGTACACGAGCCAGAACACGACTTAAAATATAACTGAACTCGAACCTGTTTATTGTACATGTTCTGTTCTTTCTTAGTACACGAGCCAGAACAAGACTTAAAATATAACTGAACTCGAACCTGTTTGTTGTACATGTTCTGTTTTTTTTTTTTTTTTTCAGTACACGTACCAGAACACGAACTTCAAATAAAGCAACACTCGAATCTGTGTCGTTTATGTGTGATCGAAACAAAAAGTACGTGATAGAAAAATGTTCGTGTAAATAACGAAATATTAAAATGAACACAGTCATGATGGTGTTGGGCACCGTAGAAAATTTAGAAACGCACATAATTGATATGAAAATAAAGATATGTGTTGGCTGCTTTTGAACAGAACATTGTGTGTTTCATGTGTGTATTTTCTGAACCTTGCAATATATATAGATGATATTATATATTCACTTTGCGTAGAAAGTACGACGACGGTCCCAGATCAACCCGACCTGACAAAGAAAACAAGTTTGAGAAAAATGTTCTTAATTTCTCAACATAGTCTCCTTTTAGCTCGATACAATTTTGTCAGCGATAGCCTGTTTATAGTAAGAACTGTCTAGCTCCTTAAAATAGCCTTCAACAGCAGATTTAACCTCTTTATTGTTGGGGAATAAAGTGCGTGATGAAGCAATTCGAATTTTAATTGTGGAAGTGGGAACTGATGATTGTCATCAAATGCGGCCTTTTTCCTTAATTTTAACAGCTAAATGCTGTAATAAGTTATCATAATGCTCGCTGTTGATTGTTTTTATTTTTGAAGATAATCAATTATCCCACGAACATCCCAAAAAACAGGGACAATAACTTCGACTGCAGGACGAACTGTCCTCACCTTCTTTGGGTGAGATTATCCCATTTCAGTACAATGTTTTGACGGTTGCTTTGTCTCAGGTGTGAAGTTTCTCATCGATGATTACGAATCAACGCAAAAACTTGCTTTTATTACGGTAATACATCGCTCAACACCCTATTGAAATATCTTCACGACGCTGTTTATGTTCTATTGGGATCAAACGCGGCACCTATCTTGTGGACAAACTTCTCATATGGAAATTTTCGGCTAGCTCAAGCAAATTTAACCGACGATCATCCAATACCATTTTGTGGATTTTCTGAACCGTTTCTTTCATGGCCACCGCAATTGGTCAACCACTACGGTGATCGTCTTGGCAGCTCATACGGCCTTGTTTAAAAACTTTGACACCCGATATTTTATAGTCGTAAACGAAGGAGCAGACTCCTCCAGAGTAGAGTCTAGCTCGGCTTTAATATTGGTTAGACTGAGACCTTTCAAATGAAACTATTGAGTTACATAACGGTGACTAATTTTGTTTGCTTTCGATGGCTCCAAAAAAATAATACACACATTGGCGCCTTGAAACTTGAAACATATGTTTTATAAAGTTGTCACATTTCATCACAGTAATTTTTTGCAGTACTGACGCCATTTATACGTCAGGTCTGGTTGTTTTGGGGCCGCCCTCCTACCATACCCATTAGACCGATTCCGTCCATATTTGAAGTTTACTCACACAAAGTTTCAAGGTTCGCAATATTATAGCACTGCATATATATAACTTTGTATGGCATGTGCCACGCCCACTGGTACGAACCCACCCCGTTTAGGTACGACTACTTCCATTATTAATTTATAGACTAGATAACTTGAAATTAAAGTGCTCTGAATAAATGATCATAAATATTTACTTTGTATGGGCGGTGCCATGCCCACTAATCCGATCTCGCACATTTTTGACTTAAAAAGAAATATTTACTAATGAACTACGACAAAATTTCAAGACTTACCGACATAGTACTCTAGATATTTGATGATAAATATTTTCTTTATATGGGAGGTGCCAAGCCTTTTTTCCGATTCCGCCCATTCTTGGCTTGAATAAGCATATTTATAACTTATGACCTCAAACAAAATTTCTAGACACTTCGGCTATCATAAAACTCTAGATATTTTTTGATAAGTATTTTCTTTGTCTGGGAGGTGCCACACAACTAATCCGATCCCAATCAACTACGTGTCATGCCCACTAACCAAAATCTTATCAAAATCTATTACGAACAGCAATTAATTTTAATTTAATTTTTATTTGTTTTTTTTTTTTTTTGAGATCTTATTCAAAATGATTTCCAAATTAAAAATGGCAAGTAGACAAAATTGTCTGATCGCATGCGCAGACAATTTTGGTCGCATATATACAAAACATTGGCAGAAATATTCCATTCATATTCGATGTCAGCTACGAGTAGTGTTACATTTCGTTTAAGAAAATGAGTTTATTATAGGCAAAACTTTCATTAATCATTTAACATTGGTTTGGGAAAGGAAAATTTAAGAGTGAAAAACTTTAAAAGGGGATGATATTATGATTTTAATAATATTCAAAGGCGATATTTTCTTGAAGTTTACGACTCCAAGTGTTTAAAAACTATCACACTCACAAATTATAATTAATATTAGCATTTAATTTGTATACTCTTGATTATATGTAGGTGGAATATTCAGTTTGCTAAACATTGAACTTTTCTTAAAGTGTAAAAACCGTATGCACCGTCTCAGTATGCCCGTCGAAAGCATGACAAATCCAAAAAACTAAAAAGCTAAAGAATAGATACATATATCTTTTTTTGCGGAAGAATTTATCAGGAATCTTCGAGGAAATTTAAGAATATACACTTGCTAGAAAAAGTATCCGTACACTTGAAGATGGTAATTTTTATTATTAATATTAATAAAACTTTTAATAAAATATTTTGAACTAGTATGCCCTGCTGTGTTTCGCTACGATTTTCCGATACTTATTGCTATGTATGTTTTCTAATCAATTTTTCCTACGAAGTTAGTATTGCACAATTAAATCATTTTATTTATTTTAAATTTTTTTATTATGATATAAAATATTTTTTGTTATTTCATTCGGTGGAAAAATTTATCAAATTTTTAGGCGTTCCTACTCCTGAACAAGCTGCATATAGCAGCCCATGAGAAAAACATGGATTTTCCAAATTAAATCCGGCAACACCTAACGATTGGCCTTGAATTTTGAATATCAATAGGCAATTTTTTATTTTAGCGATTTTTGATTTTGGGATTTTTATACCCTACAGCTGGGCCCGGTCCGCGTTGTTGGCCCTAAATTTTAATATACAGTTACGAACAAAAGTAAAGCACGGTCTCTCCCGAAAGTTTTAGCAGGTATCTATGTAAAATAATAAAATTTGATTTTGCCATGCCCCTCCATCCACAGACCAAAAATCAAACATCACAGCGTCACCAGCCAGGCTATTCTGAGGAATCTCTGAAAATGTCATTAAAATAGGTCCATCCATTTTTATACAATATTAAAATTTGATTTTACCACGCCCCTCCGCCCACAGACCAAAAAATCAAAAATCAGACTTCATAGTTTTACCCGCCAGGTCATTCTAAAGATACCCTGAAAACATCGTCAAGATCGGTCCAGCCATTTTGGAATCCATACAGAACATACATACATCCATTTGCACGTTAGTAAGCGCGGAATATCTTGTGTTATCGAATGATGTAAATATTTTGTAAATAAACCGAAAACTCGGATTTTTGAATGCAACATATCGAAAGTTTTAAAATTTTGATATTGGATCATTATTAAAATAGGTTTTTTGTAAATATCTTCGGAAATACATAACCGATTTAAGAGTTTGATATCTCGTTTTGAAAAACATAACAACGGCTTTCAAAAAAAATGTAATAAAATAAAAAAAGCAAAAAAATAAATATATATATATATAGGGTGTCCAAAAAAAAAAAAAAAAAAAAATTGGGTGCCCAAGCATTTTTTGAAAGCTTAAAGGGTAAAGTATTTTTGTGATTTTTTTTTTAAACTGCGTCATTAGTTTTTTAACTTTGATAGAAATTTTAAAAGTTACAAAGCATTACTTTCAAAATTAATGCAAAATTTACGAAAAAATGTAATTAAGGGGACCCAAATGAGCAAAAAAATTACCGAAACTTACGATTTCTACACAGAAAAGTAAAGCTTGAACATTCTTCTTTTAAAATATTGACTTTGTAACAAAGAAAATCGTGGTTATGGGCCAAGTAATAAGTAAAACTCAAAAAATGTCCGGGAATCCCGATGTTTGGGTAAAATTCGACTTTAGCGACCTCTAAATCTCTTCCGAAAAATCTAAAAAAAATCACAAAAATAGTTTACCCTATAAGCTTTCAAAAAATGCTTGGGCACCCATGAAAATCGAAAAATAGTTTTTTTTTTGGGACACCCTAATGTATATGTCATTGTGGTACAATATGAAAATTGAATTTTGCCACGCCCCTGCGCCCACAGACCGAAAATCAAAAATCAGACTTCACAGTGTCTGAAGATTCCCTGAAAATTTCATCAAAATCGGCCCAGCGTTTTGGAGTCCATACGTTACATACATACACACATCCTGTTTTATATATATATGTATATAGATACCACTATGAAATCGACACAAATTGCCATAAGATCCAAATTATCGCATAGATCTTAGTCAAATTGGGTTTGTATGTGTTTATTGTATCCATTAATCGGTAGTCCAAAAATAATCCCTATAGGACAATTCTTAGTCATAGGCCCCATATAGAGCTGCTTCCCGATCTTCGATTAAATCTATTAAAAAACAAAAATAATGCACAGATTTTTCTCAAATTTGGTTTGTGTATATTCAAAATATAAGTGACTTTACCAAATATGGTCAGGATCGATCCATTTTTCGACCTAGTCCCCATATAAATATAGCATCCGAAATGAACTTTTTCATATTTGCAGCCAAAAAAATTTATAACAATGGCACTCAAATTTAGTCTATGCTTATTTTCTATATCCAATTAGTTGGACCGAAGAGATGGGGTTCTAAACCATGGTCTAGACCGACTATAATTTTCTTACTTGTTTATTTTTGTTTTTCGCGGTTTTCGGTTCTGGCGATTTTTGAATTTGGCAATTCCACCCATTTTTTCCACGCCTACTCGTCAAAAGTTTCAAGACTGTCGCTTTCATAATACTTCATATTTATTGTGTAGGAGGTGCCACGCCCACTAATTCTATCCTGCCCATTATTATCTGACCACTCACATTAATATCTGATGTACTCGTAAAAGTGTCAACGCTCCCTTTGTATGGGAGGTGCCACGCCCTCTTATTCGACCCCGCCTATTTTTTGTTCGACTTATAACATGAATAACTTACGGGCTCACGCAAAGTTTAAAGGATCTCGCTATTAGACTAATTCAGCTATATGACATTAAAATTTACTTTGAATGGGTGTGCCATGCCCATTGGTTCGATCCCGCCCAATTTTTTCCTACTACTCACATTAATAATAGATTACCTCAGACAAATTTTCTAAGCTGAATAGAATGTATCAATGCTTTGAATTATGTAGTTGTTGTTGCAAAAACATTCTCATTATACCGTTATAACTAAAAATGTGTCACTGTAACAGAAAGAAAACTTAGCAATCCAAATATGCTTTCACATTAGAATGGTAAATAATACACAAAGGCATAATAAATATCAGGTAACTTTATTTTCACATCTCTTTAAAATTAAAACATGAAAAAAAAAAAACTAACCGATAAAACCAAGTTTTTATTACATTCCCTTTCTTTGTAAATGAAGTTTACCATCATGTAATTAAATAATTGATTGACTGAAAGTAAAAAACCGTTAATATTTCGAAAAATCCAAAATTATACTATAATTAAATTTACTAAACGAAAATTTGTTAGATCAGTTAGATCATTTAGATTGTCGCCGCGACTCTGCCTGCAAAGTTTCAGCTGGATTGAATCATGGGAAAAGGAATAAAAATCGATCCAAAGTTTTTTAGGCAGACAAGCAAAAAAAAAGACACTACGAGTTAAAATAAAGGAAGTAAAAATTAAATTATTTAAAGTTAAAAAAGAAACAACACATATAACAAAAATTTCAGTTCGGCAGAAATGCAAAAATTGTATTATACATTTTCGTAAAATGATTTATAAAAAGGCGAATTAAACTCTTTATTTAATAATTCTATTTAATCGTTTTATTTATTTTGGGAAAAACAGGATTTTTTAAGAAGGGTTTGGTGAAATCTATTTGCAATTGTTTTGCTTTTTTAATAATAAAATAATCTAACCCATAAAAACAAAGTTTTTATTAAAACTCTTTCTTTCCTTATGTATATGAGTTTTGAATATCTTCGTGACTTTTTCACAGCAAGTGTATGGACCAAGTTTCAGATCGATCGGATGAGGGAAAATGGCATTTAGATCACTCCGTGACTGTGCGTGACTATGCGTGACTACCCCAAAATTAATCTGTAGTCACAACAAGAATATGGACCAAGTTTCAGATCAATTGGTTAAGGGGGAATGGGATTGCCCCACGACAGACAGACAGACAGACAGAGAGTATGAGTTAAAAGGAAGAGTTTAAAAAGAAACAATACATATAACAAAAATATTAATTCGGCAGAAATGCAAAAATTGTATTATACATTTTCGTAAAATGATTTATAAAAAGGTGAATTAAGCACATTATTTAATAATTCCATAAAATCGTTTTATTTATTTTGGGAAATAACAGGATATTTTAAGAAGGGTTTGGTGAAATCTATTTGCAATTGTTTTGCTTTTTTAATAATAACGGCCTCTTGAAATTCAATTTTATTATATGAATTTTTGAAAAAAAACAGTTATTGATTTAATACCCAAGAAGCATATAAATATAGCGTTACCATAAACATATTATATTGTCCAGCACAATTATCAGAATAAAATATTTACCCATATGCTGTAAGATATTGTCGTCGTCGTCGTCATAACGTTGAGTCAACGTCGACATCACCTCGACGCTAAATTGATATTTGCTAAAAGTATCAATACTACACTTCTAGATACAGTATAACCCATTTAATTACCCTACGCTTAATTACCTTTCACGCTTATTTACCTAAAATTTTAAATCCCCGTTTTTTTTGCTCACCTTTTCTGACAAAACCCCACGGTTAATTAACTTTTGCTTAATTGCCCAATTCTAGTAATTACCTCAATACCCAAAGTACTTAGTGGCTCACGATATGGTTTAACCAGATGCGCCTGAATAATTCTGTCATTTCTAGAAAATTGGTAATGAATAAAGCAAAGGAGTTTGCTATAAAAATTAATTTAGATTTTGAACCGAACTTTGGTTGGTTGTGGAGGTGGCAGAGGAGAGAAAACATAAAATTCACAAAGACAAATGGAGAATGTAATGAAAAAGATCGTGAATATGCCTGAAATTTTCTGGAAAGTAGCAATTTTTCAATTCTTCAAAATTATACTCCTGAAAATATATTTAATGCTGATGAGAGTGGCCTTTTTTATAAAGTTGTCCGAGGTGGAACATTAGCTCGAAAGGGGGACTCAGTCAAAGGCAATAAATCCTAAAAACAACGGCTAACATTATTATTTTTGTGTAACGCTGTGGGAACATACCAAAAAGTGTTTGCAATTTATTCTTTATGTGATACATATGAATTATTTTTATTTAATAAAATGTTTAAGTTTTACATATGTTCGGATAATTGCCTTATTGATGTACTTAAAAGTATTCGTCTAATTGCTTCTTATGAGGTAAATAATTTAAAGTGTTTGTTTAAAAGCTTTTCCCGCATAATTACCCAAAAATCTTGTAAATTTTAACGAGGTAATTAACCGAGGATTATTGTCGAGGTGATGTTGACGTCGACTCAATGTGATGGCTTCAAAGTGACGACGACGACGACAATGATTACAGAATATGTGTGAATACCTCGGCGTCAGTGATTTTTGCCCGCAAGTCCCCAATTAGTTGGCTCCGCGTTGCCTATTTGCTTCATCCCAAGCAATGCATTCACATTTATTTATTTTCAAATCTTAATATATAAAAATGATTGTGCGTATGTACGTCTGACCATCACGGCTGAACCACTGAAGCTATCCACTTTATATTAACACCATGTGTACGTGTTATGCTCCGGATGGTTTTTGTTTGTGTTAGACCCCCGTAACCCCTCTGCGAGGGCGTGGTAAAAGAGGGGTGGTGGTCGAAAAATTTTCAAATATAGTCAATATGCGTGTCGTTTTTATATTTTTCGCGGTCGCTAATTCGAACGGTCATAATACCAGGTTGATAGAACCACTGGAAATGAGCGGGGCGAGTGGGCGGAAGTAAAAAATTTAGAATAATGCCTGTATTGGTGTAATTTTAATACTGCCTAAGGTATGCTTCAGTTTTTGACATTTTTACTTTCCGAAAATTCCAACTGGGCGGGGTAAAAAGGCGGGGCAAAATCTTCTCCTTGCTTTGCTGTAGCGCCTTATAAAAAAAGTTTTAAATTAAAAAATCACAAAATTTTAAATTGAAATAAAACATGAATTTGTTCCCCCAAAAAACGTGAACATAGGGAATTTTTTCACCATGAACAAATTCCCCAATCCCATACAAATTTTTTGGGAGTAAGTTAATTTTTTTGAGGAATGGTTCATCGGGGACTTAGTACTCAGCGCCTGGTAAGCATAGTGAACCATTTTTCAAGTCAAAGCCCTTTGGATACCGGGCAAGCCCGGGTAAAAACAGCTAGTAGTTTTATATAGTCAAGTTAGAAACATTCAGTTCTGAAAAAGATGACACGTCACGTTTTGCAAGCCTCAAATGCATTTTTCTCTTTATCATTGTTTTTTTTCCTGTTCAAGATAAAATGTTTTCCTTCTGATGAAGCTCATACGCGTCTTGCGTCAATAAATAATTTTGAGGTATTAGCACGGCTATAATGACTATCATATACCTTTTTATACCCTATACCACTATGTGGTTTGGGTATAATGATTTTGTGCTGCTGTTTGTAAGTACCAAAAATATTTGACCTATATTTGATCTTTTATTATACCGATCGGCTCAGAATCACTTTCTGAGTCGATTTAGCGATGTCCGTCCGTCCGTCCGTCTGTGTTTCCATGTAAACCTTGTAATCAAACTACAGGTCGCAAATATGAATATATTTTGATGAAATTTGGTATATAAGCTTTTATAGGTCATAGGATGAACGCTATTGAAATTGGTGAATTTTGACCCCTATGAAATCGACATAAATTGCCATAAGATCCAAATTATCATATAGATCTCTGTCAAATTGGGTTTGTATGTGTTTATTAAATCCATTAATCAGTAGTCCAAATAAAATCCCTATAGGACAATTCTTAGTATAGGCCCCATATAGAGCTGCTTCCCGATCTTCACTTAAATCTATCAGAAAACAAAAATATTGCACAGATTTTTCTCAAATTTTGTTTGTATATATTTTTTCAAACTATAAGTGACCATAGTGACCCATATAAATATAAGTGACCATAAGTGACCCATATAAATATAGCACCCGATATGAACTTTTATATAATTGCAGGCAAAAAAATTAATAACAATGTCATTCAAATTTGGTTTCTGCCCTTTTCTATATCTAATTAGTTGGACCGAAGAGATATGGTCTCTAAACCATCGTATTGTCGGTCTAGACCGACTATAATTTTCTTACTTGTTTTATTTGTGTTTGATTATCGGGAGTTCATTCTGGTGATGTTCCTGATGGAGAAAAACACTAAAATCGCGTTTTTGGGTTATGCCGGTCTTCTCGCAAATGAGCGATATATAGATTACGAACATTTTACTACTGACACATTGGGAATTTTATTTGTTTTACAAAATATTGAAGGTAAGGTTTTAAAAGTTAAAAAAAAGTCGTATTTTCATAATTCTTTTTTTAAGATATGAATAATGTTGGATTATTTATTTCATATACACGTTATAGCATAACATTTGAAGAATCTTTGAAAAAATTTGACGGCGAATCTCCGGAGGCGTTGTTATTTTGCGGTGAAGATCATAACTCGTTACTGGATCATGTGAAATAAAAAAATCGAAATGCGTTTAAAAGGTGACATGTTTCCTGAGGCAGTGACGAATAGTTTTTTTTTTCAATTTTTTTTTTTGCAGTATTTTGAAGTGAAAAACACGATTTTTGCTATAAAATTTCGGAAATTTGTTGTTAAAAAATGGGGAAGAGGATGGAAAATAAAAAAAACTTCGTGATTACCTGATGTGTAGATATAGTGTGCAAAATTTCAAAAGAATCGGTCAAGTAGATTTTGAGTTATGATGTTCACGGACTTCGAACATTTGCGAGAAATTTGCGAACATTGCGTGAAAATCGATTTAAAATTGTTTAAAAACTGGGGCCAAATCAACACCACATTCGATATCGAATAAAATCAATCGAAATTCCATATTTTGGTTTATTATTTGAAGAAGACGGACAAACGCTCGACCACGATTCGCTTTTCTTCTTAATCAGAGGCCATAATTCTTGAACTGTGAAAAAGAAAAATTATTCTTACCATTTTATTTTGGGAAATAAAAAAATGAATTCGATCGAAAAATTTCTGTAACGAATGCGTGATTTGGCTCCTGATTTATATACGACTAGCTGTTTTTACCCGGTCTTGCCCGGGGAGTAAATTCATTTTTTCATTTTTTATTTAAATTTAAAATTTTTTGATTTTTTTAATTTAGAAGTTTTTTTAAAAGACGCTAAGCAAAAATACTTAAAAAATAAGCTGCGAAACCGCTTGAAGTTTATTTATTTTGTCAACATCAAATATAACGGAATCGTTTGCCAAAATTGAATTACTTCATTCAATAAATCAATCAATTAATCATCATTGAGCAGAGACGTCAAATTTATAGAAGTTTCAAAAATGGAAAATGAATGCGACGTTTAAAATTGTGCCACAAAGTTGATATAAGCAACTGTAATTATTGCACATACTTAGATAAAATTTATCGTAAGACTTTTCACTGAGCTGTGTTCTGCGAGCGAGTCGCGTCCGCGTCCGCGCGATTGGCAGCTACATCCGTGCTGCCGCGCAGTTAGCGTCAACTTATTTTATTCGCCAAAATATATATTTCGGATCATTCCGATATTTTAGCTGAGCTTTGTTTCCGAGCGCGTTGCGTCCGCGAGCCGCTTCCGCGCGTTGTTGTCAACTTATTTTAATCGCCAAAATATATTTTTCCGATCATTCCGATATCTTAGCTAAGCTGTGTTCCGCGAGCGCGTCCACGTCCGCGCACCGAAATGATGCTATTGAAAAGAATACAGATATTAAATAAATCTGTTGTAGGACAGATATTGAGAGCAGTATGGCAAATTTGTACATTTCTTGCGGGGACCTTTTTTAAATTTGGGGAATTTCTTCATCGTAAAGTTATTCCCGTGTGTATCAAATTTCAAGTAAATCCGTTGAAAAATACAAATTTGTATAGCGAACAAATGTACCAAAACACAGAAAATGAGTTTTATTAAAAAGTGGGCGTAAAGGTAGGTGGGCCAGAAAGATATATAATCTGACCTTCGCTGGAGTACAGAGATCACGTGTACCAAATTTCAGAGAAAGGCGTTGAAAAATAAAAGTTTGTATAGCAATCGGACAAAGAAACAAATAAGAGGAAAAAAAAAATTAATTTTAGATATATAGAAGTAGGCGCAAAATTAGGCATGGCCGGTAAGAAGCATATGGCGACCTTGTCTGGATTACAGATATTGTGCGTTCCAAATTTTAGAGAAATCCGTTGAAAAAAAATGTATAGCAAACGAACATACCAAAAAAACAGAAAATGAATTTTGTATTATAAGTGGGCGTAAAAGTAGGCGTGGCCGGTAAGAACCATATGGCAACCATTCGCGGATTACAGAGATCGTGCATACCAAATTTTAGAGAAATCCGTTGAAAAATGAAATTTTTTTAGCGAACAAATATACTTAAAAACAGAAAATTAATTGTACACAAAAGTGGTCGTAAATGTAGGCGTGGCCGGTGAGAATCATATGGCAACCTTTCCTGGGGTACAGAGATCATGTGTACCAAATTTTAGAGAAATCCGTTGAAAAATGAAATTTTTTTAGCGAACAAATATACTTAAAAACAGAAAATTAATTGTACACAAAAGTGGTCGTAAAAGTAGGCATGGCGTAAGAATCTCACGGTGACCTTGCCTGGAATAGAGATTGTGCGTACCAATTTTTAGAGAAATCCGTTGAAAAATAAAAATTTGTATAGCGAATAACTATACCAAAAAACAGAAAATGAATTGTATACAAAAAGTGGGCGTAAAAGTAGACGTGGCCGGTAAGAATCATATGACGACCTTTCCTGGAAAACAGAGATCGTGTTTACCAAATTTCAGAAAAATCCGTTGAAAAATAAAAATTTGTATAGTGGTCAAACAAACAAACAGAAAATGAATTTTATATACATACTAGCTGTTTTTACCTGGTCTTGCCCGGGATCCAAAGGCCTTTGACTTGAAAAATGGTTCACTATGATTACCAGGCGCTGAGTACTTAGTGCCCAATTAATTTATAAATTAACTTTCTCCCCAAAAATTTGTATGGGATTGGGGAATTTGTTCATGATGAAAAAAATTCTCCAATGTTTGCGTTTTTTGGGGAGTAAATTAATTTTTTATTTCAATTTAAAACGTTTTGATTTTTTAATTTAGAAGTTTTTTTAAAACACGCTACAGCAAAAATACTTCAAAAATAAGCTGCGAACTTTTAAAAATTGAATTAATTCATTCAATAAATGGTCATCATTGAGCAGAGACGTCAAATTTATAGAAGTTTCAAAAATGGAAAATGAATGCGACGTTTAAAATTGTGCCGCAAAGTTGCTTTAAGCAATTGCTTATAGTATATGTTTGGCCTATTTTGATCAACAGGTAATTATTGCACGTACGTAGATAAAATTCTTCTTCTTCATTGAGCTGTGTTCCGCGAGCGAGTTGCGTCCGCGTTCGCGCGTTTGGTAGCTACACCCGTGCTGCCGAGCAGTTAGCGTCAACTTATTTTAATCGCCAAAATATATATTTCGGATCATTCCGATATTTTAGCTGAGCTGTGTTCGCGAACGGCGTCCGCGCGTTTGGCAGCCACACTAGTGCTGCCGCGCAGTTGTTGTCAACTTATTTTATTCGCCAAAATATATTTTTCAGATCATTCCGATATTTTAAATAAGCTCTGTTCCGCGGGCGCATCGCTTCGCGTCCGCGAGCCGCTTCCGCGCGTTTGGCAGCCACACCCGTGCTGCCGCGCAGTTGTCGTCAACTTATTTTAATCGCCAAAATATATTTTTCAGATCATTCCAATATTTTAGCTAAGCTGTGTTCTTCGAGTGCATCGCGTCGCGTCCGCGTCCCTATTCCGCGCACCGAAATGATGCTATTGAAAGTAATACAGATATTAAATAAATTTGTTGTAGGACAGATATCGAGAGCAGTAAGGGGAATTTGTTCATTTCTTTCGGGGACATTTTTTTTTTAAATTTGGGGAATTTGTTCATCGTGAAGCTATTCCCCAATTTTTTGGGGAATAAGTTTATTCTAGAGCTTTGCGATATACAACATTTATGGTTTTTCCATCTGGTGCATATACGAAAATATTATACTCTGGAGTAGGTGACATAATTTTGTCCATGAGAAAAACAGTAGTTTAAGGAGTTTCAGATTCCCTGGATTCAGCTTGTTTTAACCGCTGGATTTCTAGACGCACTTGAGTAGATTCCGCATCTATTAACAAAGCTTGCTGAGCTGCGTTCCGCGAGCGTATCGAAATGATGCTATTGAAAAGAATACATATTTTAAATGCATATATTGCAGGACAGATATTGAGGTCAGTATGCAAATTTTCACTTAAATAAATATTAAACAAAATTCATTAAATAAAAATATGAAAAAATTTAAGAACGAATTAGGGGAGTAAGTTCATTTTTTATTTCGTTAAAAAAAAAAAATTAGGAATTTGTTAATGTCTTTTGTGGACCTTTTTTAAAATTTGGGAAATTTGTTCATCGTAAAGTTATTCCCATGTGTACCAAATTTCAGAGAAATCCGTTGAAAAATAAAAATTTGTATAGTGTACAAATATATCAAAAAACAGAAAATGAATTTTGTATAAAAAGTGGGCGTGAAAGTAGTATATATGTATAGATACCTATAGATAATGCATTTGTATTAAGACGATGATTTTTTCGCAAACGGGAAACTTTTATTGCAATTAAAAAAGTTTTCTACAATTTGTCTTATCATTGTAGTATTTCACTCTCGTCACACTCTAATATACATGATCATTAAAATAAGTTGTTGATATACTAGGTTACATATTTACAACACCAATAACAAAACACTAAAAAAAATCTTTTTTTTTGTATTTTTTTAACAAATTTGTTATCTT
The DNA here is from genome assembly GCA_963682025.1 of Cordilura impudica. Classification (NCBI taxonomy): domain Eukaryota; kingdom Metazoa; phylum Arthropoda; class Insecta; order Diptera; family Scathophagidae; genus Cordilura; species Cordilura impudica. Next base: position 35,148,994 of record OY821519.1, on the reverse strand, counting down.
TCGCTAGAAAACACATCAAAGAGCGATTTCGCAAAAAAAAAAAAATACATAATTTTTAGGACTTAACGCGAAGTTGTTAAAAAACAAATTCAGAATTTTGTAAAAGCTTGTCACCCACTGTATATTTGTGAAAATGGAAATTAAAAAAAATTACCCATGCAACTCGTATTCCATATTGCAAACAGGACCTACAAGTGCTCGTTGTTGGTGGTCTTGCGATAATGTATGTGTACTGTACGTATCAGAAGAAGAATTCAATTATAAAAAAAAATCAATTGTATTAAAAATTAAAAAAGTTGATCGTGTTTAACATTGGTTGGTCTTATTTGGTCCATCCTGTATAAGTTTTATTTGTGTTTTAATATATTGGATAAACATGGGAAAAAGTTTTGGGCTACTTTACATATGTATGTATATATGTATGTACCTCCGTATGTACATACATATGTATATGTAATATAAAACAAAATTATGACATTAGTGTGAATTTGTATTTGTTTCACGACAAAGTGACCAACAGTACTCAGAGATCATGTGCCTTTTCCTTTATATCTACTTACTAGATCTGCAATTTCTTCAAGAAACTGTTCACCATGCTCGTACAGATGGAGAAAAAGCTAATATTTTTTTTTTTAAAATGAATTGAAAATTTATTTATTTAAATTCATAATATGGGTTCCGGGTGGTATGAGTGAATTATATATTGTATTCACATTTTCCGCGACCTATGCATAAAAGTCCAGTCAAAACTTTTAAAGGTCGAAAAATATATGTTTTAGTTTATATAAAGACCCAGTTTTTTTTTTTCTTTAAAACTCCTATTTTTAAATTGGTAGAAAAAAAAAATAGTATGAATTAAAGCACACAACTCTGCTTTAAATTTTACCAGAAATAGTATGTGTACAAATGTGATAAAGGGGAATCACAGTTTAAAAATCATATTTTGCGTGGTATTTTGTATAAATTTTGTGTAAATAAAATATTTTGACTTCTGAGGTCAAAGTTTATGATGTGTAAAAAACAAAAGAAATTGGCCCTGACGAATGAAAAATTTCCCGCGGAATGGGTAAATATTTATTTATTTATTTTATTAACTTATAATTATATATTACAAGGTAATATTTGGATTCGAGCAATAGCAACTTTGGACTTCAGCTCAATATTTGTAATTTAGTTTATTTCACATAATAGATACAATAATGACGATTTAGATCTTATATAAACTTGAAGGTATTTGTTTGTTTTAGGAAATATGCTATTTTCTTTAAGTTTTCAGGGATTGGGTTAAATAAAGCTCTAACTGGGTCGATTCCATTGAAAATATTTAGTCTTTCATTAGTAAATTTAGGGCAATGTACGAGGATGTGTGCGGGATTTGGAATTGGATTCGTACAATTGCAAATTTGGGGAATATCAATGCTCATCAAGTGTCCATGAGTTAATTTGGAATATCTGAGTCTAAGGCCCAGTTTTTGAGATGTCAGTTAAACCTAGTTTAGTTAAACCGAGAATTAATTTTTTGAGACATGTCCAAATTCATAAAGGAATTGGTGAATAAATTCTGTGTTTAACAAAACTAGGTTTAACTAATATCTCAAAAACTGGGTCTTGGTCGTTCAAATTTAATTATTTCAATTCTTTGGCAATCCATAATAGATCTTAAAAGGGGGCGTATGTCAGTCATATCATGATTTAGATTTTTATACCAAATTGAGGTGGAGTGTATTAGGTTTTCTTTATAGCGTTCAATTAGTTTTTGTACGATATAGTTATCCCACTCTTTGGGTAGAACTTATTCATCTATACAGAGGGTAATCGCAAATTTTTATTCCACCGGCTCTATCCTCTCTGAGCATCGCTTCGGGTGACCATCGAAATTAACTCATCGCAAAAAAAAGGGTATCCTAAAAAATTAAGGAAAACATTAAAGAAGAATTATGGAAAGAAATCTACGAGGGAACTCTTCGGAAAATTGTGAAGAAAGCTGAATACCATAGCCGTGTTGTACTTAGGAAGCCCCATATTTCAAAAGTAGATAAAAAGAAGCCTATGAATTTTGCCAATAAATTTATTTTGAAGCCTCCAGAGTTCTGGGACTAAGTCGTTCTTAGTGTTGCGAGTAAACTCTTCATATTTGGTATCAAAAAAACGAAAGCTCGTGTGGCGAAAGAATAGTATGACGCTTGATAAGCCAAATTTATTAAAGACAGTTAAACACGGTGGTGGTGGTGTTATGATCTGGGGTAGTATGGCAACCAATGGAGTGGGTAATTTTGGTGTTCATCGAATCTATTATGGACTTCATGGACATTTTGAAAGCCAACTTTAAACATAGCGCTCAAACGACTTTTGGTTTCAACAGGACAACGATCCCAAACCTACGGCCCAAAAACCAGCTACAATAGTCTCCACTATCTCCCGACCTTAACCCTATCAAACATTTGTGGGATTTGCTTAAGAGGAAGATTCGTTAGCATCACATAACCTCAAAAGAAATGCTTTAGATGTTATTTCTGTGGAATGGGGAAATATATCGACAGAGGAGACGAAAAAGCTGGTCTAATTCATTCAAAGGGCTTATCAGAAGTTCGCAAGGAATATCCCACCAGCTAATGAAAACTAGTGTTTTTTATTGAAATTTTTTATTTATTTTAACTATTTTACTTTTGTACGCATGCTTTTTCTGGTAAAATTTCAAGTAGAGTTCTAGTTTTAAATTTGTATTTATTTTTTTAAAAAATTTAAAAATATGGAAAAGTGCTTCATATTTTCGCGAGAATATGAATTAATCTAGAAAAACTTGGATATAAGGGAATATATTAGAAATTTCCATATAATTTTTGGAGTGTCGGGCAGCGTTATAAATAAAAAATAAAATAGTAGCTCCCTATACAAATATTTATAATTTTCAGTTATACTTGAGTAGAACGTAATCAGAGATTAAAAAAAAATACTTACATTACTTAATTTTTTTTTTTTTGCAAATTAATTTGAATTACTAAATGATTCAAGCTTATGCGATTTTTCATCACAAATGATGAATGGATTATTATCTTTCTTCAGTGTTATGACTTAGCGACGTTAAATAACTTCTTTTTTTATATTGACCCACTATTTCTATATATGTATATATATATAACTTCTTTATAGTACGGATGAGGACGCTCGCCAAGCAATGATGTTCGACCGTAAAGCTATCAATGGGGTGCAGATACGACTTCTACTATCTTCGCGTGCAGAAATGCAAAAAGTTATAGAGACGGCACGTCAGCAATCGTTACTCGCTTTAAAAAAGGCTTCTATTTTATCGACAGGCAAAGCGACACCACCAGTTGTAACAAAACCGACAGTGAATGCAACACCTCTACCACCAGTTATTTCAGCAAGTAGCTTTCAAAGCATCATGTCCAATTCATTAGCTGCAACACCATCATTTTTGGCATACCAACAACAAGCTGGCATAACGCTAACCCCAGATCGAAGTATCACAGCCGTCTCTACGAAGAGCTTCACTTATGATTCCGATGATTCGGATTCACGACATTCCAGAGACAAAAGACGTTCTGAGTCTCGTGAACGTAGAAGATCTCGATCTCGATCCCGGGAACGAAATGACTCAAGACGTCGTCGTGAACGTAGTCGTGAGCGCTCCCGGGATAAAGATAGACAAAGTGGTCGTAGATCTACGCGTCGATCACGTAGCAGAGAAAGGAGTCGAACCCATAATCGTGATCACAGCCGAGATCGTAGTCGTGACAGAAGTCGTGAACGTTCTCGCAACAGTCGTGATACTAGTCGTCGCAACAGTGGGGATAACATCAAGTCACGTAATGCTGATGTTATTATGAAACCCAAACAAAATACTTCGTCATGGAATGCTACCAATGCTTATGCTAATTATAACAGTATGGACTCTTCTATGAACGCTGCTAATTCCCAGCAGTTAAATAAGCTATCTGGCTACCAAGCTAATTCTAATAGTTTAGATTCAGCTCCTAAATCTAATAGAAATGCCAATCTGTTTAACAAACAACCGGGTGAACTGGGTGGTAAAAACAATTTTACGGGAACAGTTGGCAACATAGCAGCCGATACACTGTCTTCATCAGTTGCTGCTACAGTTTCAATATCTGCAGTTTCAACAACTATCCAGAATTACAATACCAATAATGCATCGCTTGCTGCTCTCAATAATTATAGTTTGAGTAGTTTACTAAGTGCTTCTACTAGAACTGATGCTTTTAAAGGTTTTGCTTTACAAAATCCTTATACAACAGCGCTACAAACAAAATGTGAGGAATCTACTGGAAACACGACCACTAGTACATCAGCTATTCCTGGTATTTTTGTAGAAAAAAAATCAGATGCAATCGCTTCTATACAATCATCTCAGACAGAATCTGTTTTGCAACAAGAACCAATTGCCTTTTCAACGGTAAATCCTTATGAACAAATGTACCCGAAACTATTTGCTCAAGCGGCCGCATTGGGTGGCAGCCAGAAATCGTCTTTAGCAACTGGAAAAAAACCTTTGCTTTCAATGCCTAATCCTTCTCCAATAGAAGAAGAATTTAAATCGAGTATAGTAGATCCAAATGATACAAATACTGTGAAAATTTCCAATATGTGTCCCCGCACTACATACAGTGATTTGCGTAAATTTTTTGTGGGTTTATTCATACCTCACAATGGTATTAAAATGATAAACGATAAGCATGGTTTACGCGTAGGTAGAGCCTATGTACAATTTACTCGACAATCTAGTGTGACCAAGGCATTGTGCCGCAGCAATAACTTGCTGAGAGGTTTGCCGGTTACCATAGAACCTGTGGCCGAAGATGAATTCGATAAAGCCGAAGATAGTTTCCGTCCTCCTTACCAGCGATGCATTGAAAGTGAACAAGAAAATAGCGAAAATAGTGAGGGTAACAATAAGAGTGGATTTAGCCCCCTAAATCCTTATAAAAAAATTATATCAACTGATCCATTTACAGTTCTCTACATTGAAGATATACCATCTCTTGGTACAGAGCAGGATATAATAAAAATGTTTAGCTCATATTCATTATATGATATACTTCTACTCGCCAGCCCCGAGAATAGACGAGAATTTGTGGCCCATGTTCGATTCTCAAGAGAAGAAGATGCCAAATCTGCTTATGAGGATAGAGCTCACCATCAGATTGGTTATCGTCGTTTAAGAGTGCGTCCAGGTACCATAGAGGATATGGAAAATGCCAAAGAGAAGATACGTTTAGCAAATGAGCAACTAATGAAAGAAGAACAGGATGCTAAAGATGCGGCTGAAGAAGAAGAAACAAAACGTAAATTGGAAGAACTAATAACAAAACAAATATCTAGAGAAGAAGAAAAGGATCATCCAGAACAGAACATAATTAGTATGGATTTAACACAAGATCCAGATGACGACGAAAATGATGTAATTGAAACTACAAATGAAATGAAGTCCGATAATGACATCTATGATTATGATTATGATGCAGATGACTATGGCGATAGTAACGATATTCAACAGTTCCCTTCCAATAACAGCTATTCATATTCGGGCAAAAACAGTTATAATAACTTCAACAATGATGGCAGACGTTCAGGGCCTAACAATATACCAAGATTCTTCGATCTCGACCCCATAAATTCGAGATCCGATGGTAGATCTGCATCTTTCAACGACCCCCGTCTAAGAAATGGTGTCAATAATAACAATATTACAACAATGGGGGCTAACAATTTCAATAATTTTAATCCAAATTTCAATAGCCAACAACCAAGTCCGGCCATTGTCAACAGCATAGAAGAAAATTTTGTTATGCTTAAGAATTGTGAATATAATACACGTATTAATGACGTGGCACAATTATTACTAACAGCTAATTTGGGTTTGAAACACATAGAACCATTACGTACTGATCGCCAATTACCTTCAGGTGAATTTATTGTGGAATTTCGGCGAACACGAGATGCAGAGATAGCGGTGCAAAAATTTCATAATGTACAATTTCGAAATCGTAGTTTAAGAGTTTTTCCCATATTACCGCAAGAAATTGCTGACCGTTTAGGCAAACCGTTTCTCAGTTATATACCAGGTGGGCCTGGACCAAGATTAAATGAAATTAGTACAAGGGGTGGTGGTAACGATAATATGGGTGGTAGGAATAATTTTAATAAAACCAACGATCTTATGAATAATAACATGAATAATTCTCGTTTTGGAATGAACACCTCTCAGCAAAGAGGTAATTTTAACAGTTTTCGAGCTGTTAACGACAATTCACCAATTATGAGTAATAAAATGAGAGGTGTTGGTGGTGGCACAGGCAACAGTAATCCAAATATTTCAGATGATATATCCGACAATATGAATAACAACAATAAAAATATGAACAGCTATAATAATGGTATGCCGGAAAAGTTCAGTCGTCCCGGTTGTGTTTTAAGCTTAGAAAATGTTCCATATAAAGCAGCACTCTCTGATATATTAAGTTTTTTCCAAGGTTTTGAATTAACCGACAATGATATTATACGTCGTTTTAATGATGATGGTTCGCCAACGGGTGATGCACGAGTAGCGTTTGTTTCGCCAGATGTCGCCAGAGATGCATATGAGTCGAAAAAAAGAAAGCAAATTTTTGGCCGTACTATATTTTTAAATATAATTTAATGATAATTTCTTTTAAACAAAACATTTGTTGTAGAATTAGTTGTTTTTCTAAATTTTATTTTCATCTCATGTAAATATTTTATAATAGGTATAAGTATTTTTTACTTACGGTACATATGGAAAATAATCAATTTCAATAATTTATCTTTAGTTTATGTATTAAACTAAATATCAGTGTTTTATTTATAACAACTAACTTGTACATTGTTGTTTTTAAGATTAAATAAAAATGAAGAAAATAATGAAGACTGGAAGGAATGCATATTAAAGCAGTAAGTACTAACTTTAATTATTTAATGCGTTAATTTATCCATTGTTCTAATGTCGCGAACATAAAAATTTTAAAATGTGTATCGCACTGGAAAAAATATTAATTTCATACGTCTAAAATATCTAATTCAGACAAAATTTATTTGATTTAAAATCTTTAAATGGTTAGTTAGCTTCGCAATAAATTATATTATCTCTTAACCTGAAACTAATTTTGAGATAAATTTATTTTTCGTGGAAGGAATAAAAAAAATATAATTTTGCTATAAAAAACCTAAAATTTTACATACAGGGTTGCCATATAACAATTTTAGAATACCTCAATTTGTACGGGACCCATGAAATTAAAACTAAAAATTGATTAAAAAACAAATAAAATACAGAATTTATTTTATATACAAAATAACAATTTCCACTGAAAAGTATATTATTTCTACAAAAATATAGGTATTTTTTAAAGTGTACGAATAATAATTGTAAAATTATGAATATCACCCCGCTATCTCGTTTTATGTCCTAACTACTAAACCACAGTTTTGTGTGGCGATAACTGAGGTAAGGTTTTAAATATACCATCAAAAGGCTGGCATTATCAAAATTGTCATATATAATTTTGTAATTGTACAACCTGAGACTTTTTTAACGTTTCTCTACACAAAGGACATTCGTCCCGTTCATCCAACCAGTCTAACAGGCAGCTCCAACAAAACAAATGACCACATGGCGTCGCACTGGTATTCATACGGGGCTCTAAACATAAAATACACTGAGGAGCACAAGCTTGTTGATCTTCTCTATGGTTGGTAAATGCTTCCTTTTGCGCAAAATGCCTTGAGGTCTTTATAATATCATATTGTTTTCTGCGATGTTCTTTCCAAGTATCAAACGCTGCTATGGCTACTGAAAAGCTAACTTGTAAAAATGTTACTACACCCAAGATTTTATAGCCATATAAAGAAAATTCCGGCTGTAACCAATGCCGTATTAGTACATAATTAATACCAGTTGCCCGTTTGGATATTTGATATTTATCGGAACGTAAGTAGAATAGAGACTTATGTAAAGCTTTAATATAGGTAGGGGAACTGCGCATAACGTGAATGAGAGCTTTTAATTTCTTTTTAGCTTCCGGTAATATCTCCTCATGATCTTCGATATATTTTTCCAATTTTTTTAATACTTTTAAATATAAGTTGTCACCTCCAAATTCCAATATTATAGCTGTAAGTTGCAACTAAATATAAAAAAGATACATAGGTATTGTTTAATTAATGTTAATTTAGAAACAATTTACCAGTCTCGAGGGTATGTGTTTGTATTGGGAATCCACTTGTATTATACCAGTGTATTCCTCTCCCAGTGTTTGAAGATTATTGATGGAGGCAAAACCATGATACGAAATTTCTCCTATTAATTTACACATTTGATTATACTTGATCCAATTTCTGGCTCCTGTAAGCCTTAACACATCAGATAAATCTTCTGATAATTCATTTGTATAACGAGAATCTTTTTGAACAGAACGTACAATTTCTGGTTGACGAGCTTGAGCATTACGAAAATTCATTGCTTTTTATTAAATCCTTAATAAAAAAGAACAACTGAAGACAACATATTCCTTAATTTTTTTGAATTGTTCGAACAAAGTACAATAGTCTGCAAGTGTAAATATTGATGTTATCAATGATAAATGTTAGGGGTTGCGATGCACTATACTGAATCTAAACAAATGCCCACATGAAATAAATATAACGGCTGGGGCGCAGAGACTAAGGGCATATATTGACCGCGATCCAAATATCACAATATATATTGAACGTGTAGCATATAGTATTGGTGGATCACGATCCATTTTAATCAATTTCAGAATAGGATCGCGATCCAAATATCACAACATATATTGAACGTGTAACAGTGCCCTAAATGTCAAGGTATACAATATAGTACATATTTTAATAGTTTGTTTATTCTGAAACATATAAAAACAGCTCGGCGAATTCAATTAAACCCCACAAAGGGGGATTATCTGCTGACATATTTTTTTGTCAGCAAACAGAACGAGGACGAAATATAATAAATGTCATAACATTGTTTGTTGTATAAACGGAGTTCCAAGCTTTATCATAAAGATGGACAAGCAAAATGAAGAACGTTATTCCTTTAAACAAAATAGAAATTGAGAATTTATAAGAAAAATAACGGAAAGAAACCGTGAGGAAAATTTAACAGTATATCACAGATTTGCAGAATATTGGAATTCATATTTAATATGGCATCCACATGTTTATCAGTAAATTGTGTTATTGTAGTGTTTTTATAAAAGCTGTTGTACAAAGTTCGTTTGATTTTATTTTATCCACAAACGTAAAAAAAACCTTGAAATGTCATCTACTGGACTCTTAGTTGTTTCCAATGTTAAACAATTTGCTCAAACTCTACGTTCTATAGACAAGTATGTACATTCCTTATACGTCCATCTAAATGTACCTGTGTCGCGGGCTCCAGTTCCCTCATGGAGTCGTCTAATATCACAATTGTATGTGGATAGTAGCAATCATTTTAGTAACAAAAAAGACTTAAATATTTTGGTGGGCACTCTAAAACAGCGGGGTACATTTGAAAACCTAAATTTGCAACCCATAGATATGTTATTTTCAGATGCCCATCATCCAGAAGTGTGCGAACAGTTGCGTCAACAGTTGTGCATAGAGAAGCCGACAATTTATTTGGCTGCTGAAGCGAGCAATGATTTAGCAGAGTATCAACAATTGGATTCGAAAGATACATTAAAAATTTATAATAATGTTGTATTAGGTGGTACCTTTGACCGCATTCATTTGGGTCATAAGATTTTTTTAACGCATGCTGTGATAAGAGCATGTTGCCGTTTGGTGGTGGGTGTTACCACCGCCAAGTTAACGAAAAGTGAGTAAGTTACAAATCATTACAGATGGAGGAAAAAATACTTTTACATTTTTTTTTTAATATTCGGCTGAAGTGTTACTGTTTTTGGATTCCAACTTAAGTCAATTTATTACTTTTCAGCCAAAACTCTCAATGAATTAATATTACCTGTTGAACAACGTATAGAAGAACTTGAAAAATTCCTTAAAGAAATTGATGGTTCTTTAAAATATGAAATAGTTCCCATAGATGATCCTTTTGGTCCTACAAAAAGTGATCCCAATATGGATATGATTGTTGTAAGTGCAGAAACTTTACGGGGAGGAGAAAAAGTCAATGAATTACGACAACAGAATAGTTTAAACAAATTGGATATATTTTGTATAGATATTGTTGAAGCAACAGATAAAAGTGGACCCAAAGAAAACAAAGCTAGTTCCAGTAATACAAGAATTGATATTTTAGGAACACGTTGGCGGCAACCAGAGGTACATTAAAGATATTTAAAATAACTATACTTTATAGCTCATTTACCTTTTAGCCAAGACCTCAATTACCTAGTGAACCCTATATTGTAGGATTAACTGGTGGTATAGGTGCCGGTAAAAGTAAAATGGCTCAACGTTTCCAAGATATGGGTGCCTATGTTATGGATTGTGATAAAATTGCTCATGAAATTTATATGCCTGGCCAAGTGTGTTACAATAGACTGGTCAAACATTTCGGTAAGGGAATATTAGATAATAATTCTCGTATAGATCGTACAACATTGGGTCCGATTGTTTTCGCCAATTCGGAAGAGTTGGAGAAACTCAACAATATAGTATGGCCAGAATTATTGGCAGAAGTTAAAAGACGTATAAAAACATTAGCACAGCAAGATAACAAGCCCCAGGTAGTTATTTTAGAAGCCGCAGTTTTACTAAAAGCTGGCTGGGATAAAGAAGTCCACGAAGTATGGTCCATGATTATACCACCTGAGGAAGCTGTAAAACGGGTGGTAGAACGTAATGGTTTAACCGAGGAAGAGGCTAACCGTAGACTTGCCAGTCAATTGACTAATGCAGAGATGGTAGCTAGATCTCACGTGATCTTTAGTTCACTATGGGATTCAGATTTTACTTTAAAGCAAGCTAAAAAAGCTTGGAACATGTTAATGGACGAGTTAAAACTAAAAAAATTACAAGCTAATAGTAATTTATAATAAAGAAAAGTTATTATTCGTGTTTGTATCAGTGAAGATACATTTATTTTTTAAATACTTACGTTTAGTACCTGTAACATTAGCAAAATTAAACTATTAATAAATTTGTTAGCAATACTTGTTTTAATTATTTTATTTATTTTTATTAATAATATGCCGGGCTGGTTAATTTATTATTAAGAAAATAAAAATGAACTATGACAACATCTAATGGCTCTCACCCTTTTTGCCAGCAACACGTTTAAAATCGTTCATTTTGGTAGTCAAAATAGGCGAACCAATAAAACCCAAATAATCCATTTGAGTAACTTCACCACCCGATTGATTATTTCTAACAAAGATTTGTATATTTTGAACACTTTGGAATTTAACAAAGCGTAAGTTAACGGGGGTACCCTTATCCAAATCCTTGGGATCTAAACTATAAATGAATAAACTATTATTTTACAAGTCGTTAATTTAATTTCACATTTCCCAATCTCACGTTAAATCTTGTACACTTGTCATGGATTCAGCCTGATCAAAGTCAATGGTTCTGGGTTGATTTATAAAAATTTTTATATCCTTGGGTCCCAATTGTGGTGGCGCTTTAAATTTCAAAGAATGTATCTTAACCAATTGATTGAAGGTAATAGATAAAATTAATTGTTCATCACAATCGGATTGCAAAAAACCACCATTTGTGGTAAAACAATGGATCATTGGATGATCATCTGCTTCATTAAGACATTCGCATTCTTGTTTAGAAATAAATGTATTAATTTCCATCTACAACAAAATAAAAATTAATGTAAGTGAATAAAACAAACACAGTGTTCGCTTACCAATCCTTGTCCATAATCTTCACCAGTTTCATCGCCACCGCTGCTACCAATATGTTCCACTATTTTGGCTTCTAAGGCATTTACATCAGCTCCCTGAATTCTATCAATTTTTGTCTGGAATTCACAGATATATGACCCAGAAAAATAAATTGTATTTGTTATTTAAAAAAGATTTAAAGTGACAATTAATTTCATTTTTATTTTTTTTGTCAAAAATGGCAATCACACATTTTGATATATTCTGGCAACCATAAAAAGGATTTTTACAAATTAAATTTACTCACCCGATTTCGATAAAAAATAAATGTAGGCATAGCAGAAACACCTTGACTGGCAGCAGTATCCTGGCATTTATCCACATCAACCTTAAGGAATATAGCTTTAGGATATTTATTTGGAAACATTTCAAAATGTGGAGCTATACGTTGACATGGCCCACACCTAAAACAAAAAATTTAATCACAAAACTATACTATACATTATAGAAAATGTTTGCGTACCAAGATGCAGTAAAATCTACCACAACCAAACGTATACCCGCTGCAGCCAACTCCGTTTGGAAATGAGCCTCATCATTAATTACACGTACGGACATTTTTGATTGTTATTGTAAAGAATTAGCGAAAATTAAAAAAAAAAACTGCAAAACTACTTTTTGTACGAATATTAACACAAGAATGACAAGCAATATCATCCATATGCTGCTTCTTTGTCATAGAATGTCATCGACACAAGGTTACCATATTTCTGGTTACGGTGCGGGCCAATTTTACCAGCGAAGCTGTTAGCTTAAATTACAATCGATTAGAACAAGTGTAACAGAAACAATAAGCAAGATTACTTTTAATTCTGTTATTGTTCCATATAATGCATAGAAAATTACAATTTACAAAATTAGAGAGAAAAAGAAAATATTTTAAATGACTTTTATGACGTTCAATAATAAAATATGGCAACTACTTTTGGTGTTTGTCAAATCTTTTGTCAATAAATTTTTTGTCTTTTGTAAGTGCTAATTTGACAGCTTTATCGCGAAAAAATAAATTAAGGAAAAACTAATTTTAAACTAAAACAGTGTGAAATAAATAATAAAAAATGTCTCGCCAAGCTTCTAGATTAGATGCAAAAAAAGTGGTAAGTTTTGCAGAAAAGCGAAATGATTTTTATTGTTTTTGTAGAAGCATAAGTTGTATAAATTTGTAAAGTGACCACCCTCATCACTAAAAATGAGTTTCAATACAATATTACAGTAGTACCTCCTATAATTACGAGGAATACAAAAAAAGTTATGGAAAATTCAGCAACAAATGAGCAACATAACACGGACCAACTGATGAATACCAACAACACGAATACTGTATCCGCTAATCAAATACAAGTAATCCCGATGCCTGTAATAACTACCGGGGGCGGATCGGCCCAAATAATTATAGGCCAACAACCTCAGCAAGTAACGAGTATGCAACCGCAATTAATTAATTTGCAAGGAAATCAAATTATGCTGCAACAACCTCAACAGACGGCACAACCAATGCAGTTAATGCAATTGCCAGATGGTCAAACATTGTTTTATCAGCCCAATGTGGTAAGTGGTGATAGTGCGAATAATTCCATACAAACTATGCACCCACAATTTATCAATATAAATGGTCAAATAATGCAAATAACTACAGCAGCTCAACCACAAACTCAAGCAGCCACAACAACAGCTGGCGGCAATAATACATTGTCTCAACAGATTATAATGGTCCCACAATCTACGGCTAATCATTTAGTGGCAGCAGCTGCAGCTTCCAATGTTGCAAATTCATCTGTAAGAGTAGCAACACCAACACCAACTGTACTTACTCAAAACAACTCTACCAGTACTAACCCAGTAACCACTTCAGCTTCAGTTGAACCGAATTCAACGGGATCTCCAGAAGATGGCCAAACAGCTGAACCGGAGGAGGAACCACTTTACGTAAATGCCAAACAATATAAACGTATACTCATACGGCGACAAGCTCGAGCTAAATTGGAATCGCGTATTCCCAAAGAACGTTCAAAATATTTACACGAGTCGCGCCATCGGCATGCAATGAATCGTGTACGCGGTGAGGGTGGTCGCTTTCATTCTGCACAAGAAAAAAGTGATTTGCTGCAAGGGGCGGGACATGAGGAACAGCAGCATTCTACACAACTCTCAAGAGCTTCAGTTCCCAGAGCTCCTCCAAGAGTAATAGCACCACATCAAACCACAACAACAACACCCAATATTACCATCACCGCCATTAAGTAACACACACAAGCGCTCTTAGGAGCGCCATTAGCACTCAGCACTCACAGTCCCGCCCCTTCGTATTCTTATTAAACATAGAAGTAACAAATTGTAAATACTTTTAGCCATAAGTTAATTTTAAGTTATAAAAATAAATTTAAAATATGGCACGAGAAAAAATTTTCTCATTCATCATACCTTCCACTTCCCCTCCCCAAATGTACAGAATTCGGAATTTCTAACACTCACTTATGGAGCCTTGGTCACTCAAATGCTGCGTGATTTAGAAAATGTTGAAGATGTGAACAAACAACTAGAGCGCATTGGTTATAATATGGGTATGCGTTTAATCGAAGATTTTCTGGCTCGAACATCGGCCACCCGCTGTTTGGAAATGCGTGAGACGGCTGATCGTATACAGCAAGCATTTCGCATATATATAAATGTACAACCTACCATTACAAACTGGTCACCTGCTTCGGATGAATTCTCGCTACAATTCGAAACGAATCCTCTAACAGAATTTGTGGAACTACCACCTGATCTAACCAATTTGAGATATAGTTCCGTTATAAGTGGTTGTATAAGAGGCGCTTTGGAAATGGTACAACTCGAAGTACAATGTTGGTTTGTCCAGGTATTTAATAAAATATGTGCAACATACACATATAGCCAGTCTTTAAAAAACTCATTTCATTTCACTTTATAGGATCAGCTAAAGGGAGATAATGTTACCGAAATACGTGTAAAATTTATAAGACGTCTTGAAGATGCCATACCAGCTGGCGAGGATTAAGATAAAAACAAAAGAAAAATGTATTTATATTATATAATTCTTGATTAAGCTTCTCATTCCAAAATGAATTACTTTTATTGAAAAAAAAAAAAAAACGTTTCAAGCAACGTTTATTTAATGCTAAAATAAATAAATAAATAATTTAGATAAGTTCTTTAAAAAAAGTTTTTCTTAACCTTTATATTTGAATTTTGTTTACAGATGTAAAAATTTTCTAACTAATATCGTGCATTCTACATTCGTTTAAAGGTCATTAATATTCGTTCCCAATAAAAAGATATTATTTTATGGTAAGATAAAAAATCATTTACATATGTGTCTGTTTTAAGTAAGGATTAATAATTTCAGATTTACAGCAATAAGTTATCTTTGAAAATGAAGTAAAAATTGATATTTAAAGAAGACTAACAATGTTCTAGGTATTTTTTTATTTAATATACTTTAATTCAAATGACCGCGTCACTATTCTATCCGTCGCACAGTGGGGTGAGCGTTCTGCAAAGTGGCGATTAATTCAGGGAAGTCGTAATTTGTCATAAATACATAAAAAACCAGAATTTAAAAGATTTAAAAAAATAGCACAATTTTACCTGTAACTTTGGAATGAATAGCGATAAATTACTAAATTAACTTACAAATTAGAGAATAACTAATGTGCTTTTAGAAAACCAGTGTTTTTAAAAAATAAAAAGTACGAAAATAAAGAGTCGATCTAGACCGACTATACGATACCCTATACCATGCGTGTAGAAACCCCATCTCTCAGGCCCAACTAACTAGATATAGAAAATAAGCATAAACCAAATTTGAGTGGGATTTTTTATTAATTTTTTGGCTGCAGATATGAAAAAGTTCATATCGGATGATATATCTATATGGGGACTAGGCCCAAAAATGGACCGATCCTGACCATGTTTGGTAAAGTCTCTTGCATTTTGCAAAAATATATACAAACAAAATTTGAGAAGAATCAGTGCAATATTTTTGTTTTTTGATAGATTTAGGTGAAGATCGGAAAGCAGCTCTATATGGGGCCTATGACTAAGAGTTTTCCTATAGGGATCATTTTTGGACTACTCATTAATGGATGTAATAAACGCATACAAACCCAATTTGAGTGAGATCTATATGACAATTTGGATCTTATGGGGCAATTTATGTCGATTGTATGGGGGCTAGGTCTGAACATGGACCGATTATCACCAATTTCAATAGCGTTCATCATATGGCCGAAAAAAACTTATATACCAAATTTTATTAAAATATATTTATATTTGGGACCTGCAGTTTGATTACAAGGTTTACATGGACACACAGACGGACGGACGGACATCGTTAAATCGAATCAGAGATTCTGATTCGATCGGTATAATAAAAGATGGGTCTAGGTCAAATATTTTTGGTAGTTACAAACAGCAGCACAAAGTCATTATACCCAAACCACATAGTGGTATAGGGTATAAATATTGGAAAAAATTTAATCGTTAGGGTCTTTTTTTTGAAATCACAATTTCTCATTTTAATCATCATTAACTTCAAAAAATTGTTTACTACGTAATCATCATTTACTTCATAGTCGTCATTAAATTCATTACAATAATCTACATAATCATCATCGTCGCCATTATCATGTTCATTGTGGGGAAGAATACGTAACTCTAATGCAGACTGTGGGATTACTTTGAATGGATTAGAACTTACAAAAAACTTTTTAAACACGTCGTCTATTGTCTTTTCCGCCTGCATGTACGCGTGATCACTATAACTTTTGATGCCCTTATTTCGAGTTTCGTCAGATTCTTCAGTTAGTTGACCAATATGCAATGGTAAAAGCGATAGAATTTCTGGTCCGCAAATAGAGTATGTAGATTAGGAGGCAATATAATACCATGGATAATTTTTAACAAATAGCCTAGCAGTGTCATTTGCGAAATTTGAAAATCTTTCAATATCGACCTCAAACCCACTAGAAACAACTATTAATATTGTCCGCACATTTCTTATAAACTCTAAATTTTTGTATTTTCTGCCGATACTTCAGCATTCTATGGTATATAGCATCTTTGTAGTATTAGCATCGATCTCATATGTTCGCATGTACATAAGTATATGATCGATATTGCTTATATAGGATACAAATACACAAAAAGTTTAAATTGAGATGGAGGCGTGACCAAATTTGTTTTTCAAAACGGTAACGTGTTTAATATGGTAGTAGTAGATTAGAGCGCTCGAAATTCAGGTGAAATTTCTAGGCAACTTTAGCCAATTCACAAACCAACACTTTTTTGGCTTATTATTATTGTGAATTAAGATAACAAACTCTTAACAAACACATTAACAAATTTAATAAACACACACGTAGCATATGTTTAATTTTATATATGAAGGAAAAAATGTAAAACTCTGTAAGTCTGATGAATAGCAAAAAAGAAATGCCTTTAAAATAAAATACGTTTGGTCAAAATCGGGATAAAACGGTAGAACAAAACATCGGTAACAAGAAATCGCTTAGCCTATTAATATTAAAGATTTTCTCAAGTAATTCATATGCGTTTAAGAATTTGTATGTGTAATTCATATATAGAGTAAGCTTTGATTCTTTATGCGTTAAACTTTAATTAAGTAGACATTAACTATTTGCCAGATCATTTCGTGCCTGTGAGTGAAATTCACACTCGTGGTGCCATTATAGCATGAACATATCGCACCTGTACCTCTACTTTTTGCAAGAAAATGATACACAGTGGCCCTATATATCCACTGTAAAAATCTTACATCGATTTTTCTAGTCTTTCGCAAAAAAAAAATATACAGTTGTAACCCTCTTTGTGTTATAAGAGTAGCTTTTTTTAGAATCCACTAAAAAGACATATTTTGAGTTGCACCCAAAAAACTTATTTTTGATGATCACTGAAAAAATCACAAAAACAACTACTGTGGTATACTTATTATTCGCAATTCTTTACAAAGAAACAACTGCTTTTAAATTTTATAGAAAACTAGCTGCGCCCGGTCCGCGTTGCTGGCCCTAAATTTTAATATACAGTGCCGAACGAAAGTAAAGCACGATCTCTCCCGAAAGTTTTAGCAGGTATCTATGTAAAATAATAAAATTTGATTTTGCAATGCTCCTCCATCCACAGACCAAAAATCAAAAATCAAACTTCACAGTGTCACCCGCCAGGCTATTCTGAGGATTCTCCGAAAATGTCATTAAAATAGGTCCATCCATTTTTATACAATATTAAAATTTGATTTTACCACGCCCCTCCGCCCACAGACCAAAAAATCAAAAATCAGACTTCACAGTTTTACCCGCCAGGTGTCATTCTAAAGATACCCTGAAAACATCGTCAAGATCGGTCCAGCCATTTTGGAATCCTTACAGAACATACATACATACATCCATTTGCACCTTAGTAAGCGCGGAATATCTTGTGTTATCGAATGATGTAAATATTTTGTAAATAAACCGAAAACTCGGATTTTTTAATGCAACATTTCGGAAGTTTTAAAACTTTGATAATGGATCATTATTAACATAGGTTTTTTGTAAATATCTTCGGAACTACATAACCGATTTAAGAGTTTGATATCTCGTTTTGAAAAACATGACAACGGCTTTCAAAAAAATAAAAATAAAAAAGCAAAAAAATTGGGTGCCCAAACATTTTTTGAAAGCTTAAAGGGTAAAGTATTTTTGTGATTTTTTTCAGATTTTTCGGAAGAGGTTTAGAGGTCGCTAAAGTCGAATTTTACCCAAAAATCGGGATTCCCGGACATTTTTTGAGTTTTACTTATTACTTGGCCCATAACCACGATTTTCTTTGTTACAAAGTCAATATATTAAAAGAAGAATGTTCAAGCTTTACTTTTCTGTGTAGAAATCGTAAGTTTCGGTAATTTTTTTTTTGCTCATTTGGGTCCCCTTAATTACATTTTTTCGTAAATTTTGCATAATTTTTGAAAGTAATGCTTTATAACTTTTAAAATTTCTATCAAAGTTAAAAAAACTAATGACGCACAAATAAACCTTAGAGCTTTTAGTTTTGCAATTAGTGAAGTAAAATTTTATCCACTTTCATCCGATACCAAACAGGTTGTGAAAGTTAAAGTTCATCTTTTGAATTTATCGCCACTTTTGACGGATGTCGTCCCACTGTGAGTCGCTTACACGTAGTTGCTAATGTATAATTTTATGTATGTGTTAGTAGCAACTTTAAATGAAATTTACTCAAAATGAAGGAAAAAATGTAAAAATCTGTAAAAAAAAAAAAAGATATACCTTTCAAATAATATTCGTTTGGTCAAAATTGGGATAAAACGGTAGAACAAAACATCGGTAACAAGAAATCGCCTAGCCTATTAATATTAAAGATTTTCTCAAGTAACTCATATACGTTTATCTACATTTCAGAATTAGTGTGTGTAATTTATATATAGAGTAAGCTTTGATTCTTTATGCGTTAAGCTTTAAGTAGACATTAACTATTTGCCAGATCATTTCGTGTCTGTGAGTGAAATTCAAACTCGTGGTGCCATTATAGCATTTTTATTATCTCTAATAAAAACAACGCTTATTAGCTATATTCTCACCATAAAATCATATTAGTAAACTGATAATTTTACCAACGTCAAACTAGCTGTACTCTTATCTTCTAACTCTGCTTCATATAGGTTGTTTTTGTCAACTTTTCCCTCCCATAATTATAATAAAACTCTAAATGTACATATCGCACCTGTACTTCTAAAGTGAGTCAACTCAAAATTTTTAAATTTTCACTTTTTGCAAAAAATTCTAAATATTGACAACCTACAACAAACAAAAGACGACCAGTATAAAGTAATGATACAAGAAGTCTATATTCCCGAACTAAATGAAACAATAAAATCTCTAAAAGAAACCACCCCAGCACACGACAAAATTATATATTCCATGTTGAAAAATGCTCCTGATAAGCTTAATGCACTTCTCTGTGAACTTTACAGTAACATTTCCACAAGATTGAAAGACTGCCATACTACCTCGCATACCGAAATCGGGAAAAAGTCCGTTTACAATATGCCCAGTCATGGGGTACATACTATTTGCCACCAACCTAGTGCTTTCGGAAGTCATTGAAAAGGCTTTTGACCGAGTGATATCAGTATACCTAATAATGGAACTCAATGAATGGTGTATACCAAAACTAATTTAGAAACTTTTAATATCATTGCTAAAAAATCGTAAAATTACTGTTAAGATGGACGGGTATTACTCAACGACATACACACTGCACAATGAGATCCCCTAAGGTTCCGCTTTCTCCGTGGTATTATATAATATACATATATGCGAACTCTTTGGCAAAAGCTGTGGAAGACTTACACGGAATTGATGACTTTGGGATTCATACAGATAATTTTTTCGTCGTGGTTTCTGGAAGTCCAGAAATAGTTCGTTTAAACGTGAACTTGTTGGACACTAGGGTTCATCAAGGGGCCAAGCGCAGAGGCACTGTTATACCAGCTCATAAATAGGAAATTCTTCACTTTTGTAAAAAAATAAATTCCACTGATCGAACTATCTGCATCGGGAACGTAAATCTTTAACTTTCCGATCAGATGAGAATATTGGGATTGTTTTTTTATCAAAACCTTTGGAACAATCACGTGAAACATTTGACATTCAAACTAAGCAATATCAACATTCTTCTAAAACTTATATGTTCTCGAAATAAAGGACGGTTCGGGTCTTCCTAAACGAAAGGGTTGTTCGCTCATCCCCTAAATTGGTGAAAGTACAAAAACACAAAATGTTCACATTTAAGCGTAAAAATTCTAATGCCTGGTTTTCATTATGTCATTTTCAATGGCCTTTGTTGGCAATTATTGTCAGCTGTATGAAAACGGGTTTTAATGTCTTGTCATTTACAACCCCTGGCAACATTTGACATCTGAAATGAAATTTCCAGCATGTTGGCAATTTGTTTGTGTTTGACAGCCGGATTTTCTGTTCGTTTATAAGATGTTATGAATACGTAATGAATAGAAAATTACGAGATGTCAGTTGAGGCAATTGTTTGTTGTCAGCTTATATGACATAGTGAAAACCAGGCATAAGTTTAGAAATTGTATGACGGAAACTGATTGATTTGAAAAAAAAAAAAAAAAAATTAAATGACCCCATATGGAAACAGCACGCAATATTTGTCGTTCATTAACAATAGCAACAATTTTACATCGTATTACCATCTACGGTTGGACTTAAAACAAAATAAACACCTCCATAAGTAATTGCTTTAAAACCGCCTCTGGCCACTAGACAAATTGAGATTATAGGCTAACTCCACAGACTATTACCATATTTTCTGACGGTCTAAATGAATCTTGTTGGAAAAATATTAACTCTATATGTGTTTGCCCACCATTATCTCAATTTTAATGAAATCTAATATTTCTATGCCACAAATACCAGCCAAACCTATTTGTTCAAATAATTTTGCTAAGTTTGTTGCTTTGTCAAAAATAGTACGGATCCTTCATGCTTCAAAAGAATATTTCAATCTAAACAAATTGATCTTTTCAAAATGCTTTGGCGTCTTACTCTATAATAAAACAGCTATCACGTACACAATTCGGAACAATAAAGGAATCTAGCTTACCGGATAACACTGGTATTTTTACGGCGAAAAATACTGCTATTAAAACAGTTATTGATCTTGCCATTGAACATTTAATCTGCACTGACAGTTTAAGTGCAACCAAAGCCTTTATTAATAATAACAATGGCGTCTATGAAGACATATTGCGACAACAAAATGAAATACAAGTTTTAATACTATGAATTCTTTCCCACATTGGAATTCAAGGTAATAAAAATGCAAACTATGGTGCCAAAAAAGATTTAAAATTTCCCCAAATTACAGAAATTCCATGTTTCACAAAAGCTATAAGTAATCCATTTAAAATGTTTCAACAAAATCCAGCTACCACCAGACTGAAATACAACAAAAATTTAACGAGGTCCCAATGTATTATGCTGGCCCGCATAAGAGTGGGCAAATGTATCAATTGTGATGTAATCCTTTCCATTTCTCATATGTTAACAATTTGCCCGATTTTAAAGATGGACTTACCACTGGAAGAAATTCTTGATTTTAAAAACTGTTGCAAGGTACAAAAAATCAGAAGATGTCTCCAACTACACAATATTCAAGATATTTAGGCCAAATTGTAAAATTTATTTCTATTATAATTTATTTTTTCCGTAATTTTTTTCACCATTTCACCTCATAGAATTTATCAACATCTATATATTAATACGAGAAGGTAAATTTTTAGTTCCCTTTTTAAGCAATATGCGGGCACGGAGGAGTGTGAAAATTGGCATAGTGATAGTTCATATGGAGGAGAAACTGAGAATGAAAAAATGTATGTTTAATCTGTCTTAAAAATATATTAAATTAAACTAGCAGATTCCAGCGCTGGAAATTCGAGTGCAAATTCTAGGAAAATTTATGTTTTCATTTAATAAAGACCCTAAAGGTATGCTTCACAATTCAACGCATTTTAAATAAAGAAAACAAACTCAACACATTAACACAAACACATTAACAAATTTAATAAACACACGTATAGCATTGTATAATTTTATGTACGTGTTGTAGCAACTTTAAACGATCATAACTCCAAAAAAATATTCTAGACGATGAAAATCTGTAAATTTTGGTAGCAGCTAAAAAGAAAGACATTTCAAACGATAAATTTTTTTGTCAAAATCGGGGTAAAACTGTGAAACTTACATCGGGCACAAGAAATCGCCTTGCCTATTAATATTATAGATAAAATAAAATATTTATAATAATTCGTTACTTCGACTGATTTAAATTATATATCAGACGCTATGTGTTCAATTGTGAATTGCTAAAATTGACTAACATACCTTTAGGCTCATTTTAATATTCATAAATTTTTTATATAGATTAAAAAAACATTGGAAGACAAAAAATGAATGAAAAATAATATTTCCTAGAATTTGCACTCGAACTTCGAGTGCTGGGCTATACTAGTATAATATAAATACATTTGAAAAATGTTAATAAACTGTATTTATAAAATATATTGTTACCAAAAAATATTCTAATTTTAGTAAATTGCAGATTCATTGTCGGAAATTATCTCAGTTACTATAATAACTGAACATCAATGAAAAAAAACTTAATTATAAAATATTATATTAAATGGAAGTGGACAAATACAGGTGTTTTTTAATTAAAATTTTTTATTTTAATAAAAATATATTTTAAGGCACATATATATTTGTATATTCTATTTTTAATACTCTATAAAAAAATGGCATAAACAATGAAAAAATATATTTGGCATACGGCTTTCAAACTATATTAATTAGCAACAAAAATAGTTAATAATTACAAATAACAAGTTTAACAAAATTTAAAATGTTAATTTTAATATTTTTAGTAAAGTATCTGATCAGATAACAAACAAGTTTATAGATCTTATATAAATAGTATTTAATTGACAATGAATATTCTATTTTACATTTAGAAAAAAAAAAAATAAAAAAAACGGTGGCGTAAATATTCTTATTGACGGAAAAAAATTATGAAAAGTTTCTTTATTGGGCTTTTTACTTATTTGTAATTTCTGTAGCAAGAAGCATAAAACAATGAAAATTAATGAAAGTTAATTATTTTGATTGGTTTGATTTTGTGGACAAAGCATAAGATTTAAATTCTTACGTGTTAAAACTTTACGCAAAGCTTGTAACGTTTTAATACATATAACAACACAACAACCATTAGCAACTCCTTCAGAGGGACTTTTACATGTACAAGCAGTACTTTTTACAGCATTTGTTGTAGTTGGTGGTGGCATCCTTTTTGTATCTGCCGAACATGAATTTGAATTGTTTATGTTAGTTTGTGGGGGAGGATCTGTTGTCGTGGCCGAACAACATTTAGATTGTGTAACGGTTGGTGGTTTTGATTCTGGTATCGATGAACAACATGAAGCTGTCGCAGTTGGTTTAGAACAATGCGATGATTTGTTTAAAGATGTTTGCACTGGTGATGGCTGCGTGATATTACTGCCACCACCACAGCAACCACCTTTACCACTACCACTACCCATTGAAGCCAGATTTTGTAATAGCATGGCCACATCTTCAATATTTTGATTCATTTCAGTTTCACGTTTACTTAAAGCTTTAACAGATTTCTTATTGGAACAACAACCGGATTTTGTTGGTGTTTTCGCGATTTGATTTTGTGGTTTCTTGCCGCATGGCTTGTCCGTAGAACAACCACCTTGGCAATTTTTAGTTTTATCACATTTACAATTAGTACAACTACAGATACCAGCATCTGCAGTGATTTGTTTTAGGGTGGGTTTGCTGCTACGCAAATCGACTTCTATCAGACCCGAACCATCTGTGGGTACTTCTTCAGCTTGTTGCAGAGTTTCTTGCAACAAACTGGCGTTGTTATCAATAGTCATTAGAATATCATTAAGTAGCGACTCAGTTTCCATGTCAGCATCACTGCTATAATCGGTACCTTTTAACAAATCCTCAATATTCTCCTGCAAAGACATAACGTCTTGTGTTATGGTCGACGAAGAAGTAGAAGGCATTTGATGATTGTACGGAATCGATTGATTTCTGTTATTAATACTGCTTATTGCATCATTATCTATATCCATAAATATGTTGTTGTGATTTCCATTGAGCTGAGCACCTTCTGCGTTCATATATTGTGGGTCCACAACTGACATAGCATTTGAATAATTTGACTGTAAATTAACATAGCTGGCTACTTCAGTGGGTAGAGCAACGCAGGCTGGTGTTACTGGCGCCATAGGTAATATCGGATTGGATACTAATATACCAGCATCTATCCAGGGCGCAGATATTTCTTCTTCCGAGGCATAGGCCACTTGAAAAGCTTGTGAAGTTTCTGGTAATGACATACTTTCAATTTTAGGTGCCAATACGGTATATTGGGAATTTTTTATTTCTGGCTGCTGCACTGAGTACATATCGTTAATATTACATTCGACAGCTTCAGACTTAACAAATGTTAACGGATTTATTTCCTTACTGTATTCGCTACCATCAAATTCACTACTATTATAAGTGGAATTAGTTTCGTCAGTGTACGTTGCAATGTTTTCCAATTCATGTTTAACAATATTGACATCTTGAGCGGCATCATCATTATCGACTTTGCCACTGGTATATTTTTTACTTTTTGATTTTGTTTTACGCTCACGATTTTGTGATTGTTTTTGATGGGTTTTCTTGTGTGATTTTAAACTGTGTGAAGTACTGAATGATTTTTGGCAACTGGTTTCTTCACAGGGATATGGTCGTTCTCCCGTGTGAGTACGTATGTGCGTCTTTAAATGATGTGAAGCTGTAAATGCTTTACCACATGTATCCTCCGGACATTTATACGGTCTCTCTTGGGTATGGGTGCGCATGTGTTTCTTTAAATCGCTTAAAGTGGTAAAACATTTTTGACACTGGTTACAGTTAAAGGTTTGTCCATTATGCAGCCGCAAATGGGCATGAAGTCTACAACAGATAAAAAGAAATCATTTGGTTATTAATGGGAATTTACTGTTTTTTTTACAAACTTTTTGGAAATTTTTATTTGAATTAAATCTATAGAAATGAAATGAGCCTAGCCTGAATATACTCGACACGCATCTTAAAAAACCTTCAGGTCCAATTTTATGTAAACACAAATAAGATAAAATTGATGTTTTGAAAGATAGTGCTGAATTCATCCGATATGAACTATACAACCGATATGAACTTTAGATAACACTGTGACAGAATAAATACTTGGGATGCTATACTTTCTTTCTGATAGGTCTTGTCGAGTACAACAAGACTCTGTCCTTGAAATTTGCGAAACACCTCCAAAATCTTGAGTCACGGGTAAAAACTGGGTTTTCGACCCTTTTGCACATATAAGCCAGTAACTTTGTTAAATATCAACCGATTTTGAATTTCTCAAACTGAACTGAACTTCTGAAACTCAATTAATGTTTTCTGAAAAACATTCGATAATTTCTGAAATATATTTGATACTTTCTGTACACTAAATGTTTTATGAAATTCAATTAATATTTTCTGAAATACATTTGATGTTTTTATACCCTCCACACATCAGTGGCAGAGGGTATATATAGGTTTGTCATTCCGTTTGTAGCGCATCGAAATAAAATCCGGAGACCCCAAAACCATATATTTTCGTGATCATTATAACAAGAAAAGTTGATTTACCGATGACCGTCTGTACGTATGTCTGTGGAAATCATGATCTCGCCGTCATTATTAGCTAGTTTTTGTATAAAATCGTTTATTAACATCCAAAAGGAGTTGCTATTTAATATCGTCAAAATCGGTCAAAGGGGTCACGAGTTATGAATGAAACTTTGAAAAAACTCTTGAAAAAATTGAATTTTTCAGTGTGTTTGTTGTTTTTCTTAATGTTGTAATTCTTCTTATTGTTGAAGTCATTGCAGTGGTATGTTTATTAATACTGCACGTGCCCATTGGCCTAAGCAAGTATTACCACCACTTTTATCGTTAACATTTCTAGGCAGCTTTATTTTTCAACTTAGCAAATTCACAAACCAACACTTTTATGGTTTATTATTATTGTGAATGAAGATAACAAATTCATTAACAAACACACTAACAAATTTAATAAAACACACGCGTATGTATAATTGCATGTATCTGTTAGTAGCAACTTTAAATGCAATTTACTCAAAATACAGGAAAAAATTTAAAAATCTGTAAATCTGCAAAACGGCTAAAAAGAAATACCTTTCAAAAAATATACGTTTGGTCAAAATCGGGATAAAACGGTAGAACAAAAAATCGGTCACAAGAAATCGCCTAGCCAATTAATAATATAGATAACAAACAAAAAAATTAAAATAAAAATTAAATATTAAAAATGGAAAATGAAAAATAAAAAATGAAAAATAAAAAATGGAAAATCAAAAACTAAAAATGAAAAACGAAAAATGATATATGGAAAATGGAAAATTTAAAATGAAAAATGAAAACTTAAAAATGAAAAATGGAAAATGAAAAATTAAAAATTGAAAAATTAAAATTAAAAATGAAAAAAAAAATGGAAAATGGAAAATGAAAAACGAAAAATGGAAAATGAAAAATTAAAAATGAAAAATGGAAAATGAAAAATGAAAATTTAAAAATTAAAAATGAAAATTGGAAATGAAAAATGGAAAATGAAAAATGGAGAATTAAAATAAAAATGGAAAATGGAACATGAAATACGAAAAATTAAAAATGGAAAATGAAAAATGATAATGAAAAATGGGAAATGAAAAATAAAATATGAAAAATTAAAAATGAAAATTGTAAAATGAATAATAAAAAAATTACAAATTAAATATAAACAAATTAAAAATTAAAAATTAAGAATTAAAAATTGAAAACAAAAAATTAAAAATTAAAAATAAAGAAATTAAAAATTAAAAAAAAAAATAAAAATTAATAATTAAAAATTAAAATTTAAAAATTAAAAATTAAAAATAAAAAAATAAAAATTAAAAGTTAAAAATTAAAACTTAAAAATTAAAAATTGAAAAATAAAAATTAAAAAGAAAAAATTAAAAATTAGAAATTAAATAAAGAAATTAAAAATTAAAAATTGAAATTAAAAATTAAAAATTAAAAACTAAAAATTTAAAATTTAAAATTAAAAATTAAACATTAAAAAATTCAAATTTAAAACCCTAGCGAATTCAGATAAAAATACTTTAAAATTTGTTTTTTTTAAATAATATCTGGAAATATTAAGCCAAGAATCAGCTGATTTTTTATACCCTATACCACTATGTGGTTTGGGTATAATGACTTTGTGCTGCTGTTTGTAACAACCAAAAATATTTGACCTAGACCCATCTTTAATTATACCGATCGAATCAGAATCACTTTTTGAGTTGATTTAACAATGTCCGTCCGTCCGTCCGTCTGTGTGTCCATGTAAAGCTTGTAATCAAACTGCAGGTCGCAAATATGAATATATTTTGATGAAATTTGGTATGTAAGCTTTCATCGGCCATGGGATGAACGCTATTGAAATTGGTGAGAATCGGTCCATGTTCAGACCTAGCCCCCATACAAATTACCCCTATGAATCGACATAAATTGCCATAAGATCCAAATTGTCATATAGATCTTACTCAAATTGGGTTTGTATGCGTTCATTACATCCACTAATGAGTAGTCCAAAAATGATCCCTTTGGCCCCATATAGAGCTGCTTCCCGATCTTCACTTAAATCTATTAAAAAACAAAAATATTGCACTAATTCTTCTCAAATTTTGTTTGTATATATATATTTGCAAAATACAAAAGACTTTACCAAACATGATCAGGATCGGTCCATTTTTAGACCTAGTACCCAAATAGATATAGAATCCGATATGAAGTTTTTCATATCTGCAGCCAAAAAAATTAATAAAAATCCCACTTAAATTTGGTTTTTGCTTATTTTCTATGTCCAGTTAGTTGGGCCTAAGAGATAGGGTTTCTAAACGCATGGTATAGGGTATCGTATAGTCGGTCTAGACCGACTATAATTTTCTTACTTGTTTTTTTTTGAATTATCAAGAATTTCTCAAAACTTTCTTATGGGGATCAAACACTAAACGCGTTGTATAATGAAGTTTTTTATGGGTTTTCTACTCTAGTAAAAGAATTCAAATAGTAACGAATTCTTTCTATAGAAGACATGATTATTGTTTTTTATAACAACGAAAAAATAGAAACTGGCCAACAAGAAAATATATTAACTTTAAATTTAATTCATATTCGAAATTTAAATTTCAGTACCGACAACAGTGGCAGCCGTACCCAATATTGGTTGTAATATTGAGTTTAAGATGCAGGTGGAATTAATTTAAAAGACAACTTCCGTTTTATTAATAACGCCTGTGATCCAAGAATAACCTTAAGTTACTTCTTTGGTTGCTCTTTTTACTGGGATGCAATATAGTGTAATAAGTGTAACCATATTTATATTTTTTTAATTTATATAAATTGATAATTTTTCAGGAATATTTTTTTTTTTTTGTTGGTTTATTTAATCTTACGAATTGATTCTAAGACTATCTAAGGGAAAATTATTTAATTTTTTAGGCATATATTTTTATACCCTATACCACTATGCGGTTTGGGTATAATGACTTTGTGCTGCTGTTTGTAACAACCAAAAATATTTGACCTACACCCATCTTTAATTATACCGATCGAATCAGAATCACTATCTGATTCGATTTAACGATGTCCGTCCGTCCGTCCGTCCGTCCGTCTGTGTGTCCATGTAAAGCTTGTAATCAAACTGCAGGTCGCAAATATGAATATATTTTGATGAAATTTGGTATTTAATCTTTTATTGGCCATGGGATGAACGCTATTGAAATTGGTAAGAATCGGTCCATGTTCAGACCTAGCCCCCATACAAATGACCCCTATGAAATCGACATAAATTGCCATAAGATCCAAATTGTCATATAGATCTTACTCGAATTGGGTTTGTATGCGTTTATTACACTCATTAATGAGTAGTCCAAAAATGATCCCTATTGGACAACTCTTAGTCATAGGCCCCATATAGAGCTGCTTCCCGATCTTCACTTATATCTATCAAAAAACAAAAATACTGCACTGATTCTTCTCAAATTTTGTTTTTATATATTTTTGCAAAATACAAGAGACTTTACCAAACATGGTCAGGATCGGCCCATTTTTGGGCCTAGTCCCCATATAGATATAGCATCCGATATGAACTTTTTCATATCTGCAGCCGAAAAAATTAATAAAAATTCCACTCAAATTTCGTATATGCTTATTTTCTATATCCAGTTAGTTGGGCCTGAGAGATAGGGTCTCTAAACGCATGGTATAGGGTATCGTATAGTCGGTCTTGACCGACTATAATTTTCTTACTTGTTTTTCTTTAAAACGCTTTGCGATTAATCGACAAAAATTAATCGGTTTTTTTTATAGTCGAAGATCACCATTTTTATATTTTTTGCTCGTAAGTTTTTTTTTTATTTGATCGATTAATCGAACAATTCTTAAACGGTTAACAACCCTAGTAAATGGACTTACCTGTAACGAGTATTGAAGGCCTTTTCACAACCACCAACATCACACGCGTACGGCTTAACTTTTGTGTGTACTCTGATATGAATCTTAAGACTATATGAAGTCAAAAAGGCTTTGCCACAACCTTCCTCGAGACATTTAAAACGATATTCACCTTAAAAGAAAAATACGAATTATTCTCTGCCGGTACAGCGGTGTTTAGATAATAAACACTTACCCTTGTGAGTTTTCAAATGTGTTCTTAAATTACCGATTGTACTGTAACTGCGTGTACAATTCTCATAATTACATTTATAACGCGATAATGATTCATCTGAGCTCTAAGTTAAAATAAATAACAAAGAAATAAATTAATCATGAAATGGTAATAGTTAAAACAAAAAATTAAAATATTTTTTAAAACGAAATAAAATCCCGAAAAGTAATAAACATGCTTTTAGAGAAATAATTGCTTATATTTAAATCTATAAAAAAAAAAAAACAGCAACTAAACGGCAAAAAAGCAAATTGTAGATATCAAATAAAGCTTTTACTTAAAGTGATGATTAATGTAATACTTTATTTCCTTTTTCATCATGTGTTAGGTACCTTTTTTTTCGCTTGCTTTAAACTTTTTCAAAATTGATTAGCTTTGTGTTAAGGCCAAGTATACTTGTTCGTATAATAAACGCATCTTTTTTATTATTGTTTTTTTTTCATTTTTTGCACTATAAAGCAAAATAAAGAAGTATTTGTTAAACGGTTTTTTTTTTCATTAATCAAAAAATTTTTATAACACATTATAGTATAGTAGTAGTTAGAGTAGTGGTGGTAGTAGTATCAATGTAGTGGAAATAGTAGTAGTACCTCGAAAGAAACTGTTGCATAAGTTGGCTCTCCTTTCTGTTTGTGTAAGGCACCAGGTCGTATACATAATGAAAGTTCATCAGGTTCTGTATTCACTTCCATATAACTAAATCAAAGTCAAATGATCGTTCATGATCATTTTTTTGAAATTGTGTTTAGTATTAAAAGTGTTTTGTTTTCAACAAATCAGTAAAAACCCATAAAAAGAAAAATTATGTAGAGATATAAAAGAAAAGTATTGATAAGTTGGTTGGCACCTGCTATTTTTATATGACTTATTTTTGGTATTAATATGTTTCAAAGGGAAATATTCATTAGGATTGTTTTTATTTTAGTAGCAACATTTGTTTATTTTTGGTTAAGTGAAAAAATATTTTTTTCTTTTGAAAACATCAACAATAAAGCTCTGTCATTAAAGCAACATTTTAAAAACGTCAAACATTCGGATTAAGTTTTTTTTTAATGTTTAAGCAAATTTCGCTTTTATTTATATATATATGCCGGCACTTTTTTTATTTTAATATAATGTACATGTATACAACTTTTGTTTAAATAATATACATACGAGTATTTAAGTAAAATATATTTAATAATAAACACACATTTATGCTTAGCTGAGGGTAGGAAAAACAATTCAGTTGTTTCAATTTTTATATTCTGACCTTGGTCGTTGACATAGAAATATATAAATTCGGAGCAGAAATAAGAAAGTATAATAAAAATATTAATATGTAAGAAAAAAAAATTTATATGAACGACATTTAACAAATTGGTATATTGAGAACAATTAATTACAAAAAAAAAAAAAAAATAAATTTAAATTATTTTTTTTGATTATTTTTTTTTTTTTGTTGGTCTCAATTTTATTTTTAAAGGGCATTATTTATTTTATTTTTTTTATTTATTTTTTATTTAATTTATTAAACATTCTTGTATAAAATCGGGTTTTTAAAGAATAAAAGGGGAAAATTTTAATTGTAAAATTAAATTTACTATTTTGAAACATAAAAGGATTTATTTATAGAAGAACCCTTGTATCTGAATTTAAGATAGGCTGAGTTCGTATGAAAATCAAAATTATTTACAAATTTTATATATGTATGTAATTACACTGTTCAGCAGACAAAAATGTGCAGAGACGCTGATTCTGAATCCTTGGTCCCGTTTGCTCTGCCACATTAGGATTTTTTTTAATATTTTAAAATTTTTAAAATTGATAAAGTAAAAAAAAAAATGGTATATTCATCAAAACATTACCAGTTGTGCGAAAAATCACATTAAGTAGAATTGGCGGTAAGTAACGGAATTAATTTTCTTATTGTACATTACGAAAAACAAAATTACCAAGTAATTGCATACATTTCCCAAGAAATCAATATTCTTCTAAGATTATTGGTTTTCGGCTGTGCGAATTATTAAGGTCAACGTGCCAAAATATAATTATTAAAAGATTTATTTTGTAGGTGAAAATGTAAAAAAAAGTGTTATAGTAGAAATTTACATTAAATATATATTTACAGTGTTGCCATAATTTGAAATTGAAAAGATGCTAAATTGCAAAAAAAAAACAAGTAAGAAAATTATAGTCGGTCTACACCGACTATACGATACCCTATACCATGCGTTTAGAGACCCTATCTCTCAGGTCCAACTAACTGGATATAGAAAATAAGCATAAACCAAATTTGAGTGGGATCGTTATTAATTTTTTCGGCTGCAGATAAGAAAAAGTTAATATCGGATGCTATATCTATATGGGGGCTAGGCCCAAAAATGGACCGATCCTGACCATGTTTGGTAAAGTCTCTTGCATTTAGCAAAAATATATACAAACAAAATTTGAGAAGAATCAGTGCAATATTTTTGTTTTTTGATAGATTTAAGTGAAGATCGGGAAGCAGCTCTATATGGCGCCTATGACGAAGAGTTATCCAATAGTGATCATTTTTGGACTACTGATTAAAAGATGTAATATATACATACAAATCCAATTTGACTAAGATTTGTATGATAATTTGGATCTTATGGCAATATATGTTGATTTCATAGGGGTCATTTGTATGGGGGCTAGGTCTGAACATGGACCGATTCTCACCAATTTCAATAGCGTTCATCATATGGTCGATAAAAGATTAAATACCAAATTTCGTCAAAATATATTCATATTTGCGACCTGCAGTTTGATTACAAGCTTTACATGGACACACAGACGGACGGACGGACGGACGGACATCGTTAAATCGAATCAGATAGTGATTCTGATTCGATCGGTATAATTAAAGATGGGTGTAGGTCAAATATTTTTGGTTGTTACAAACAGCAGCACAAAGTCATTATACCCAAACCACATAGTGGTATGGGGTATAAAGATGCTAAAACGTACTGGAGTCAAAATAAAAGATGCTAATTCTTTTTTTAATTTCATTATCTTTTGATTGAAAAATTAAGTACTTATTAATAAAATCTTTGGTTTCTAAATGGAAAAATGAATATAAAACATAAGTTTCGATTTATATTTTTTACATTTTAAATAAAATTATTTTGAATTTCATCTGTAATTTTTTTAAATATCAAATTGAGCTTTTTTAATTTTAAATTAAATATTTTTAATTTTAGAGATTTTTTTTTTTAAATTTCAAATATAAAAGAATTTACATTATCAAAAGATTCGAGTATATTACAATAATTGGTTTATGGAAATTAATATTTCTGTGATGTCTTCATCTTCAAGTTCTTCTTGGCACTGAGTTTTTTTCTGACGATCGACATTTATCAACGACATCGCTCTGTGTATTGTAAAGTGTAGCAGTACCCATTTTTCAATTTCAAACCTTCTTCTATATGTATTACAGAAATAACAACTCAGATTTTATTCTGTTGCAAAGTTTGCTTTTAAATAAAGCCATTAAACTAAACGAACGTTCAACTCCGGCTTTTGAGAAAGACAAAACTAATAAAGACAATACAAATGTGAATAACTCTGTAAGTGGACTTTCGTCAATATAATTTTTGTTAACTTCAATCCATAAAGAGGTTATATTCAGTGCTGCATCCCAATATTGTCCTGTGATATAACTCAATTGGATTTTAATTTTTTCTGTTTCAGATGATCTAAATTTAATCTCTTCTAATATATTGGTTATCGGTTTCTTTGGTCGGTTTAATGTGTTTTGTTTTGAAAATTTTGGCATTTTTTTAATGCAATTATATTTTTTTGGCAATCAACTTTAATTCATTAAAAAATATTTACATTCTTCTATTTCGAAATATTTTATTATATTTGTTGGAAGAAACGAACAGAGTGGTAAAATGAGTAGTACACAAATTTCTCGTATTACACTTTGAGAAATTAAAACATATCAATATCATTAAAATTAATAATGAAAAAAAAAAAATAAAAAAAAGATACTAAAAGCAACTTTTTATTAATAAAAGATGCTAAGTTAGCATCTAGCATCTTTTCATAAATTTTGGATGCTAAGCGACAAAAAGAAGTTGCTAAATCTAGCAACTAAAATGCTAAAATGGCAACACTGTATATATTAACAAATAGCCAAATATGGGTAGATCTAAGCAATGCGAGTCTGTGACTCGGCAAATTATTAAAGGTTTGTGTAACGCAGGAATTTCTTATAGAAAGGTGTCCGAGATACTCGGAGTTTCAAAAACAATGGTAGAAAATGTTGTTTTATAGGAACCGAAGTAGAAAAAACGCGCGCGGAAAACCAAAAATTACACCTGCAGTGAAATAAGCATTGTGTGCTGTGTAAAAAAATCCCTTTACCTCTTCCAAACAGATAAGAAACGACTTAAATATTAATGTCGACAATTCGCAAAATACATATTCGTGGTAACCTTAAAGCTCGAAGCCCTAGAAAATTACCCATGTTGTGTAAGAAGAACGTATAACAAAGACTAAAATTTGCTTAAAATGCAAGTCAATTGGTCTGAAGAAAAATGGCGTCATATTGTTTGGTCGAGATGTTCATCACGTAAGAAGTCCTGGTAACACAGCATACAATCCCAAGTTTAGTGTTAAAACAATTAAACATGGTGGTGGTAACATCATGGAGCAATTTCATACAGTGGTGTGTGACCGCTACATTGTATATAAGGTATTATTAAAGGCCCATTTACACGATACCAATCAGTCGTATGATTTTTCTAAATAAAAATCCGATGAAATTCATCGGACTGTCATAAAGTCGTACTGACATTATTTCTGCATACTTAGGCCATTTATACCATTACACTCAAGTCTTATGAAAATAGCTGTTTAGAATAACAAACAAATTTATTTTGAAATTTGTATTTTATTCCCACCTTCTTTGTTTTTGTTTACCTTTTTTTAATTTTTGCAAAAAAAAAAAAAAACTCTGGTCCGATGAAAATGAAAGTTTTTAGAAATGTTTCTAAGAATGAAAAAACCATCATTTTCATAACATATGCTTTTTACATGATACGACTTTTCCATAATACTCGAATTTTTGACAGGTGGTATTATGAAGTGTGATAGTGTAAACTGGCCTTAAGGCAACAGATTATATTGAAATTCTTGAGACCAATATGCTGCTTAAATAGGTGTTTCAATAGGATAATGATCCCAAACACACGGCAAAATTCGCAAAGAAATGGTTTAAGGACAATAACCTCCCTATCGTAATGGCCACCTTAATCCCCGGATCTAAATCCAATAGAAAATTTGTGGAATGTAGTAAAGACGTCGATTAGAGGGAAATGTCCAACCAACAGTGAAGAGCTTTGGCAACTTCTTATCACTTCTTGAAAAGCAAAAAAAAACAATTTTTTTTTCGACAAATGGATGTTTCTGCTCGTTTGCAAAAGTGTTGAACAGTATTATTAGAAGAAAACTTGACTACAAGTCAAAAACAATTTAGAAAAATGAAATGTCGAAACTCTTCTAGATATAATTTCAGAACAAATCTTACAAAAGAGATTTGTTGATTCCAAATATTATTGAGTTTCTTGCGAAAAAAAATTAGTTTAGTTTGTATTTTAAGTTTTGAAGAATTCGGATAATCAAATTTCGGAGTTTTAGTTGTATTTTTTAAAAATAAAAAACGTTTTTTTCCTCAAATTAGCTAGACTATTATGATAAATGTTGCTGAAACATTACAAATAAAATGTTAATCACTACGAAGGACGAACATTATTAAAACGCTGTAAAATCCTTAACGTAAATAAAAGCAAAAATATTTTTTAATTTTATCCTGAAAACAGGTTTATTATTGAATAAAACTTTATTAATGATTTTACTCTTGGACACCAGTTATATCTAGTACATGGCTGACGTTTTTTTTAAATTGAATTCTTTTTTAAATTGAAGCTAGGAGGGGTTTCTTAGATATCTTTTGATAACACAAGGAAACAAGGTTTTTGTTCATTAAGAACTGAATGTTGTTTTTAAGGATATTTGGGACGCTGAATCCAAATCAGCACTTGTTTTTTTTTTATCAGCTCGACTGTTCGCGAAATACCGTTATGTCCAAAATTAAGGAATAACTTGAAAACAGTTCACCACATTCAGTTAAAAAAAATCCAAAACTCGTCAACAATAGTAGCTTACATTGGTTTTAAATTTGCCCAGTAGTTTCAGAGATATCGTTGATGTTTTGAAAAACATCATGTGAGTCCGATCACAGGGGAGATGTGTAAACATCTAGTAATTAATGATTTTTAATGTCACTTTTCTAAAATCAAACAAAAAGCGTCATCTATGTATCACTTATAGCAATCAACTGTAGGGGCTCTGCTAACATAAAAATATTTGTTATTTATTATTTCAAATGGTTAATTTTTATTTTTCATTTTATGTTTCTCATTTTTCATATTTTATTTTTCATTTTTCGTTTTTATACCCTATACCACTATGTGGTTTGGGTATAATGACTTTGTGCTGCTGTTTGTAACAACCAAAAATATTTGACCTAGACCCATCTTTAATTATACCGATCGAATCAGAATCACTTTCTGAGTTGATTTAACAATGTCCGTCCGTCCGTCCGTCCGTCCGTCCGTCCGTCCGTCCGTCCGTCCGTCTGTGTGTCCATGTAAAGCTTGTAATCAAACTGCAGGTCGCAAATATGAATATATTTTGATGAAATTTGGTATATAAGCTTTTATCGGCCATGGGATGAACGCTATTGAAATTGGTGAGAATCGGTCCATGTTCAGACCTAGCCCCCATACAAATTACCCATATGAAATCGACATAAATTGCCATAAGATCCAAATTGTCATATAGATCTTACTCAAATTGGGTTTGTATGCGTTCATTAGATCCACTAATGAGTAGTCCAAAAATGATCCCTTTGACTCCATATAGAGCTGCTTCCCGATCTTCACTTAAATCTATTAAAAAACAAAAATATTGCACTGATTCTTCTCAAATTTTGTTTGTACATATTTTTGCAAAATACAAGAGACTTTACCAAACATGATCAGGATCGGTCCATTTTTGGACCTAGTCCCTTTATAGATATAGCATCCGATATGAACTTTTTCATATCTGCAGCCAAAAAAATTAATAAAAATCCCACTCAAATTTGGTTTTGTCTTATTTTCAATGTCCAGTTAGTTGGGCCTAAGAGATAGGGTTTCTAAACGCATGGTATAGGGTATCGTATAGTCGGTCTAGACCGACTATAATTTTCTTACTTGTTCATTTTCAAAAAGGTTCCCAGTATGCATTGAAATATTATTTCTCCAATGTTGGAGAAAAGTTAAATTCTCAAATTGATGTCAAATGTAATTCTCAACTTGAGTTGAACAATTTTTCTCCTTGTTTGCTTTCAACTTGACATCAAGTTGAGACTTAACATTTTTTCCAATATTTGAGAAATATTTTTAATCTCAATTGGATATCCAACACTTTTCTCCACTTGAGACCAAACATATTTTCAACTTGAATACGATTTGTATTACCCTACCCCCCTATCACACATCACACTGCAATTGTAAAATCGTTGTGTACGTATTATCAACGAAAAATTGTTCGAATTAGTCGAATCCATCGCCATTAACTTGTCGAAGCGTAAACTTGAAAAAATTTGTTTACTTCTCTCTCTTATTTTATTATACCCTATACCACTATGTGGTTTGGGTATAATGACTTTGTGCTGCTGTTTGTAACAACCAAAAATATTTGACCTAGACCCATCTTTAATTATACCGATCGAATCAGAATCACTTTCTGAGTTGATTTAACAATGTCCGTCCGTCCGTCCGTCCGTCTGTGTGTCCATGTAAAGCTTGTAATCAAACTGCAGGTCGCAAATATGAATATATTTTGATGAAATTTGGTATATAAGCTTTTATCGGCCATGGGATGAACGCTATTGAAATTGGTGAGAATCGGTCCATGTTCAGACCTAGCCCCCATACGAATTACCCATATGAAATCGACATAAATTGCCATAAGATCCAAATTGTCATATACATCTTACTCAAATTGGGTTTGAATGCGTTCATTACATCCATTAATGAGTAGTCCAAAAATGATCCCTTTGACCCCATACAGAGCTGCTTCCCGATCTTCAGTTAAATCTATTAAAAAACAAAAATATTGCACTGATTCTTCTCAAATTTTGTTTGTATATATTTTTGCAAAATACAAGAGACTTTACCAAACATGATCAGGATCGGTCCATTTTTGGACCTAGTCCCTATATAGATATAGCATCCGATATGAACTTTTTAATATCTGCAGCCAAAAAAATTAATAAAAATCCCACTCAAATTTGGTTTTTGCTTATTTTCTATGTCCAGTTAGTTGGGCCTAAGAGATAGGGTTTCTAAACGCATGGTATAGAGTATCGTATAGTCGGTCTAGACCGACTATAATTTTCTTACTTGTTTTAAATAGAGTTACCGAGTTTATTATACAGGCACATGTTTGAGGGCAAATGTTTACATTTATTATTATTAGTATTATTTTAATAATAGTTAATAATATTTATGCTCTATAATTAACAAAATAGCGTTTTTATATGCGCATTTGAAGAAATAAATCATAATAATAGATTTAATAAGTTAAAACTTTAATTACAATTTTGCAGAATCCAGTAAATTTGCATTAAATTTATAACAGGGTAGCATTAATCATCGTTAGTGGCAGCCACTACTCGCACGAAAAATTTGGTGCCATTAGTGTGACCACTGCGGAAAATGTGTGTGTATTAGTAAAAAAAAATGTGAGTGCATTGCGTTTTTCGAACTTGCAGTGTGATGTGAGATAGGGGGGTTAAGTTTGAGATATTATTTAAATATGTCATAAATAATAAATTAAATTAAAAAATGCCAAAAAAGTACAAATAATTAATTAATATATTTTTAATTATTTCTGCTTTTTGTCGAATTTTTTAATTTAAATTCTTATTTATGACATATTTCATAAAATGTACAAATAATTAATTCATTTATTTTTAATTCTAAATTTAAAAAAATATTAACATGTACATAATAATGTTAAATATGTAATGAAATTAAACTGAAACATTAAAAAAGTACATTGTTTTCATTTCTAAAATTAGTATAATTTTTTTAATATGGCTATTCCGTACCTTCCATTTGATACCGATTGGAGAAATTTCTTTGCTATCAAGTTGAGAATCACAAATTTCTCAATAAGATAACTAAGAAAATACCCATATAAAAAATGTGCCTTTTAAGTTGAGAGGACTATAATCGGACTATTGGGGTGCATTTGAGAATTAACGTTGGAGATTTGAGAAATGTATTTGATCTCAAATGCACCTCAAGTTGATAGCAAACAAAAATGTTTATTGGGTTATTACATATCATAATTTTTTCACCAATACAATCATAAGTCACATCTTACGCTGTTTTGTGATTGTATTGTAAAATAGATTTTTACCCCCCCTGCGCGAAGTTAGCCCCCTGTTTTTGGAAATACAATTTTTTGAAGATTGTTTTGAATTGTTCTACAATGTTCCAAAACAATGAGTTTCTAAAATGCAATTTGTACCGGTAAATCGAAAAAAAAACGAATTTTAAGCTTTGCCCCCACTTTTGGAAAAAAAAATTTGGCGGTTGTTCTAGGATGTTCTAGTTGTTCTAAACATTGTTCCAAAATAGATATGTCGCAAATCGTAACGTACGCAAATGACAACGAAAAACATTTTTTCCGCGATATCAAATTACAATTACAAATTTCATTTTAGAAACATTGTAGAACAATTCTAGAACAATTCAGAACAATCTTCAAAAAATTGTATTTCCAAAAATGGGGGGCTAACTTCGCACACTTCCCTGAGCGTTTAGATGATTACGCATAAAAAATGGAGACTAGATTTGAAATCAGCGAACTTAAATTAGTAAAAAATTGCAAGAAAGTTCCAGTCAACACCAACAAAAGTTAAATTTTGTTCCCTTGTGTAATTGGTCAGATGTTCTCAATTGAGATTAGTTCTGGATTATTTGCGTGATTCAGTTTCTTAGGTACAAAGTTGATGTTATTGACGAGAAGCAACAAGTCTCATCATTGCTAATAATAAATATTTTAAGCAGAGTTCAGAAAAAAAACACACACTGAATAAAAAACTCGTACATATATGTAAACAAACATAACTTAGACCAACACACACATATTTTTATTTTCATACCAATTATGTTTGTTTTTAAATTTTCTTCGGTGCCCAAGCCAACCATGACTGTGTTCGTTTTAATATTTCGTTATTTACACGAACATTTTTGTATCACATACTTTTTGTTTCAATCACACATAAAGCACACAGTTCTGAGTGTTGCTTTATTTGAAGTTCATGTTCTGCTAAGTGTACTGAAAAAAAAACACACAACATATACAATAAACAGGTTCGAGTTCAGTTATATTTTAAGTCGTGTTGTGGCTCGTGTAGTGAAAAAAAACACAACATGTACAATAAACAGGTTCGAGTTCAGTTATATTTTAAACACGACTTAAAATATAACTGAACTCGAACCTGTTTATTGTACATGTTGTGTTTTTTCTTACTACACGAGCGACAACACGACTTAAAATATAACTGAACTCGAACCTGTTTATTGTACATGTTCTGTGTTTTTTTTTCATTACACGTACCAGAACATGAAATTCAAATAAAGCAACACTCAAAAATGTGTGCTTTATATGTGATTGAAACAAAAAGTATGTGATACAAAAATGTTCGTGTAAATAACGAAATATTAAAACGAACACAGTCATGGTTGTGTTGGGCACCGTAGAAAATTTAGAAACGCACATAATTGATTTGAAAATAAAGATATGTGTTGGCTGCTTTTGAACAGAACATTGTGTGTTTCGTATGTGTATTTTCTGAACCTTGATTTTAAGATTGAAAGAGCTATCTCTCTTTAATTTTAATATTACATTGCGAGCTGTCTGTTTGGACATATTGCCACAACGCGCTACTTCACTATATGTATGTATGTATGATAGTTTTATATTCACTAGAAATGCCACAAAAAAATGTCTCACTTCTTGTTTCGTTAAAAGAAAATGCTGGCACGTGATTTTGAAACTTGTAAGTATTAGAGTAAACGAAAAATTAAATTGATTAACAGAACCAACTATATAAAATCGAAAAATGTTTGTGTGTCTGTTTGTGCTTTATAGGATGCTACATCTTTGGATCGATATTCTTGAAATTTTCACAGCATCTAACTGTCTATCTGGATGGAACAATAGACAATATTTTTATTTAACTTCGTATGGGAGGTATTATGGCCTAATATGTGTATCATATTTCTGGAGTTAGGTATTAAATTATAAAATACCAAATTTTCCATAATTATACCCTATACCACTATGTGGTTTGGGTATAATGACTTTGTGCTGCTGTTTGTAACAACCAAAAATATTTGACCCAGACCCATCTTCAATTATACCGATCGAATCAGAATCACTTTTTGAGTTGATTTAACAATGTCCGTCCGTCCGTCCGTCCGTCTGTGTGTCCATGTAAACCTTGTAATCAAACTGCAGGTCGCAAATATGAATGTATTTTGATGAAATTTGGTATATAAGATTTTATCGGCCATGGGATGAACGCTATTGAAATTGGTGAAATTCGGTCCATGTTCAGACCTAGCCCCCATACAAATAACCCCTATGAAATCGACATAAATTGCCATAAGATCCAAATTGCCATATAGATCTTACTCAAATTGGGTTTGTATGCGTTCATTACATCCATTAATGAGTAGTCCAAA
Organism: Cordilura impudica; assembly: GCA_963682025.1. NCBI lineage: Eukaryota > Metazoa > Arthropoda > Insecta > Diptera > Scathophagidae > Cordilura > Cordilura impudica. The sequence goes on along the minus strand of OY821519.1, from coordinate 35,106,810 downwards.
AATGATCCCTTTGGTCTCATATAGAGCTGCTTCCCGATATTAACTTAAATCTATTAAAAAACAAAAATATTGCACTGATTCTTCTCAAATTTTGTTTGTATATGTTTTTGCAAAATACAAGAGACGTTACCAACCATGGTCAGGATCGGTCCATTTTTGGACCTAGTCCCCATATAGATATAGCATCCGATATGAACTTTTTCATATCTGCAGCCAAAAAAATTAATAAAAATCCCACTCAAATTTGGTTTTTGCTTATTTTCTATGTCCAGTTAGTTGGGCCTAAGAGATAGGGTTTCCAAACGCATGGTATAGGGTATCGTATAGTCGGTCTAGACCGACTATAATTTTCTTACTTGTTTTAATTTATCTTTGAAAAAAAAAAATTATGCAAGATGTGTGATATAATTAGAAAAAAAAAATATAAAGATTTAGTTTGAACCAAAACAACATTATTTTAAGAATAACACAAGGGAACAAGGTTTTTGTTGATTAAGAACTGAATGTTGTTTTTAAAGTTATTGGGGACGCTGAATCCAAATCTGCACTTGGTTTTTTCTATCAGCTCGACTTTTAGCGTTATACCGTTATGTCCAAAATTAAGGCACTTCCACTACATATACATATTGGAATAACTTTTAAACGGTTCATCATATTCAATAAAAAAAAAATCCAAAACTTGTCAACAATATTATATTTAAGCCTTGCTAATATTGGCTTAAATTTGCCCAGCAGCTTTACAGATATCGTGGAAGTTTTGAAAAAAAAAGAACAATTTTCAAAATAAAAAATTTTTTTGTTCTTTAAAAATTCATAAAAAAATAAAAATCCAATGTGTCTCAAGCATTTGGTTAAACACATTTCGAATGAAATGAGCTTTATTTCATTGTAATCGGTGCACAACTTTTGATTTTGTTCACAATTTACTGAGAAAACTCAATTGATAAAAATCGTGATTTCCATACAAAAATAACATTTTTTAATATGTGTGTGTTTGCTGCTGTTCTATTTATGCGTTCATCGATTTTTATGATCTATGTCTATCCGATGAAATTCATCGGACTGTCATAAAGTCGTACTGACATTATTTCTGCATACTTAGGCCATTTACACCATTACACTAAAGTCTTATGAAAATATCTGTTTAGAATAACAAACAAATTTATTTTGAAATTTGTATTTTATTTCCACTTTCTTTGTTTTTGTTTAACAGGTTGAAATTCTTGAGACCAATATGCTGCTTAAATAGGTGTTTCAATAGGACAATGACCCCAAACACACGGCAAAATTCACAAAGAAATGGCTTAAGGACAATAACCTCCCTATCGTAATGGCCACCGGATCTAAATCCAATAGAAAATTTGTGGAATGTAGTAAAGACGTCGATTAGAGGAAAATGTCCAGCCAACAGCGAAGAGCTTTGGCAACTTCTTATCACTTCTTGAAAAGCAAAAAAAAAAAACAATTTTTTTTCGTCAAATGGATGTTTCTGCTCGTTTCCAAAAGTGTTGAACAGTATTATTAGAAGAAAACTTGACTAAAAGTCAAAAACAATTTAGAAAAATGAAATGTCGAAACTCTTCTAGATATAATTTCAGAAGAAATCTTACAAAAGAGATTTGTTGATTCCAAATATTATTGAGTTTCTTGCGAAAAAAAATTAGTTTAGTTTGTATTTTGAAGAATTCGGATAATCAAATTTCCGAGTTTAATAAAAAACGTTTTTTTTTCCATTTTTGGAAATAAAATTTTTGAAGATTGTTCTGAATTGTTCTAGAATTGTTCTATATAATATAAAAAATGAATTTTAAACTTTGCCCCCCACTTTTAGGAAAAAAATATCAACGTTATTAAACGATATCAATATTTTTATGCAACACGAAAGTTAACGTACAGATTCCAAGGTATCCTGATTGGCACCCTCGGATCGCTCTGAAACTTGGACATGTTATAGAGAGGATGTAAAATTAAGGGACTCGTATGTAACATTAAGGGACTTTATGATCTATGTCTCTTTTTGTTCATAGGTTATGTGACTTTACGTGAAAGTAATAAGACTTTACACTTTTTCCAGTTTTGGATTTTTCATGATTTTTAAATATACAAAATTTTAATTTTTTTTTAATTTTTCCTTTTTTATTTTTATTTTTTTTTAATTTGATTGTTTTCCAAAGGTAACAATTACATCTTAAAAAAAAAACAATTTTGAAAATCACCAAAAAATGGTGAACCGTTTTCAAGTTATTCCAATATATGTAGTGGAAGTGCCTTAAGTTTGGACATAAGGGTATATCGCGAAAAGTCGAGCTGATAGAGATTTTGATTCAGCGTCCCAAATAACCTTAAAAAGAACATTCAGTTCTTAATCAACAAAAACCTTTCCTCTTATAATTTAAATTATAATTATAATATAAATTATAATTTATTGTGTAATTTTTATAAGAAATAATATAAATAATTCAGAATTTTAGAGCAAAACAAAATAGTGCAAAAATATGTAACCTATGCGCATTTTTAAAGTATAATAATACTAATAAATAAAATAATAATAATAATAATAATAAAATCTTATAAAATCATAAAATCGTATTGAAATCGCGATTATTATCAATTGAGTTTTCTCATTAAATTGTGAACAACATCAAAAGTTGTGCACCGATTACAATGAAATAAAGCTCATTTCATTCAAAATGCTTTCAGCCCAAACCTGTGATCTATGTCGTATTTTTTTTACTGAATTTTTTTGTTTTGAAAACTGTTCTTTTTTTTCTAAACTTCAACGCTATCTCTGAAACTGCTGGGAAAATTTAAAACTAATGTAAGCACGGCATAAAGATAATATATTGTTAACGAGTTTAGGATTTTTTTAACACTATATCGCGAAAAGTAGAGCTGATAGAAAAAAACCAAGTGCAGATTTGAAATCAGCGAACTCAAATTAGTAAAAAATTGCAATAAAGTTCCAGTCAACACCAAAAAAGTACAATTTTGTTCCCTTGTGTAATTTTTTTCTCAGGTGAAAAATTACTACTTTGTATTAAATTTAAAATTGTTTAAACTTTTCAAAATACACAAACAATAATCATCTTATTTTTGTTTTTCAAAAATCAACAACGTCCTTTATAAACAAACAACACTTGTTTACCAGCGTTGTTAAAACGATGATAAAAATTTATTTTAATGTGCATGGTTCCACTCATTGCGTTTGATGTTCCACACCACGTTGGAATAGTTTTTATTTCGTTGCATATCGTATGATGATGCGGCCCACACAATTTTATATTATTTAAATTTCCAACAAATTTAATAGAAATTTAGAAAATGTTTGCCAAATTATTCAAATGAAAATTAAATACAAATTTGTTAAAATCAACTATAAACAAATGTCAAATGCATGGCACATGCTGAAAAAATCGAACAAAATTATTTGTCTGTTGACGACCATTTATATATTAACAAAAAAAAAATTATTAAGAATACTACATAAAACCTAAAGAAAAACTCATGTTTTTCGTTAATAACATATAGAGTATACAAAAATTTTGTTTTTATTCGAGGTACTACGCCAAAGTCAATGACGACCGGTATGGTACAAGTAGTTTGTATTAATTTGTTAAAAAAATTAAAACAATTTTTGAAAAATGAGGACTATCAAAGTTAAAAGAGGGACTACATAGTATTGACAGCATGCTTGCTTTCAAACTGTCATGCAAAACACTAATTTTGGTAAAAATTTTGAGTCGATTTCTCCCACCCTAAGAACCTATAATATTTATTGTTATTAGTACACTCTGTATATATGGAGTAGACATATTTTTTATATTAATTAATATACTATTTTTAGACTTGTGATTTTTCAAATCATATTTTTTTTTATATTTTGAGTGTGTTGTTGTTTTTTTTTTTTTTTGCTTTTGTTTTTGAGGAATGAATTATTTATGATGCGTGGGACCATAGACTATTTTCTGTTGTATATGCAAATCAACTTGTAACGATTTTATTTTAAAGATGTTTAATTTATAATGATTTTCTTAATTATTTTATTAGTTTGTTAATTGTAACTAATTATATTTTAAGTTCTTCACTTATCAAGCAATTTTTCTATTTTAACTTAAAAACTGTTCTAAAAATATATTTTAGGAGTAACAAGTAAGAAACTTATAGTCGGACCAAATCGACTGTACGATACCCCATACTATGTGTATCGAGAAGTTATCTTGGATCCAACTTGCTGTGACTAAAACTGGATACAGTAGAAAAGAAGCATAAACAATATTTTAGTGGTATCTATATCTATAATATTAATAGGCTAGGCGATTTTTTGTTACCGATGTTTTGTTCTACCCTTTTATCCCAATTTTGACCAAACGAATATTATTTGAAAGGTATTTCTTTTTAGCTGTTCACCAGATTTCCAGATTTTTTATTTTTTTTTGCTTTATTTTGAGTAAATTGCATTTTAAGTTGCTACTAACACATACATAAAATTATACATATGTTATGTGTGTGTTTATTAAATATGTTAATATTCATATTCATTCACAATAATAATAAACCAAAAAAGTGTTGGTTTGTGAATTGGCTAAGTTGAAAAATAAAGTTGCCTAGAAATTGCACTCGAGTTTCGAGCGCAGATAGGAAAATGTTTATATCTGATGTAATTTTTATATGGGGACTAGGTCAAAAATAGACCTTGATCTTGACCATATTTAGTAAAGTCACTTACTTTTTCTTAAAAAGATATACAGACCAAATTTAAAAATAATATATGCAATATATTTTTTTGATGAAGCTCGGAAATCACTTATATATGGGGACTATGACTAAAAATGGTCCCACAGGTTTTATTTTTGGACTACTGATTAGTGTGTAAGACACACACATACAATTTTATCGATATAAGGTGGGTGACAATACATTGGAAACTTTTTTAAACACTTTGAGTTTGCCAATTTTGATTATTAATAACTTCGCGGTAAGTTCTTAAATTATGTATTTTTATTTGCGAAATCACTCTTTGGAATATTCTCTATTGAAAGATAACAAAATTGTTACAAAAACCACAACTAAAAAAAATAGATTAACGAAAAACAAATTTTTTTAAGTGATGACAAAACAATGGAAACTTTTAAACTTCTATACCAGAGTAGATTAAAACAATAAAAATAGAAGATGGTATGAAAGAAATTCTTTAAAATCTTAACCGTTATTCAATTATTTAAAGTTTCTAACGTTTTCTTTCATCTGCTTTATTAACACAATTGTATTTTTCAATGTTTTAATCTTATAATTAATTATTGGAAAATAATGACAAGAACAAAGTTGTGCGACGACTCACATGTTACGCTTACATGTTATGCTGTTTTTGGAATTTACCCTCCTGCGCGTATAGATGTTTACACATCAATAATCTCGAATATTTCTAAGTTACTATATTCTGAACTTCCTAATAACTGAATATCATCTGCGTAAGTGCAACACTTGAAAAAAGAAAAATTATGAAATATTTCGTTAATGTACAATAAAAAAAGCAGTGGACCTAATATTGATCCCTGCGGAACACCACTATATAGGAAAAAAAGGATCATGTAATACATGAATTTATTATATATGTGAGATGTGAAACGATTTCAGGAAATGTTAATTTAATAAATTTCAATGGAACTCCATCCGCACCCACAGAATCCGATTTAGCAAAAATTATCAAAAAAATATCGCGAGAGGTACGGTGACGACTAAAATTTAGGCGACAGGCCCTGTAAAACGAGTCAGAGACAGAATAATTCAATAGCAAGAGTTTAAAAAATGTCCAAAAATGCTACCTAAAGAGGACATTAATAATCTGAGCAATTGAGGCTGACCTTGTCATCATGTTGTGAAGAAACCACTGATATCAGATAAAAATCGTCCGGGTCGCATAAATTTTGCCGAAGAACACATGAAGTGGTCAAAACGGAATTGGAATACTGTTCCCTTTTCAAATGTGTCGAAGTTTAATTTTAAAGGCCACGATGGAAGAACATTTGTACGAAGACCAAAGGAAAACTAGACTAGAACCAAAATATACAAACAAAGCTTTTAAGTTTGGCGGTGACAACATTGTGGTATTGTGGTTTCTTTTCGGACCAAGAAATGGAATTTGAGTTGGATACAGCCAAATTCTAAATGACTGAATGCATCCATACGCAGAGGAAAATGTGCCTCTGGTCGGGAAGTTTCAACATGACAATGATCCAAAACACATCTTCAAAGTTGAAACCGAATGTCTGCAATCTAATGCAGTTGGTGTTTTGGAATGGCAAGATCAATCACCAGATCTCAATCCCAAAGCATATCTATGTGAAATTGTAGAAAGAGCAATAGGACACGAAATTACACAAACAAGACAGATCTCATAGAGGCAATTGATTCAGAGTGGCACAAAATTTCAATGGATATAATCAAAAATTTAATTTACTCCATGCCGCGTTGTGAAGCAGTACTGAAAAATAATGGATAACCAACAAAATATTGGTAAAGGTTTACATTGTTTTGTCAACAGCATAAGTTTTATTTTTTTTCTGGAGTTTATTTTATATTAATACTAGCAGTATATCCACTACGTTATTAGCGTAATTATTATATTAATTATATAAACCATACTAATATTTAAAAACAATAAAAAATATAGTGTAAGTGACAACACGATGGAAACTTTTAACAAAATATATCTTTGACGACTTGAACGGTCAATATCAAAAAAAAAAAAAAAAAATAAATAAAATAAAATGATCATAAAACTAAAAACTCTTTTATTTATTTAAACATTTGTATATTTTATTTAGTTAACAACGAAGAAATATTAACTTAACTTGGGAAAAAATAACACTTAAAAGTATTCATTTTTATGCTGTTGACAAAACAATGGAAATCTTTATTATACAATAACACTGTGGAACAATAAGATGGTTGATTAATATACCGAACGATTGTATTAGGCTATTATAGTAAAAACCCCAAAGCGTTTGGTCCTGTATGTGTACAGGTTTTAGGGCCGTCTAAATATTTCATTTTATTGCCAACACTATTCGCCAACAGTATTCTAATTCCAGTTCATGTGTTCTTTAGCAAGATTAAAGCTAGCCAGACGATTTTTCCTTGATATCAGTGGTTTCCTCACAGGACGATAACATCAAAGATCAGCCTCAATTGCTCGTCGGGAAACAGTTTGAGCACATAGTTTTACTTCCAGATTGTTAACGACCTGTCTTTGACTCTTTTTATGGGGCTGTGCCACAAAATGAAATTATGGATTTATTCATAGAATATTTCCCACAAACATTCTTTTGCTAAACCAACAGATCTAAAATCATCTATTAACTCTTCCTAAAACTTTATTCTCGCCATTATTTTATAATAATTGAAAGAAAAATTTCAGAATCTATAAATGTTTAAATAACAGTTAAGATCTTTTACATTTTCTTTCACACCTTCTTTTTTAACGTTTTAATGAACTCTGGTAAAGAAGTTTAAAAGTTTCCACTGTTTTGGCAATACTAAAAACTATATCTATTTATTTTTCCTTTCATCTATTTTTTTAATTGTATTTTTTGTAAAAAATTTGTTGTCTTTCAATAGAGAACACTCCAAAGTGTGATTTCGCAAAAAAATACATAATTTTAGGACCAAACGCGAAATTGTTAAAAAAACAAAATTGCCAAATTTAGAATTTTGTAAAAGTTTCCAATGTATTGCCACCTACTCTATTTAGTATTAACTTTTTATTCATAAAAGGTTCGAAAATTATTCAAAAATAATATTTTTTTTGTAAAAATAAATGTTCCGTCTAGACCGACTATAATTTTCTTACTTGTTTTCTTAAGAAAATGTACTTTCAAATGGAAAGTACCAGCTTTCCCATTTTTGCCGTTTTCACCCCTAAAGGCTCGAATTAAAACCAATTTTATTCTTCACCGATGTTTGTGTCTCTGGTGAAATCTACATATCAAATTTCATATTCCTAAATTAGTTTGTAAAGAAGATCCAAAAAAGTACACTCTTACACTTGCGGACCGTTTTTACCCCCCCTTTATATCCGCATTTCCAAAAGATTTCACCTCATCTAATGTTTCTATCTCTGGCGGAATCCACAACCATATTTTATATTCATTTCTTTAGAAGATACCAAATGTAAAATTTTTCCCTTTTTTTGGATGTTTTTCCTCCCCTAGACGTTAGAATGAGCAATAAATTCATCCTTGACTGATGATGCCCACGTATTCGGTGGAGTCTGTATACCAAAATTCATATATATTTATTAATTTGTTAAGAAGATGCTGAAAGGTACAATTTTTAGCCTTTATGGCCGTTTTTTTTTCCTTTTTTCGAATTATTGTTTATAGGCTTCCAAAAAAAAAAATCACTCGCATTGCCACATTTTTCATCGCTTGCTATGAAACGTCCACAAACATTACAAAAATGGTCCATTTTACATTTTGGTTCAGACATTTTTAATACAATATATATTATACAATGTTTTTTTTTTTGTTATTTTTATGAAACCGATGCACTTAACTTAAATCACTCACAAAATATAATAAGTTCCAAAAAAATTAATAGCAAATTTTATCACGACCGAGCGAAAATTAAAAGACATCAGCTTCGGCTGAGTTTCGAGTCTTAACTGAATCTTCATTTTTGAAATTAGTTCGCTTGTACGAAATAAAAAAAATCGCTACCTGTGCGATGGTTGAATACAAAAAAGTTGTTTTACTAATTCCTAATTCTTGGAATTCGCTATTTATTTAATGGTTTTGGGATTTTTAACGCAAATTAACGACTTTCTTTTGAAATGAAATTTATTGAAGAAACTGAGAAGCATATTATAGATCAAACAGAAAGCAAAAAAGACTTAGTTTTGTGGAAAATATTTTCAAAAAGCATGAAAAAAAATAATTTTTCCAACATTTTGCTTCATAAGCACCACAAAAATTTTCTAAATCATTTTTTTTAAAAATTTGTAATTGTTGCACAGGTCTCTAGCAATAATTTGGCTTTTACAGATTGAAAAAATATCAATTAGTCGACGAGTTATAGCCAAAAAACCATATAAACAATATGCTGAAAATCGGTTCGAAGGTCGATTAAAAAAAAATTCGAACTAACATAAACAAACGCCGCGATACGGGTCTTCTAATTTAGCCTCTATTTTCACCCCTCACTCTCAGAATCGACCTAACTTTTGCTAACCTGAATTTGTTCCACAGTGTATTTGGACCAACTTTGTTGGTCATCTTCAGGAAAATGTTTTTGTTAAAAATAACTAAGTTGAACGGTCAAAAATATATTTTGTTAAAAGTTGACACGCACTGTATATGATAATCTGGATCTTACGACAATTTCAGTCGGTCTGATAGGTGTTATTTGTATGGGGGCTAGGTATGAACATGCATAGACTTTCACCAATTGCAATAGCGTTCGCCCTATGGCCGATACAAGCCTATATGCCAAATTTCATCAACACATTCATATAAGCGACCTGTAGTTTGACTACAACGTTTACGTGGACACACAGACAGACAGACAGACAGACAGAGAGACAGCCGAACATCGTTAAATTGGCTCAGAAATTGATTCAGAGTTTATCAGTAAAGTCTGATATTTTGGTAGTTACAAACATCAGCACAAATCCATTTTACCCTCACCACCTAGCGGTATAGGGTATAAATAATTGCCTCATTTACTTGTAAAAAAAGCAACTAATTTAAAACATGTAATGAATCGTCGTAAATTTTTGAATTTTAATTATGCTTCGACTACAATTTATAAAATAATTAAATTTTAAAATTTTTTTATTTTTTTGATAATATTTACCAGAATTGTAATCGATCAAAAATTACATTTCATACAATTTTTAACTTAAGTTCTTCGCTAATAAAGTTTGTACAACAGCCATTCTGGAGGGGGGATAGAGAGAAATTCCAAGTCATGATGAAACTACTAGCCCAGTATAGAAAACCCTCTTATATATTTTCCTTATCTTGATGTTTGTTTGTTAGTTTTTCAGCTATAACTCAAAAACCATTGATGATTTCTTTTTTCATTCTTCAAAAATCAAGTTGTACTAATTTTATCGAATGAAATCTTTTAAAATTTTTCAATTGTTCCCCTTTTTGCTATCCATTTTTTAAATGACATAACACATTCATAGCGTATGATTATTATTTTTTTGTAGAGTGGAAGAGATGTATACGTATGAGTGGTATTTTAAATCCAACATTTTTCTATTTTGCTATAATTTTGCTGAAGAATGAAATGAGAAATCATCAAGAACAAACCTAATTCAATTTTCAAATTATTGATATAATTAAAAATTTAAAAAAAAAAAAAAATTTTCACGAATTAAGCAAGTGGAATAATACATTTTTTTTCAAATGTTTCACCATGCATTTATGAAAATGATTTATTAGCGTCTGTGATACATATTTCTAAAATTACGAAAGTATTAACCCATTTCTATATTAATAGCCTCTCTTAGTATTATAGTTGTCAAACATAAGAATTGGAAGAGGTTTAAATGCTACTAAAATTAGCATATAAAGACTAAAACTTGCTGTGTAAGATGTTTTCATGCATTTTTTTTTTTAATATTAAACAAGCACAAGCTGTTGACTGACAATAGCCTGACCACTGAGTGTTGTAGGATATAAAAAGTGCTAAAAAAAAATATTTTATCAGGTAATTACTTAGTCACCAAGCGTAGGCAAAACATTTTTTAGATTGCTGCCAAAGCAAGCGTTTTTTGTCTTTCAAAAATATCGATATACGCTCGGGACAGATGTTTTGAAAATGATTAAAAAGCAATGGCAAACCAAGAAAGAGAAGAAAATTTTGACAACGATTAAAAATTGCTAAGACTGAAAGAATTTATGACAATACAAAAATATTGTTTGTCTTCTGATAAATGTTGTGTGTTTTGTAAAACAAGTACCGGCGACTAATTTATACAAACTTTAAAAGGTATCAGGCAACGTTTTTTTTTTGTTATTACTTTCAAACATTACATGTGTAAAATACAGGCTGGCGCATAAGTAACATTGTGATTTAATTAGCAAATAAATATTTTGTTTACGCATTTTTCCTTTTTTTTAATTAACTTTGTGAATTTTGAGAAATTTATGATGGAAAGACTCAGCACAAAGAACCAAAATTGTTCAATTTTATTTTGAAAGTCCGCATATCGAAATTTCTTGCATGCTCGAAATGCACCAAGCGCTCCAACAATTTACTGATTGTTTCAGAGCTTTCGGTAGCAAGGGGCGGTGTGTGATCTTCCGCGTGCTGATAGACCTGTGCAGTTCAAAATGCCACCAAGCATTCTAAGCAGTTGGTGATGCCTAGGCGGTCTTTGCAAAGAATTTTACATAGGTTACAACTTTTCCCATATAAGATTCAATTGGTTCACGAGTTAAAAGAATTCAATATAGTAGCCTTTTTCAAAAATTGTGCCTACAAAACAATAAAAAGCGTTGAAGCTCATTTTCATCGCAATGGTCACGTGAATAAACAAAATTGCAAAATATGGGGCACCCAAATTCCAAGAATAGTTGTTGAACATCAAATGCACCCACATAGATGAACAGTATGGCGTTAAATTACTTCAGAAAGGATCATTGTATCATATTTTTTTCGAAAACGACGCATGTGAATGGCATTCAATACCGACAATGATTGAAAATTTTTTAAGGGAAATGATTTTTTCTTATTCCGAAATGTCCTCCGCATGGTGTGTCATGATGCAATTTAATTAGTTCTTGTTTTTCTTCTTCTTTAGTTATTCTTTGAGGTTTGCTATATAGTAGAATTCTGACGTCATTTCCTTTACTTTTATTTATTATTTCTTTCATTTCGTGGTTAACACGAAGCCACCATTTGAAAAATATTACCTTCGAAACATAATGTGAACATATTTCCAAACTACAATCTAAACTTTAATAAATGCTAACGTTAAATAACCGCAGAAAGAAAAGTCATTCATTAAATACATCATAACGTTACGTATGCGCCACCCAATACACGTAGAAATTTAATTAGAAGATGCTCTATTTCGAAGTGACCAAGATTTCGAGAACAGCTGTTTTTGGTTAGTCTGGCGTAATTGAATATGTACATCCGAACATAAAAATCATGAAACTCACATTCTAACATACATAGGGGTTTACATATGTATCGTAAGAGAAACACTACATGTGACAAATATAGCTCGTCTGTTACTACATGTAGGAAAATGTCCCAAATAAGTATGAAACTTTGCCAGAGGTTAATTTTAAGTGACATCGGTCGTTCCTACATTTTTTTACCATCTTTTTGATAGGGTAGTTTGATTTTTTTTTTAATTCCAACATCTTTCAAAGAACATATAATATATAGATTTAAAAATATTAAACTGAAACTACAGCTCACAGATTATAGTGCGTTTACATCTAAGCAAAATCTAGTATATACGAGATTTCGAGCGAAATCTAGCTCATATTTACTAGATTTCCCATACAAAAAATCTAGCTCGTTACTAGATTTGTGCAAAATCTTGTCAAACTTGAGCGCTACCAAATGATACTACTGAGTTTTTTTAATATTGTAGTAGAAAATTACAACGCAGTGACTGAAAAATTGACATTTAAAAACAAAAGCAAACAAGTTGAATAAAAAGGAAATAAAATATTAATTATTAACAAAAAAAATGACGAATCTATAATAAATAAATATTTAGTAATTGAAAAGTTATAACTTTTTATACTGACATGTGCCCATTCCAATCTCCTATATAATAATTGTGGAAAATGAATTTGTTTTTGCTGTTCAAGCAATACATTTAGCAAATGCTGATTTTTTTTTCGCAAAATTTCTATTTCAGTGTGTGCTTTTTTCATTTTTGATGCATAATATAATTATAAATCTGTTCCTTTTGTAGAATTTTCCATATTTCCATTTTCCTATTGTTTTGTTTATTTTTGGTATTTCTAGTTTATATGTTTTATTTTAATCAGCTGTTTATTGTTGTGGAAACAAAATCTCACAAAATGTCAAAAAAGTTAGATGTAAACGGTATAGATTTTGAAATAGATTTCAACTAAAATCTACTAGATTTTCTTCAGATGTAAACGCACTATTACCATAGGCTGCGCTATAGGACCTCGTAGTTTAGCCATCAACCATTTTGTTTTATGAAGACTTTGCGAAGCATAAAAGAAAAAAATGTGTAATAAATCTTTCAGCCAACAACCGAATAGCGATGCGAACAAGACTTTTATAGTGTAAATATATAATTCCGCATGTCAACGTTAGTTAATTTCGAAATGTGAAATGTGTTAAGAAAAACGATAGTAATTGAAAGCAGTAATTTAAGAACATCAACAATACAAAATTTTTATAAATATCTATGCAGAAGTTTTAATAGAGTTCAAAAAAGCTTTTTACAAAACAATAGCAAACTAAAACATACATCACAAAAGAAAATAACAACAAACTAAACTACCTTTCATTCGATATATTGGCCGTTTGTTGTAGAGACGCTTGTGAAGGGAAAATATCATATGATGTCGATATTGATAATGGTGGCGATGAAAGATCTATACCACCATCAGTTGAATCATATGATGACGACATTATAGAAATTTGGGGTTCTGACATGGTCATAGCACAGTCGGATGGTGGCGGTGGAGGTTGAACTTGTACTAACTTTTGATTTTCATAAGCATATTCAAATTTAAAACAAAATCCATTTTCCAAAGCAGAAAAATCGTTATAAGAATTTATACTACTATCATTACTAAGACCCATCACTGAGTTGGGTGTTGGTGTCGATGATAGAGATGCTGATCCTTGTAATTCTAAGTAACTCAAGTCCGACACTGGTGATGGGAATGAAGGTGGTGATGTTAACGTGGATGAGGATGAAGAATCTAAATGAGATGAAGAGTTATATGGTGGTGGTGATGACAATTGTACAACTGTTCTTGATGATGATGATGATGATGACAACGATGACGGTGACGAATACAAATTAGGTGTTGTTGTTGTTGATGGGGTCATTTCTGTTGGAGGATTTAAGTAATTCAGTATAAAATCATCATCGATATATAAATTAGAATCATTTGTCATATTCAAATTTTTATTTGAATAATCGTTATCATTGTCCCCAATATTATGGACAACTAAAGGAGAAGGTGTGCCATATAATGTTGAGAAATTTGTTATGTCTGTAGTATTTGTGGTGGTAGTGATGGGGTTTGTGGTGGCATAATTAAGATCTAAATTATCATCGTAAATATTAAAACCTAATTGTTGCAGCACCTGTTGACTGAGTTGTTGTTGTTGCGACTGAAATTGCTGTTCCTGCTGTTGCTTGTCTTGCATTTGTTGTGGTATTTCAAATAGTTTATCCAAACCATCATCATTGAATTGTAAAGTTTCACCATGTTCTAACTGCGAATAATCACCCTCCCCCGAATTAATGTTTTTCATTTTTCCCAGTGTAGGGGATTTAGTTAGTGATGACGAAGTCGACGATATGGACGAACAATTTGATAAGGAAGACGTTGATAGATTTGTTGCACTAAACGCGGAGGAATCATAATCACTTGTTGTGTCACAAAGATTTTTTTGATAAAATATATCCGAACTTATTGTTTCCATAATATTCGTAAATCACTTTTACTTTTCTTTATAAAGATTTCACAGTAGAATTTTCAAAAAAATGTGGAAAATTTTCTATACGTACACATATACTTATATGTATTGTACAATATTTTTTTCTTTTCTTTTTTGTGTGCACAATAAATAATCCGTTCGCAGTCGAATAAAAAAACACTTTGACAAGTTATTGCTAAATAGATAATAATAGAATGTAGCCAGACTGTTTGTTAATGTAACAGAGACGGTAAGGTTTAAATATTATGTTTGGAAATCAGTGCTGCCAGGCTTTTATAAGTAAAAACAATTTAATCGACTGAATATTATATATATATATATATATATATATATATAAAATTAATATACATATGTATATATAAAAATCTAACTATCATCTTGATATTTCGCCTACACATTGAAATCATTACAATTGCCTACGTTTGCACGAAATCTAGTCAAATATTGTTTTGTAGTTTGTGAGTAAATTTGACGTGTAATGCTGCATACACACGAACATCGGCATGTTCCACTTAATGTTCCATCGTCTGTAGCAATGTTTACTGTTTTTGCTCTCTTAAGGTGCTATTACACGATGTGTTTTTTACATATGTACTGTCACTTTTTTTATCCATATGAAATTCCGCATGTCTGTCAAAATTGTCATTTACATACGATTCATAATTTTTGCTATCACACGTGCATATGTATATCCGTATGACATAACCTCTAAATGTAAACAACAACTGATTTAATTTGTGAATTTACATAAATTTATTGTTAAAAAAAAGTTATATATTTTTTAATTGTTAATTAATATTAAACAATTTATTTTTCTTTCAATATTAATCTTTATAATTTACTTTGTTTTTCTTTCGCCACAAGCATATGTTTGTCATGCCAAAATAGAACCTGTTCTAATTGAAAAATGTACATGTGACTTTCCTCATGTATTGTACATAAACAATGTTTCATATGTATCACACGATGTGTACAACTTTTGTTATGGGAAAATTTGACAGTACATATGTAAAAAAACATCGTGTAATAGCACCTTTATTTCATTCAGAGCAGTCGTGCTGTAATGTTGTTTTTTATATCGGAGTAAAGAAAATAAAAGAGAGACCAAAATAACGAAAATTTAATATAATGAAAATTTGAAGAATTTTATAAATAATAATGAATAGTGATAATGAAAATTTGGGGAATTTTATAAATTAATATAAAAATTTATAAATTAATAGGTGTATTTTCTAAATTTGTACAAATTTTATAGCTGAATATAAAATTTATTTTCTTCCGCGTATATTTGTTTGGAACTAGTATACTCAATAAACACACAGAACTGATGTTTCGTTTTCGGTTCCATCGTCTGTATTAAAAAATGGAAACATGTTTTTTCGCATGTTTCTCTTAATGTTCCATCTTGAGCTTAATTAAATAATTAGAATAATTCTTAAAAACTTATGTATTTAACCACTAGAAATGTTTTCAGAATGTTTCGTTATCTTTTATTAATTCATTTTTTCTTTCATTTTTGTAATAAATAAATGAAATCAGAACTTAAACGCGATGGTTTTTCTTCAGATATGCATAATATATCAATATGACAGGTTTTTGTTTGAGAAATATCCACATATTTTACAAATTTTGTAAATTTGTGCTTTTCACAAAACTTTTGTTTACATATATCAGCTGTGTCAAACAAAATCTCATATTTGCAAATGTAAATGTTTCTAGATTTTGAAGAAGATTTAAAGCAAATGAAAATACATCAACTCAACTCTCATTGAAAAGTTTTATTGATTTACTCTAATTGATTTGCACCACCCTATAAAATATTTAATCCTTAAAATCGCGTTTCGGAATATCAAAAATTAATATATTTCATGTTTAAAAAATTTTAATAATTTTTGTTTTTTCGTAACCTAATTTTGCAAATGTAAATGTTTCTAGATTTTGAAGAAGATTTAAAGCAAATGAAAATACATCAACTTAACTCTCATTGAAAAGTTTTATTGATTTACTCTAATTGATTTGCACCACCCTATAAAATATTTAATCCTTAAAATCGCGTTTCGGAATATCAAAAATTAATATATTTCATGTTTAAAAAATTTTAATAATTTTTGTTTTTTCGTAACCTAATTTTTGTTTTTACTTTTTTTAAATTATAATTTTAATTTTTCGTTAGTTCACAACTCCCAATACGGGAAGTAGACTAAAACAAAAAGTAAACAAAACATGCATTGCTGTTTCGCCAGTAGTCTGTCATTCATATTGAACTTAAGTGTGTGTGTACGTAAACATTACAAGTTTTTTTTAGTTAAATTCGCCTATAAAATCAC
Organism: Cordilura impudica; assembly: GCA_963682025.1. Lineage (NCBI taxonomy): Eukaryota > Metazoa > Arthropoda > Insecta > Diptera > Scathophagidae > Cordilura > Cordilura impudica. Next base: position 35,089,795 of record OY821519.1, on the reverse strand, counting down.
AACGAAATCATATGAATTTCATAAAATTTATTGAAGAAATAGTTAAAGATATGAAATAATATCGAATATTTAATCTTGGTAAGTTGTAAACTTAGGAATTTTACAAATTACTAACTTCCGTTTTCTATTGGACGGATGTGGAAGTGGTGGTGTAAAGACATTTATGTGGTATCATGCGCAGGACTAAGGGGGTAAATGTTATAGCCGACAGGTTTTTTATAATTATATGCTATATGTAAATAACATTTAATTAGTTTTCGTGGTTTTATTGTAAATATTGTTAAATTGCTGGAATTTCCGCTTTCGCATATATTCTTGTTCGTAGAGGTGCATTTTTTATGTGTTAGTGATGACAAAAATTAATCGATGGCTGTGTTTTGCGTGGTATACGCGGTAGATAAATACTAAACGTGTTTACTTTATTTATGCAGTTAAAAAATTATTTTAATTTGAAAAATCTTAAAGAAAATAATTTTAAATAAAATAAATGTTAATTGTCACTTAGTTAAAGAGAAAAAATGTTGGAATTTCGTTTTAAACTGCCAATATTATAAGTTTTATTTTGCTATTTATTTACAATGTGGCATTTTTGATTCTTATATCTTAAATCCTTTTACGTCAAATTTTAAGGCGCTTAAATTTATATTGTAATTTACACGTAAAAGCTTTATGAATATATATTTTCTACTTTTTTTTACCACAATTTTGTATAGTAAGTAGAATATAAGCCTTACTTGGCTTTAAGGGCTTTGTTTTTCAAGATTGGATAAACAAAACGAAATAATAAAAATTTAAACAGTTGCATATTAACAGGAATTGCCCATTGAGAAGAATTTTATGGAAAAGTAATTTTTTTATTTATTTTTAAGACTCTTAATTTAAGACAAATATTTTTTTTGTAATTTGTAAATTTCTCAATTGGAAATGGTATAAAACGGGTTTTAGGTTTCAGTATGCGATTAGTGGATTTTCTTACCGGACATGGTTACCATACTATATTTTAAAATTCTCAACATTGCCACACTGCCACATTAATACGATATAAAGGTAGAAGGGATGCCAGTCGCCAATAAATGATAATTCGCGAATTTTTAATTTTCACTAAGAAAGTTGCGACAACCCTTAACAATTAATGGCATTTACGAATACCGATACAAAACAAAACTCATAAAAGTAGAAAACAATTGTAAAACAAATATAGAGAGGAACCAGAAAAGCTTGGGAAAAATAGTGCGTTTATTTCCTTTTCCTTAATTTTTTATTTTTTTTGTACAATTGTTTAATTAATTTTATTTTTCACTTATTAATAAGTGTTCAACGGAAGCTAATTAACAAAATTTAGAAAGAGGAATACAACTCCAAACCTAACAAAATGGTTGGTAGTAATAAAATAGTGGCAACCTTAAGGGCAGACGGCAAAGTCTTTCCAACAAAGGATGGGACCACAACTATAGCGCAATTGGCTAATTTAATGAATTATAAAATTGTAAGTTATTGAATTTATTGCACTGGAGCTCTTAAATTTTAATTGCAATTATCTACCAGCGCACAGAGGGCGATATAAATAATAGATCATTGAGTACGCTGAGTATACCAACCACTGTTGTTGATTTGGGAAAACAATTATTGCAGTATGCTAGAGACTCTGATTTGAAAGGAGTCAAGAATGCATTGTCCCGAGGTTCTCCTTTCACTTCCGATTGGGTAAGTTTGTAAAATTTGTTTCTATATGCATAATGGCAACAGGTTTCTTAATATTTTCTTGTTTTCCTTTTCCCTATCTTCTGATTTTTTTTTTTGTTATTGTTTATATAGCTGGGTATGTCGGCTTTACATTTTGCTGCCATGAACGATCAATATGAAATTTGCCAGGTTTTACTCAATGGTGGCATTAATAAAGATTCCAAAACTAAAGTCGATCGTACCCCACTTCATCTGGCCTGCTATTATGGCAATGAGAAAATTGTTGAACTGTTGCTATCAAAAAATTGTGCTTTAAATCCTAGAGATATGGTTAGTATTATAACTATTAAGGGTTTTGTAAACAGAAGTTTATTATTAAATCTAAATAATTTTTGTAGCTTCGCATGACACCTTTGCATTGGGCCGTTGAAAAACGCCACAAATCCATTGTACGACTTTTGTTAAAACACAATGCTGATGTTAATTTAGTCACAAAATTTGGTCGAACGCCGTTGGCCTTAGCTGTTTTAACGGAACAGGCCGATCTCTTGGAAGAATTAGAAGCTGCTCGCCAGTCGCAAGCAAGTCGAAAGTATACTGAAGAGCATGAGGTAAGTAATAAAATACTTTTTAAACTGTTACCCATTCCAAGTTATAAAAATTCTTTTTTGGATCTTGAATTTTTTGATATAAAATACCGAAAATCAATGAATATTTTCTTAAATATTAATATTGTTTATGGCATAAAAATTTCATTGATTTGCAACAATTAAAAAATTGAAATAAATATCGAAATTTTATTATAAAAATTTTAAGAATTTTAAAATATCCAAAGCCATTTAAAAGTCTTATAACAAAACAGTAGTATGTAGTTTTTTTTCAAATTGTTGACGTATTTAAAATTTATACATTTTTCTTTTATTAATGTTTATTAATTTATAAAAAAAAACAAATATTCTAAAATATGACAACCATCAACCCTTATTGCATCTATATTTAAAACAACCAGAAGATAAAAATCAAACATGGTGTAGGTATTTGTTTCAATTACTTCAATAATATATTTAATTTGGTTGTTTTCTATTCGATCTTAATATACAACAAATTACAAATTCAAAATTATCATCTTGATATTATCAAATAAATAAAAAAATAAATAAATAAAACCATTTACAGAAAGAAACCTCAGATGCTGTTAATTCTATAATGGGTTTAACCGCGGAATTTATAGATGAACCCGAATCATTACGTAAAATTGATGCTGACGAAGACGAATATACCAGTCATAGCGATTATGCAGCTGCAAAAATTGCAGACTTAGAAAATATTAAAGGTAAGCTCTATCAACATTTTTACCATAAATATTTGAATTCACTAAAATAAAAAAATTGAAAAAATATGTAGAAACTGGTATTTTGGGCGACTCAACTATAAATCTTCTTAAATCTCATGGTATTTCCATGATGCCTGATGATGATACTTCAAAGGATATGTTAAATACAGCTCTACAAAATGGTCGTCAATTAATTTTATCCGAAGGCGGCAAACTACTATTAAATGAAACTAAGAAAATTCAAAATAACAATAACAATATAAACAATTTAAATAATAATAACAATAGCAAGAAACAAAACATAAATAGCTCTAAAACTATTGTGCCTGTTAAAGTTCGTAATGATAGTTCAACTTATGGATCATCTTCATCTTTGGGCAATTCAAATTTGATTAGCAAACTTAAACCGACTATAATATCAAAAGCCAAAGATAACACTACTTTGGCTAAAAATAAGGTAAGTTATGCTTTAATATATACTTTTTTACTTAAATTTTAAAATATTATTCTGTTTTCAGAATATACGAATAATATCATTAAACGATTTTAAGAAATTGTATGGCAATACAAATTTAAAAGCCATGCAAAAGATTCCTTCCTCTTTGGCTAGGTAATATTTGTATGTTTTATATATTTTTGTGAAGTTAAAGAAAGTTTTCTTTTACAGCCAACGACTGGTAAATGTTCGTCAACAATCACAATCGAAAATTCAACAGGTTTGTTAATTTTTTTAAAATATTTTTTTTTTTGTGTTTTTTGGTCATAATTTAAAATTCTTTAAGCAAGTTTTAATGGAACAAATTAAATCTCAAAAAGTTTTCTTACAAGAATGTTTTAGTTCTTTTCCATGACACGCAAAAGTTTATATTTGTATTTCATTTCGTAAATTTATGTTTTTTCAACTTAATTTTTTTTTTTTTTCAAATGTAAAATCTTTACTATTAAGTTTTGATTTTTTAATTCAAATAATATTTCTCAAGCAGTTTTTTACATTAAAAATTATGGAAAAAATGTTAAGATAATTTCAAACAAAATTTTTTTATTAAAATTTGTTTGTTTTAAAATTTTGCGCTTAAACACTTTTTCTATCAAATTTTTACATTAAAATTTGATTGATCTTAAATAAAAACCTTTTCATAAATATGTCCAAAATTTATTCTTACTTTAAATTTCTTTGTTTTTTTTTTGTCGTCTCAAAAAATGTTTTAATATTTTACGCTTAAGCAGCTTACTCATAATTTTTTTTCCATAAAATTTTTTTAATTTTTTTTTTTAATTTAACTTTTTTAAACATAAAAAAATTTTTCTCAAACATATTTGTTTACATTTAATATTGATCGATATTGGATTCTTTTTCATAAAAAGGTTTTTGTTACGGAAATTTCTAGAATTTTTATTTAAAACAAAATTTTTTTATGTGTAAACATCGCGCAGGGGATAAAAATCTTTTTCACAATACAATCACAAAAACAGCGTAAGACGTAAGACAAAATCGGTGTGTGATTGTATTGGCGAAAAAATTATGTTTGAAAATTAAAATGAAAAATGAGAAATGAAAAATGAAAAATAAAAAATTAAAAAAAAAATGAAAAACGAAAACTGAAAAATAAAAAATGAAAAATGAAAAATAAAAAATGAAAAAAAAAATTAAATGAAAAACCAAAACTGAAAAATAAAAAATGAAAAATGAAATTTAAAAAATGAAAAATAAAAGATGGAAAACAAAAAATAAAAACTGAAAAACGAAAAATGAAAAGCGAAAAATTAAAAATGCAAAATAAGAAATGAAAAATAAAAAATGAAAAATGAAATTTAAAAAATAAAAAATTAAAAAAAAAAAAAAATGAAATGAAAAACCAAAACTGAAAAATAAAAAATGAAAAATGAAATTTAAAAAATGAAAAATAAAAAATGAAATGAAAAACCAAAACTGAAAAATAAAAATTGAAATTTAAAAAATGAAAATAAAAGATGAAAAACAAAAAATAAAAAATGAAAAACGAAAAATGAAAAATGCAAAATAAGAAATGAAAAATATAAAATGAAAAATGAAAAATAAAAAATAAAAAATTAAAAATAAAAAATCAAAAATAAAAACTGCATAATGAAAATTGAAAAACGAAAAATGCAAAATGAAAAATGCAAAATAAAAAATGAAAAATAAAAAATTAAAAAAAAATGAAAAATAAAAATTGAAAAACGAAAAATGCAAAATAAAAAATGAAAATTAAAAAATAAAAATTAAAAAATGAAAAATAAAAACTGCAAAATTAAAAACAAAAGATGAAAAATTCAAAATTAAAAATAAAATAAAAAAATGAAAAACGAAATATGAAAATTAAAAATAAAAATGAAAAATGTAAAAAAATTAAAAATGAAAAATTAGAAATTAACCAGTTGAAATAATAAATAATAAATATTTTTATATTAGCAGAGCCCGTGCAGATGATTGCTATAAGTGATACATAATTACTAGATGTTTACACATCTCCCCTGTGATCGGACTCACATGATTTTTATACCCTATACCACCATGTGGTTTGGGTATAATGAATTTGTGCTGCTGTTTGTAACTACCAAAATATTTGACCTAGACCCATCTTTTAGTATACCGATCGACTCAGAATCACTTTCTGAGTCGATTTAGCGATGTCCGTCCGTCCGTCCGTCCGTCTGTGTGTCCATGTAAACCTTGTAATCAAGCTACAGGTCGCAAATATGAATATATTTTGATAAAATTTGGTATATAAGTTTCTATCGGCTAAAGGATGAACGTTATTGAAATTGGTGAAATTCGGTCCATGTTCAGACCAAGTCCCCATACAAATGATCCCTATGAAATTACATAAATTGCCATAAGATCCAAATTATCATATAGATCTTAGTCAAATTGGGTTTGCATGTATTTATTATATCCATTAATCAGTAGTCCAAAAATAATCCCTATAGAACAATTCTTAGTCATAGACCCCTATAGAGCTCCTTCCCGATCTTCACTTAAATCTATTAAAAGACAAAAATATTGCACAGATTTTTCTCAAATTTGGTTTGTATTTGTCTTTTTAAAATTTAAGTGACTACCAAATATGGTCGGGATCGGTCCATATTTCGACCTAGTTCCCATATAAAAATAAGATTCGATATGGACTTTTTCATATCTGCAGCCAAAAAAATTAATAACGATGCCACTCAAATTTGGTTTATGCTTATTTTCTATATCGAATTAGTTGGACCGAAGAGATAGGGTCTCTAAACCATGGTATAGGGTATCGTATCGTCGGTCTAGACCGACTATAATTTCTTACTTGTTTATTTTTTTTTTTTTTTTGTGAACTAAAATAACGTTTTAAAATTTTTTCACTTTAATACATTTTCCAATTTTTTTTTTTAATTTTTTACTGAAAAAATGTTTTTTTTTTTTAATTTTTTCTTTAATTTTTTATTTAATTCTTTACTTAAAAATTATTTAAATTGTTTACTTTAAGATTTTTCTACTGCAATTTACTTCTGAATTTATTAAAAAAAAAAAAAACCAAAAAAAATTTTTACAAAAAAATTAGTTTTATTAGTTCAATTTGTATACCCTCCACACCATAGGGTGAAAAAAACGAGAGTGATGATATCTTTATTGCATTGCAAAGTAGACATTTTCCGATTAGGTATGGAATAAAATATTCGGCATATGGCCTCTGCGGCTCTGAACACAGGCCCTTACTCTTTGCATGGAATTTTCGAGCTCGGCCTTGAGCTCAGGAATTGTTTGTGGTTTATTCATATAGACCTGAGATTTAAAAAAAAACCCCAAAGAAAGAAATAGCACGGCATTAAATTGCACGATCTTGTCTGCTAATTGATAGCGGAATTTTGGAAAATGTTCAGTATGGAAATCGTTGCTCCAATAAATCACTTGTTTCATGCGCGTCGTGGCAGGTGATGCCGTCCTGCTGAAATCACATGATCAGACTCATACCATCCCGTAGACGCCACGAGACCTCCGTTACGAATGCCATTCACAGACTAGCACTCCTATTGGGACACCCTTTATAGGTTTATCATTCAGTCTGTGTGTTGAAATCATGCTCAAGCACAAAGTAAATCATTAATCTGAGTAAAATTTGGATAATTTTGTTTATCATTATTTCGAGCAGGTTGATATTGAATTTGGAGTCTCTAGGCCTAATAGCTGATGAAAATGTAAAGAATGTTTTTCGATGAGAGTAAGATAATCCAAGAGGGTTATACTCTTACTCTCTTTAAACAAGCAAAAATTTAACTTTATGTAATAATTGCTTTCAAATTAAAAAAGCTCGAAAATACTTAATATTTTTGTTACCTATCTTATAATAGATATCAAATCTAGCCTGGTTTGTCCCTTATTGTTGACAACCTTGGTTATAATATTATGTTTAGAATATGGTGGAGGGTATCAAATTTAACACTCTTATAAATTTTTACTGAAGATTGTTTTTAAAATCTTTTTATTCCGAATTTTTGTTTTAACGATAAAAACAGGGACCGTAATAGTTATACCTCTTATCATGAAAGTCACAAAATAAAATTGTTTTTGATTTTTTCGAGCAGAAATAAAAGTTTTTTCTTGGTTATTATTAACAGTTATTTTGGAAATAAAAGTAATGTTTGGATTTTTTTTCGAGCAGAAAATTTTATTATTTTTAGTTTTTCCAAACAGAGATTTTTTTGAGCAGAAATAAAAATGATTTTTGATTTTTATTTTTCCAGCAAAAATAAGTTTTTTTTTTATATTTATTTTACCGAGCAGAAATAAAATTTATTTTTTGATTTATATTTTTGCGAGCAGAAACATAATTTATTTTTAATATTAATTTTTCCGAGCAGAAATAAGTTATTTTTTATTTATACTAGCAGATTCCAGCGCTCGAAATTCGAGTGCAATTTCTAGACAGCTTTATTTTTCAACTTACCCAATTCACAAACCAACACTTTTATGGTTTATTTTTATTGCGACTGAAGATAACAAGCTCAATAACAAACACATTAACAAATTTTATAAAACACACATAGCATATGTATAACTTTATGTATGTGGTAGTAGCAACTTTGAATGTAATTTACTCAAAATAAAGGAAAAAATTTAAAATCTGTAAATCTGCAAAACGGCTGAAAATAAATACCTTTCAAATAATATACATTGGTCAAAATCGGGATAAAACGGTAGAACAAATCATCGGTCACAAGAAATCGCCTAGCCTATTAATATTATAGATTTCTCAGGGCAAAAATAAAATTTATTTTTGATTTTTATTTTTTCCGAGCAGATAGGTAGTTACTTTTTAATTTTTTTTAAGTAAAAATAAAAGTAATTTTAAAATTTTTTTTGCGACCAGAAATAAAGGTTATTTTTGATTTTTATTTATCTGAGAAGAAATTACAATTATTTTTGATATTTTTTGAGCAAATATACATAGAAATCAATGGTAAAAAAGTGAGCTTTGTTGGAATTTTTAATTGGCATTAATATTAACTGAGAAAAAATTTTTTAATTGATTTTTCTCACATTTCTTACTTTTTCAGCAGTGGAAGACTTCTTCTAATTGATCGAAAAAATAAAAATAAAAAAATGACTTTTCAGCTCGAAAAATTAAAATAAAAAAATAACTGCTATTTTCTGCCCGACAAATGAAAAAAAATATTATTTCAGCTCGAAAAAATAAAAATTATAAAAAGCAAAACATTTTATGAAAGACTAGTCCACAAGGATCAAAATTTTATATTTAAATCAGTTCTATAACATCTACTTCTATATGCTTTTTTGTTGAAATAATTTGCAAAACATCTATTATTTTCAGTTCCTGATTAAAAGTTTTTTGATTGAAATTGAAAACAAAAAAAAAAAAAATGTTTGTAGAAAATATAAATCACAAATACTTATTTCCTTTTCAGTTTAAAATTGAAACACAAAACGATTTATCGCGTTCTACGATGGCGGACGATTATGCAGTAGACGAAGATGGAATTGTTTCACATATTATACATGTTGAAACAAAAGATGACGTAGATATTTCAGAAATAGAACTAAAACCACAACCGCAACGAATACATATACAACAGCAAACTCTTATTAAACCGGCACAACAACAACAACAACAACAACCGAGTGTTGCGAAACAACCTGTACGAATAGTACCAGCCAAACGTGTTGAGCATATGGGCACGGTGCAAATGAGACAAATACCAACAACACAAACTGTTAAATTAACGAGTAGTCGACCGCAAACAACAGCAGCGACAACAGCAACAACAAATCATGAAACTAAAACTTCTTCTACGGGAGGTACACCGACAACAGCCGTTATACCTTTATTAACTACACCAGAGATTTGTCGACAATTGCTGGAGTTACGCAAACAAAATGATGAATTAAGACGTAAATTTGACCTGGCACAAAAAGAAAAAGAAGAAATGCGTCAACGTATCGACCGACTGGAAGAATTTCTTATAGTTGAACGGACAGATGAAGAATTTATCAGTTCCTAGTTATAAATCAACAACAAGAATATTAATTCAAACTGACGTATGCTGCCTTTTTCCATAAGAAATACTATAATATATATATTATTTCAGTTTTATTTTTATATTAATTCTCCTTTGTTTATAATCGCTTCCTGAATTCATATAGTATTTTTTTTTTTAATTTTTTAAACTGTAAATAATAACACATTTCATTTAATTCGTTTCTTGCTATTAAACTTATTTTTTTACATTTTTAGTTTAACTGTTTTTTTAGTTTTACATTTTCTACATAATAGTTATTAGCATTATATATGAAAAGTTATTTTTTTGTAGTTTTTAAATGAATAAGTAAAGAAATGTATAAAATATTGTTAAATAACTTTATGACATTTTTTTAAATTTACAAAAACATAAAAAGAATGTATAGACATGTTTTGGATTCATTTTTTTATATACATTCTTCAAATTTTAGTACTAAACTGCAAATATTGCATTTGTTATATTTGTAATATCATGTTTGAGTGTTAAGAAAATCAAAAATTGTTACTATATGAAACTACATATAATCTTTCGTATATTTAATGTAAGTGATTTTATATAAGATATATTTAAAAAAAAATAAACTTAATTTGAAGTAATTCTGCAGATTTATTTTAAACAAATCGAAATAATTTACCCATTTCAAGGTAAAATTGCACAGCCGTTTATTCACAATGCCACAAAATCAAAATTTACCATTTATATATTATCAAAAATTGAAAAAAAAAAAACTGACCAAAACATGGACGCAACTTTGATAATCCATATGATAATCATTATAACTGATATAGGTCTCTTTAATTTAATAAAATGTAAGTGTTTTTCTTTAATAACACAAGAGAACAAGGTTTTTGTTTATTAAGAACTGAATGTTGTTTCTAAAGTTATTTGGGACGCTGAATCCAAATCTGCACTTGGTTTTTTTTCTATCAGCTCGACTTTTCACGATATACCGTTATGTCCAAAATTAAGGCACTTCCTCTACATATATTGGAATAACTGGAAAACGGTTCATCATATTCAGTTGAAAAAACCCCAAAACTCGTTAGCAATATTATCTTTATGCCGTGCTTACATTGCTTTTGAATTTGCCCAGCAGTTTCAGAGATATCGTGGAAGTTTTGAAAATAAGAATAATTTTCAAAAAATTTTTTTTTGTTCTTTTAAAATTCATAAAATATAAATATGCGGCATAGATCACAGGTTTTATTTAAAAGCATTTAGTTAAACATATTTCGAATAAAATGAGCTTTATTTTATTGTAATCGCTGCACAACTTTTGATTTTGTTCACAATTTACTGATTGAGTTTTCTCAGTAAAAAATCAAAATTTGTGCACCGATTACAATGAAATAAAGCTCATTTTGTTCGAAATATGTTTAACTAAATGCTTATAGACTGCTTATGCTGGGCACGGCTTAAAGATAATGTTGTAGACGAGTTTTGGATTTTGTTTAACTGGATATGATGAACCGTTTTCAAGTTATTCCAATATATGTAGTGGAAGTGCCTTAATTTTGGACATAACGGTATATCGCGAAAAATCGGTCTGATAGAAACAAACCAAGTGCAGATTTGAAACTAGCGACCTCAAATTAGTAAAAAATTGCAATAAAGTTCCAGTCAACACCAAAAGTGGATCCTTCTCTGCAAAAGCCCTTATTCAGAATAATATTTTAAAGTTAAACTCATTCTTAAACTTCAATGAAATCAGAAAACCAATAATAAATTGCTTTCGTTGTTCTGTTTTGATCACACACCAACACCATCACATTTCTAATGGTTGTGTAGACGTTAGGGGGGTTTGATATTTGATACTGATCGGCGACCGGCAAAGGTGATGATTGGCGTAAGAACATTCGAAAAGACGGAAAAAATTGGAACAAAGGTAATAAAGCATATGCTGATCGTCAAAAGGCGTTAGCCGCAAAAAGAAGAGCTGATAAATCCAAAATTAGAAACACACGAAACAGATTCAGCAACACAAACCGAAAATCCGTTAAATTCGTCTCAAGTATCATCTACAATGGAAGTTGATCAATCAGAAAATGGTACAGTTTGCAAATAAAACTATAATTATGCATTTGACTAGACAACTAAAAGGTAGTTTAAAAACTACTGTTACTTACAAAATGGAGTTCTTGTTGTCTTCTTGGGCAAATGCTTATAAGTTATTAAATTATACATATACTAATCCACAAGGTAATAGTGCAGTATCAACTAAATTTAAATTATTATCGACACCTTTATCCGCATTACCTTTAAATATGTTATATATTTATATGTCACGTAGTGAATATGATATGTTACCAAAAGTAGCAAAAGCATTAAATTGTAATGTAACTGTTACTCCTGTAGGATATAGATGTGCATTTGCTACTGGAGTTAGTACATCAAATATGGCTAATACTTCACATTATATTATTGGTACAATGGGCATTGGATTAAATACAGATGTTCATGGTACACATCGACATATCAATGACAGGAATGCTACAAATCCTATGGTTCCTTCCGGATACGAAAATTGTGATTTTAAAGTTTTAGAAAAACGTTTATGGGGAACTGGATCGAATGATGTAACTACTATTGTTACAGATGAAATACCATACACTGCTGGACCGCATAGACATAACCCTTTTTATTATATGATGTATGTTGCTAATAAAGATTTTGGGTTTCAAAATTTAAAAAAACATACTATTGATTTTGATTTTATGGCAGCAATGCGTGAACCGTTAATAAATTTTTCACATAAATTTAAAAACGGATTTATTAAATGGGTACAACCCTTTTATCCAGAATGGAAAGAAGATACAGAACAATATGCTGGGATATATGGTCCCTATAATTTAAGATCTAGAGGCAATAAAAACAAATCACATATTTATACTAATAACACTGGTACAGTTACATCAAAGCAACTAATATACGATACAGAAGAAAAAGTTACTACTGGTTATGGTTATACAAAAGAAACTGAAAAACATGGATTAACATCTTTATCTAGTACTGATCCTACTATATACCCTACACCTAATATATATTTTGAAGTGCAACCAATACAAGCTAATACAACTTTAGCTAAAGAAGATTATACAAATTGTCAAGGTATATGGAAAGTTGAAACTGAATTAGAAATTGAAATTGATTTATCAACAGATTTACCTACGTCAACCTCAAAACATATTTGGAATAGTTGTGCTTTTGGCTATTGCGAAAATGCAGATTATAATTTAAATAAATTTAATGAAAGTGGTTTATATAATAATCATTATTAATATTTATTAATAAAAAAATATATATTTTAAAAATTACATTGTTTTTAATAGATCGTATTTTTTAAATAATAAATATAATGTTTCAGGATGTAGATCACGTTCCCATTGTTTTAAAAACGATGCAGTATTCCATTCAAATGTATAGATTCTTGATTTGAAAACTTCGGATTTTGGGAAAATGTTAGTGTTTGTTGTAACAATTACTGGTGTTTTGCCAATTACTGCGAAATCCTGGTGTTTAATATTTGCTGGTGTTTCGTCACCTAAAAAAAAATATTTATATTTATTTAACATTACAATAATATAACTTACCAGAAAATAAAGTTTTCAGTGTTTCTATTGCAGATGGTTCAAAATATGGGTCATCTCAATATAAAATTCTTTTGTTGATGCAATTATTGAATGGAAACTGTGAGAATCTATTCATGTTTAAAATTTGACCAAATGATAGTAGTGCCGTCTTTATCATTCTAGCAAATAATGTTTTGCCAGCTGAAACATTACCGATTATAACAATGCAATTTTTTTTTGGTTGTTTCTCTATTGAGTACCATATACAATACTTGTACAAATGATGAAACTGCATCTTCATCATTTGAAAATTGAAACAATAGCAATTCTTCTAATCTTTGTAAAGATTGGTCTTTATCATAGTATTTTTTGTCAAAATTACCATCCAGACAGCTAAATATTGGATTTGCATGTGATATTATTTCTGCGATTTCTTCTATTGTTTTTATATGAAGCCATCTATCGTATAATTTGGCGGCTTCTTTAAAGTGTGAATTTGAGCGAGATATTAAATTTAATTGAGGTGTATTTATCCATTGTATGGATTGTGGCGCAATATTAACAGGGGAAGGTAAATTTACTTTAAACCATTGTAATATGGTATTTGAACTGGGTCTTCTTCTCTGTAGTTCTGCCTTGTCCGAATTATAGCTTCGCTTTCGGCTACTAGTGTTTGCAGAGCTCTCATCGCACATCTACATTGGCTGTTATAGAAGTTGCAATCGTGGACGATGTGGACATGTTCCCATTTAGGTTTGTAATGTTTTGTGATGATGAGGAACCCTCCTTGGTAAGATTACTTCGTTCTTCAAGAATCCTAACAACGTTTTGAAGGTATACATCTCCCTGTATAACGTCGTGCAGGATCCGTTTCCTCTTAACAGCTCGCATAATGGCTCCAACAACAGATCCCACGATATCGTTACGTTGTTTAGGGTTATTTTTTCCTCCTCCCCTTTTATTCTGTTTGCTTTGGTGCTTGACGTTTGTTTTTATTCATTATGCATAGCAAACAGAGAGATGCCAGAACACATCATTTAGTATAATGGGAGAAGATAACTGAATGTGAAGGGAATTGAGATTTTATTTATAAATAACAAAATACTTAAATAAAACCTAGTTTCTTGAAATAAACATAAATAATTGTTGTATAAATTTTTTGAATGTTTTAACAAATCAAAACCTAATAGCAACACATAAATAACTGTATTTTAAGTGAAGTGTCTTATAAGTGTTTCTTGTACATCTGGCATCACTCCATCGTTTTTTTTGTCTATTGTAAACATCAGCACATAAACAACACGTGCATTCAACATTCAGTGCAAAACAATTTGAGAAAATGGTAAATTATTTAAGGTTTTCTTACAATTTTGCTCAACATTAATAAATTTCATTAATATTAGGTAAAAAATAAAGCCGAAGAACTACCCGGTTTTCCGTCGCTCGATAAAGATGACACCAATACCGAGAGTAATTTATTGAAATCAAAACCCTCAGCCAAGGCCAAGAAAGGTGGTGGCTTCCAAACTATGGGTTTAAGTTTTGAGGTAGTTAAAGGCATTACAAAACGTGGCTATCGTGTTCCAACACCTATTCAGCGTAAAACCATACCCCTGATATTGGAAGGGCGTGATGTTGTTGCTATGGCTAAGACGGGTTCGGGCAAAACTGCTTGTTTCCTGATACCCTTATTTGAACGTCTAAAACGTAGAGATCCTACAAAGGGAGCTCGGGCCTTGATTTTGTCACCCACCAGAGAATTGGCCGTACAAACTTATAAATTCATAAAGGAATTGGGAAAATTTATGGAATTAAAAAGTATTTTAGTATTGGGTGGTGATTCAATGGATTCGCAATTTTCAGCTATACACACTCGACCAGATGTTATTGTGGCTACGCCTGGTAGATTTCTGCATTTATGTGTTGAAATGGATTTGAAATTAAATTCCATAGGTGAGTCTGCTCATATGAAAAAATACAATTTTGAACATTTTGTTTTTTTTTAATGCAGAATATGTTGTGTTTGATGAAGCCGATCGTTTATTTGAAATGGGTTTTGGTGAACAGTTAAATGAGACTCTACATCGTTTGCCTCATTCTCGTCAAATGGTCATGTTTTCTGCTACATTGCCCAAACAACTGGTGGATTTCGCTCGAGCTGGTTTAAGTGATCCCGTTTTAATACGTTTAGGTAGGAGATATTGTTTATCTTATTATAAGAAATTGATAACTATTTCCAAATTTCAGATGTTGAATCTAAATTGCCTGATGCTTTAAGTTTAAAATTTATCTACTGTCGTCCAGATGATCGCTATACAACTTTGATAACATTATTGAAATATGTTATACCACATAACGCTCAAACTGTGATATTTGCTGGTACACAACATCACGTTGAACTGATATCATTTGTATGTATTCTGATAAAGCTATTGAAAACAAATCAATTCAATTTACATTTTTTGAATTTCTCTCTTCAGATACTTACTGAATCTGGCATAACAAATACCTCGGTTTATTCGAGTTTAGATCCATCTGCACGTAAAATTAACACTGCAAAGTTTATCAGCAAAAAAGTATCGGCACTGGTGGTCACCGATGTAGCAGCACGTGGTATTGATATACCAAGCTTAGATTTTGTAGTCAATTTACATTTTCCTGGCAAACCAAAACTATTCATACATCGTGTAGGTCGTTGTGCTCGAGCTGGTCGCACGGGTACGGCCTTTTCGATCTTCTCAACAGATGACACTGCACATTTGCTAGATTTACATCTGTTCTTGAATCGTGAATTTAATATTAACGATACAACAGTCATAGGTACAGTGCCACAAGATTTGTTAGAAGAGGAACATTTGTCAATAACAGAAATTAAGAAAAATACAAATATCGTAAGTAGTGCCATCACACAAAGCAGATCTATTCTTAATCGTTAATAACTTAAAATTTCAGAGTGGTGTTTTACGTACCAGTGAAAATGCCTACAAAAAATATTTAGCATCTCGCCCCGTGGCCTCTACAGATGCTAATGCCAGAGTCAAGAAATTGAAATTTTTTGCTTTAAAACCTTTAGAGGATTACATGATCAAGGCTGTACCGCGCTTGGCCGCTGCCGGTGATACAAAGAATACAAAATCAAATGAAGAGCTGGTCGATGATGAACGTGAATTACAAAATAAAAAACACGACTTACTTTTGCAAATGCGTAACTTCAAACCGCACAGTGTAAGCGGAATGTTTTTTTTTTAACAAAAAAGAAAAAAAGAATTTTTTAAAATTTTTTTTGTAGACTATTTTTGAATTAAATACTACCCAAAAATCGGTACCCTTTATGGTGATGAAAGCAAAACGCTCTCAACATTCTGAGGTTATACAAAAGTATCGTACGAAAATGGAGGACATTGATAATGAGGAAGTAACTAAACAAGTTGAAAACTTAAAGACGAAAAAGGTAAGTTCTTTTGTATGATTTATATTGTAACTTATGGTTATTGTAGTGGGGCGGATTATATATATAACTAACACATGTGTAGACCATAATTATATATTTTTAATTTTTAATTGAAACTAAAAATGAAACGATAAAAATTTGTATGAAAAATTCAAAACTTTGAAATATTTTTCAAAATTTTTCCTATAAATTTTTAACATTTTTTTAAATTTTTAATATTTATTATTTTTTTGTTTGTAAAGAGTAAGTCTTGATTGAACTAGTAAGATCGAGAAGAGATTGATAATTTAATTTTTGGCTTTTTTTATCTTTAATGCTTGAAATTTTCCAACGCTTTTCATTCAACGGTTAGAGGCATGGCGGGACGATCTTTCTTTGAAACAATTGACAAGCAAGCCGCTGTTCTTAACCGACCAACCTAGCCCGATTTTTTTTTTTAAAGTTAGATAATTTTTTGCGGAAGTCATGAAAATATGTTTTTTTTGTATTTTTCTTATTTTTTGTTTGGATTTTTTGTTTTTGTTTCTTGTTTTTTTATTTTATTTTTTTCTGATTTTATTTGTTAAAGTTAAAGGCAATGACATGTCTTTGCTTTGCGTAAGTAAAATTTATACAGCGGTCAAAAGTACAGCGGTCAAAATTATTCGTCATTAACTATGAATTCAGGAAAGCCTGCAACAACGGCAAAACGGAACGAAAAAATAATATATTAATAAAAAAAATAAATTTTATTTTTGTTCGAAAAGGAAAAATCAAAAAATAACTTTTATTTTTGCTCGAAAAAATTAAAATAAAAAAATAACTGTTATTTTTGTTCGATAAAATAAAAAGCAAAAAATAACAGTTATTTTTGCTCGAAAAAATAAAAATAAAAATTTTATTTTTACTAAAAAAAAAAAAGTACAAACTAACTTTTATTTTTGCTAAAAAGAATAAAAATCAAAAAACTGTTATTGCTCGAAAAAATAAAAATTAAAAAAGAACCGTTATTTTTGCTCGAAAAAATAAAAATAAAAAAATAACTGTTATTTTTGCTCAAAAAAATCAAAATAAAAAAATAACTGTTATATTTGCTCGAAAAAATAAAATTAAAAAAAAACTTATTTTTGCTCGAAAAAATAAAAATCAAAAAATAACTGCTATTTTTGCTCGAAAAAATACAAAATAACTGTTACTTTTGCTCGAAAAAGATAAATAAAAAAATAACTGTTTATTTGCTCGAAAAAATAAAATTCACAAAATAACATTATTTTTGCTCGAAAAAATAAAAAAATAACTGTTTATTTGTGCTCGAAAAAATAAAAATAAAAAAGTAACTGTTATTTTTGCTCGGAAAAATAAAAATCAAAAAATAACTGTCATTTTTGCTCGAAAAAATAACATGTTATTTTTGCCCGAAAAAATAAAAAAATAACGGTTATTTTTGCTCGAAAAAATAAAAAATAACTGTTACCTTTTGCTCGAAAAAATAAAAAAAAAATAACTGTTATATTTGCTCGAAAACATAAAATTAAAAAAAAAAACTTATTTTTGCTCAAAAAAATAAAAATAAAAAAAAATAACCTATTTTCTCGAAAAAATTAAAAAATAACTGTTCATTTTGTTTGAAAAAATAAAGACAATAAATAACTCTTATTTTTGCTCGAAAAAATAAAAAAAAAAACTTATTTTTGCTCGAAAAAATAAAAATCAAAAAATAACTGAAAAAAATGAGTTATTTTTTTATTTTGATTTTTTCGAGCAAAAATAACAGTTATTTTTTGATTTTGATTTTTTGAGCACATATGTATAACAGTTATTTTTTGATTTTTATTTGTTCGAGCAAAAATAACAGTTTTTTTTAATTTTGATTTTTTCGACCAAAAATAAGTTATTTGTGATATTTATTTTTTCGAGCAAATATAACCGTTATTTTTTTATTTTTATTTTTTCGGGCAAAAATAACAGTTATTTTTTAATTTTTATTTTTTCGAGCAAAAATAACAGTTATTTTTTTATTTTTATTTTTTCGAGCAAATATAATATAATATTCTTTATTTTTATTTTTTCGAGCAAGAATAACAGTTTTTTTGTAATTTTTATTTTTTAATTATGCTATATTTTTCATATTTTTTTTTTAAATATTTCGTTTCTTATTTTATTTCTAAAACCCTTTTTTATATTTTAAAAAATATTGAATGGATAAAAGTTATTTTTACCTTTTAACTTTTAAAAGCCATAAAACAAAAAAAAAAACATGAATTATCATGACTTTCTTACTAATATTTAAAGTAACTGCAATTTAAAATATCGTGCTTGGTGGGTCTATGCGAAATTTATTAAGATACAGCTACCATACTGCGGCCTGTAAGTCAATTTTCTCAAAAAGACCATCTCGCCCCACTGTGATGGAATAATCCCAATATTTGTTATATGAATCAGAATATTGCTTAAAATTAGTTTGTTTTTATTTAACTCGTCGAGTCAAGGATGCAATTTAAAATTTTTTAGTGTTGAAATTTTCAATCGAAAAATGATCCTAAAAAAGATTTACTATTAATGTTTCATCTATCACTTTTAACGCTTATTTTTTTTAACACATCATTAAAAAACTTTGCATGGCTAAATATAAGTTATAAAGCTTGCATCATAAACTAGTGTTTAAGTTCGCACAAAATAACTTAAAATGCATATTAAAATTATATAAATTTTCTCAACAAATACATAGAGAACAAACAAAGTTAACGATGCTGATGAGGAAGATATACAGTCGGCGTTTAAAAAAGTTGTGGCCCCCAAAAGACCTCTAAATATGGATGATTTATATAAGGAGAAACCCAAAAAACAAAAGAAATTAACAAAAACAAATGCGAAAGACACGGAAAACTTTATACCCTATCAATCCTCGGATAAACATACTGAAGATGGTTTGGCCATCAACTCCTTTGAGCGACAAGCCATGAAAGCAGAATTTTCCGTTATAGATCGTGAAACAAACGAGGTACGTCATAAGGTAGGTTTGCAGAAATGGGATCGCATAAAGAAGAAAATGGTGTCTGTACAAGATCCTCGAGCGGGTAAAATACGTACAGAATCTGGTGCTTGGATCCCAGCATCATTTAAGACCGGTCGTTATACTGCCTGGAAGGATAAAACGAAAATCGAAGAACAATTGGCCAGAGAAGTTGGTAGTGATGATGATAGCTTTAAACCATTATCGCACGAAAAACGTTATCCAGTTAGTAGACATGCTCGCCACAATGCAAAAGTTGAGGAGAAGAAACGTGCTGGTTCGGGTAAAGGTCAAGAACTGAAAACACCGGATCAAATTGTCAAGTCACGTATGCGTTTGGAAATGATTAAGAGGCGTAATGCCGAAAATGCGGAACGCAAAGCCGAAAATCGTAAACGTAGTATGCGTAAAACGCAAAGACCACGTATGGCTGCAAAGACTGGAAAAGGAAAAAAGAAATAGGAGTTATTTGATTGTAATTGTTTAGTTTTAATACACATAAATAAGTATTTTAAAATAACTCTTTAGCTAAAAATAAAGTTTCCTAAAAATCAAATTACAATGCATTATAATATTTTGAATAGTGAGTGCTTTTGGTGTAGTAGCTGGATATGGGCTATGCAAGTAGAAACAAAAATTATATATACATGTACAGTGGTAGAGAGAATAATAGGAACAAACAGATTTTCTCATTGTTTTTTAAAAATTTTATTTTCTAATAAGTTTTATTAGAAAAAGTGGATATTAAAAGAATATATGAATAAACTTTGCATTCAAGATTTTTTTCAATATTTTTCTTCTCTCAAACCTCTATAACTAGAGTTCTAATTAACGTAGGCTGTTGACATAGGTCTTAGAACACTCAGTGGATCAAGCTCCTTCTTTTGAGCTATTAACTGAGGAAAGTTATGCATGGAGAATCAACTTTACTTTTAATGTACGTTAACTTACTGTAATTTTTTGGAGCTATAAGAATAAACACGAAGAAATCCTGGGCTGAGATATTTTAATTATCACCTGGCATGATTCTTGTTATTCATTACAATCAGCCGGTTTAATTCAAATTTCTTTGGCAGGCGACTTAAATAAAAACAGTGTCGAATTTAATTTAAATAAACTTTATTTCTCGATGTTGTGATTTATAACGAGTGCGTTTGTGTATAAATGTGTGCGTGTGTCTATGTGTGTTTTATTCTCTAAAAAAAATGATTTTAAAAGCACAATTAGAATAATTTACAAATTATTATTTTTCACAATTTAAATATTTAAGACAATTTAACTCACATCTTTCTCGCTCCTTCACAAATTACAAAAGGATTAAAAAAATGGCAATTTTCGTCCTATTTATAGACACGAACAAACAAGTTAAATTACATAGGACACTAATACCAAACAACAAGGAGTTCGAAAATAAAACATACATATAAATGACAAATACAAGCATAAATATAATATAAATAATAAATAAGGATTCATCCGCATTTCCAATTAATAGGGTGGCCCAATTTCAATTCTCGACATCCCCTCCTCCGTGAACCGACTAAGGGGAGGCTTCACCACCACCAGTGGTAACGTCTATAACCGCCAGCTTCGATATGGGCCTTTTAAATATACCGCTACTGGTGTTGACCTCCGCAGAACGAGCTGTACCGTCTTGCCCTGTAAACAGCTTAACTACACGGCCTCTCTTCCATTTAGATCTAGGCGACTCCATCTCACATATAAGGACCAAAGAGCCAACAGAAAGGGGATTGGTAGGAATACACCATTTAGTTCTTCTGGTCAGCTCAGGCAGATATTCTCGCATCCACTGTTTCCACATTCCGTTCTTCATGTTCTGGATGACTCTCCACTGTTTCCGCGAACAAGACTGCCGGGCTTCAAAAGGGGCTGGAGTTTGTGTTGAGTTTGCACAGCCTAAAATGAAATGATTAGAAGTAAGTGGTTCTGGCTCCTCTGGAGTAACTGGAAGATGGGTAAGTGGGCGAGAATTAACAATATTCTCAGATTCTATAAGGAAACTCTGTAGGGTTTCTAGTCGTGGGGAATGTTCCTTTAACATGCAGTACAACGCCTTCTTCACAGACTGCACCAATCTCTCCCATGCACCGCCTTCAGATGGGTTGTATGGAGTATTATAGAGCCACTTTATACCAAGAGGAGACAAACCAGCCAACAACACTTCTTGGTCTAAAAATCCTACAGAATTCTTTAGCTCCTTCGGTATTCCAACAAAATTGGTTCCATTGTCGCTTCGTATTTGTATGGGAATTCCACGCCTATTTACGAAGTTTCTTATGCAAACTACACAAGCGTCGCTAGAGAGATCCGCCGCCACCTCCAAATGCACGGCTCTAGTTGAAAGGCACGTAAATAATGCCACCCACCTTTTCTCCTTTTGACGCCGAATAGTCACAGTGACGGGTCCAAAATAGTCGAGCCCAGTATATGAAAAAGGGCGCACGAAAGGACTTACCCTGTCCAAGGGCAAATTACCCATTTGTGGGGTTTTCGGCGTTGATAGGCGCAGTCGACACATTTGACAAGAGGATTTCACTCCTTTTAAAAGTTGTCTCAATGAAGGGATCCAGAATCGTCTTCGAATTTCTGCCATAACAGTTGCCGTATTAATGTGGTGAAATTTTCTATGAAAATAAAAAGCAATTAAGCGAGTTAGGTCATGTTTTTTGGGCAAGATAATGGGTTTTCTTGTGTCCAAAGGTAAACTTGTCGCATATGCAAGCCTTCCGCCTGCTCTGAGTAGGCGATTATCCCATTGTGGGTTCAAGGCTGCAATGTCGCTATCTTTTGATACATGCCCATTCAATGATATATCGGCTATTTCATTTGCAAATACCTGTTTTTGGATACTACCACAAATATAGTTCTCAGCCAAAAGTTCATCTTCCGCACTCAGTTCCCCTAAAACCAAAGCCTCTTTTTTAATTTTTCGCTCCAGATTATTTTTTTACCTCAGTACCCACGCCATGCACCTTTTTAATCTGGAATAATTAGAGAATCTATTAAGGATTGGGATTATTGGAGAAATCTTTTTAATAAATAAAGCTCGATGTTTGTTTCTTAATTCCATCTGGCTTTGATCGTCGCAGGATGAAATCATAGCCTCGTTAGGCCAGTCCGCCTCCCCCTGTAACAAAAAATGAGGTCCCTTTAACCACCTTCCATTCGGCACATATGTTGTGGGGTACTTTGACCGTGTTGCCTCATCCGCAGGATTATAAACACCCGGACACCATCTCCAGTCGGACATATTTGTCGTCTCCAGCAACTCTGACACTCTATTCGCGACATATGGTTTGTATTGTCTGTGGTCAGAACGAATCCATCGCACGACAGTATGTGAATCTGTCCACAATACCACTTTTCTTACTTGAATTGTGTGAGACTTCACTATAGTATTTTTCAGCCGGACTCCCATTACCGCTGCCTGTAATTCCAATTTTGGAATGGTATGATACCGAGTTGGCGCACAACTGGATTTTCCCGAGACAAATGCCACGCTTACAATACCATCATATTCTGCTCTCCAATACGATACGGTTGCCATCGCCTCTTCACTAGCATCACAAAAAACGTGTAGGTCCACCACAGCCGTTTCAAATCTTGAAAAATAACACCGGGTTATTCTGGTTTCTTTAACCATTTTTAGCTGCTCCATCCAACTCTTCCATCTGTAAAACAAATTGTCTGGCAGTTGCTCGTCCCATTGAATACCATTGTTCCAAGTACGCTGCATGATTAGCTTCGCTGTTACCATATAATCCGCTACAAAACCAAAGGGATCGAAAACACTCATGGTAATGGACAGCAACTCGCGTTTTGTCGGCTTTTTAATAAATTTTAATAATTTTCCATCAATATTTAAAAAATCCAGAATGAAAACAAACACATCTGGTTTTGACAGCCAGTGCATACCCAGAATTTTACCTTCACTTTGAAACTCACCAAACTTCTTGTACTCGTCAGGGTTGCCAAAACTTGATAAAATGGTGTGTGAGTTGGACATGAAATTTCGTAAATGAAATCCTCCTGCTTGGTGTATGCGGATAACTTCGGCAACTACCCTTTTGGCTTCGTCCTCTGTTTGAAATGAGTCAACATAATCGTCTACATAATGTCTCTCAGTGATGGCTTCAACTGCTCTGGGATATTTATGACGAAACTCTTCGGCGTTGATATTTTTCACATATTGGGCTATTGTTGGGGAACATGCAGCGCCGAATATCATGCTTTTCATTTCATAAATGCCCACAGGATTCTTGGGGTTGCCTTCTCTCCACAAAAAGCGTTGGCACTGTCTGTCTTCTTTAATTATATCCACTTGGTGGAACATCTCTTGAATATCTCCGCATACACCAATGGGGGCCTGTCGAAATTTAAAAAGAATTGTAAGTAAGGGCTGATTAATGTCGGGCCCAGTTAATAAAAATTTATTTAAAGAGCAATTTTTAACCTCTGCAGCCGCATCGAATACTAAACGAATGCCCTTTTTCCTGGGGTGTTTTACTCCAAAGTGTGGCAGATAAAAAGTTTTATCTGTAAACTTTTCTGCTTCTTCCGCCGACAACCTTGTGGCGTATCCTTTTCGGAGATAATCGCTCATCTTCATGCAGTACTCTTCGGCAAAAATTGGCTCACGTGCCATTTTCTTCTCCAGGTTTTCCAACCTTTTTAAAGCCATTGGATATGAGTCTGGAAAGGAAGAAAAATTAGACCGCCACAAAAGTCCACATTCAAATTTGTTTCCCACACGTTTTGTTGTTTTTCTTAATATTGACAAAGCCCTTTCATCATCTTTGCTTAGAATTGGTTCACAATCCACTTTCACACCAAAATTTTCAATATCGAAATAACTTTTCATTGTTTTATTTAAATCTTGCATCAATTTCCAATCAGATTTTTCATGTTTTCGTACGCACATTACTCTTTTTACGGGCAACTCTTCATTCTGCATTGGTCCATATATCATCCATCCTAGTCTGGTTTTCGTTGCAATTGTTCCCATAGTTGGTGATGACTTTGGTATTTCGAGTGGTACAGTCAAAAATGCATGTGCTAAACTTAGCACTATTTTTGGTTGGATGTTCTTTAAAACGACCGGCGGCAACCCTGTCAGATGTTCATGACCAAATGACACTAATTCACCACTGTTAACACTTTGATATGGCAGCTCCAAATCAGAGACAGTAAACACGTTTGACAGTTCGTATTTGCTGACAAATTCTCCCACTCCGGAAATTGTTATATTTACGCGTTCAGTATTTTGGCATGTGGTTTTTTCGTTTAGCCACTGAATTTGTAAATTTTCGGGAATTCCGTATATATTCAAAGTGCGTGCAAGTTTTTCGTCGATCATCGAAACGTTGGCTCCGTCGTCAACAAACGCGTGTGTGAGATATTCCCTTCCAGCGGCATAAATTTTAATGGGAATTATCTGAAAGAGAATTGAGTTATTGTGGCTACAGTCAGCATGGCAAATTCTGTGACCATCATGTTGTGTCGGGGCATGTTGGCTAAAATCGTCTCGGCCTCGTCTTTGATGATTTACACCCGAGTTAGTGTTTTGGTGAGAAGTGCGGTTGAGTGTCGTAATACCAGTTTGTTGGTCAAAGTGTGGTGTTAGATTAGGGCGAACAGTGGATGAATTGTGTCGAGTTGCATTGGCGCTGGCATCAATTGTGTGTAGCAGTGGATGGTGACTTCTCTGGCATTGTTCAACTTGGCAGCGTTTTCTTGAAAAGCAGCGGTTGGTTTGGTGTCCCATTTTGAGGCAGGAAAAGCATGCATCAATTTGTTTTATCTTCTCCCATCTGGTATTGTGGTTCATCTGTAAAAAATGTTGGCATTGGCTTAAATGTTTACACTCACCATCACAAGCGGCACATTTCGGACGGGCAACACTAACGCAGGCTCTTTTTGATGCATTTGTGGCTGGCGCATAAAATGAGGATGATGATTTTTGATTTTTCAAATGGTTTTTTGTTGCTGTTTCTGTGGTGGACGGCAAGGAATCTAAGACTACGTTGGCGACTTTACGTAGGGCGGTTAACCAGTTACTGAAATCGGTAATTGTTGGTGGACACTCCAAAAGTAGACACTTTTCTGCCCATTGCATCTGTCTGGCGCTCGGTAATTTGGCTACGAGTTCGCTAAGAAGAGACGGATTAGACAGATGATGTTCGCCTTTGGCATTCTTTAGGAAAGTGGCCATGTTTGTTATTTTGTTGGCAAAAGTAATAAGTTCAGTCATGTTTCCCTCCGTAACTGGAGAAATGGATTTTACCTTTTGAATCTGGCTTTTTATGAGCTGTTCAGGTCTTCCAAACATTTCTTCAAGGGTTTCCATTATGGCCTGGACATTTCCAGAGTGATTCAAAAGTGATTCAACAGTCTCCAATGCTTTTTCTTTCAGGGCTTCTCGGAGGCGCATGATGTTGTGAAGATTTGAATATTCGAATTCTTCTGTAGTGGCATGAAAGGCTTCGTGAAATGTTTGCCACTCTTCTGGAGAACCTGTAAATAGGGGAAGAGGATAAATTTTCTTTTGGCGACCATTTAAAGACTGATTTGAAGAGCTGTGGCTAACTATACTTGCGCCTGTGGCATTTTGGCTTAGAGGGCTTTGATTGGAAGAACTTTGGCTAGAACGAGAATTATTAATAAATGGCAAAGGCATATTATTCGAGGCAGAATTTGTAAGGTTAGGAACCTGTGACGACCGAATTTCGGTGCGAACGCTACTTATGGAAGATTGCATTTGCTGGCAATTAGTTGTAATCATGGCCTGAATAGCATGCATCTGTCGTCTAAATTCGTTGCTCATTTCCTCCATTTTCTTGGCAAAATCGTGTTTGATATCGGCTACAGTTTCAACATTGGCTGGACGAGAATTTTGGGCACTAGTACTTTGATTCACATTGGCCGGGCGGGCTCTTGTGGCATTTGGTGTTTTTACTTGTTCCCCATCGGTCGGCATAATTAAAGAGTTTTGTTGTATCTGAATCTGTTGTTGTGGCGGCTGATTCTGTTGCAATGGCGGCTGATTATCTTTTGGCCAGAGTTCAGAAAAAAACACACACTGAATAAAAAACTCGTACATATATGTAAAAAAACATAACTTAGACCAACACACACATATTTTTATTTTCATATCATTTATGTTTGATTTTAAATTTTCTTCGGTGCCCAACACAACCATGACTGTGTTCGTTTTAATATTTCGTTATTTACACGAACATTTTTCTATCACGTTCTTTTTTTTTCAATCACACATAAAGCACACATTTTTGAGTGTTGCTTTATTTGAAGTTCGTGTTCTGCTACGTGTAGTGAAAAAAAACACAGAACATGTACAATAAACAGGTTCGAGTTCAGTTATATTTTAAGTCGTGTTGTGGCTCGTGTAGTGAGAAAAAACACAACATGTACAATAAACAGGTTCGAGTTCAGTTATATTTTAAACACGACTTAAAATATAACTGAACTCGAACCTGTTTATTGTACATGTTGTGTTTTTTCTTACTACACGAGCCACAACACGACTTAAAATATAACTGAACTCGAACCTGTTCATTGTACATGTTCTGTGTTTTTTTTCATTACACGTAGCAGAACATGAACTTCAAATAAAGCAACACTCAAAAATGTGTGCTTTATGTGTGATTGAAACAATAAGTATGTGATACAAAAATGTTCGTGTAAATAACGAAATATTAAAACGAACACAGTCATGGTTGTGTTGGGCACCGTAGAAAATTTTGAAACGCACATAATTGATATGAAAATAAAGATATGTGTTGGCTGCTTTTGAACAGAACATTGTGTGTTTCGTGTGTGTATTTTCTGAACCTTGCTTTTGGCGAATGTTGAAGAGACATTTCGGTGTTTTTGTATCGTTTAGGTGGTATTCCTTGATTTGTCCTTTGGCTTCTTCTTGACGTCGTTTCTGACATAGATTATTGTGATGACAAATCAAACAATCAACAACACGGTAACAAATTATTTAACGTTGGCGGCAAAAATCGATCGAACATCAAATTGACAATAATATTGGTGAAACAAACACAGTGACAAGTGATTAGTGGCAAATAATTGTGCAACAAGTATTTTAGTGCAAATTTAATTAATTTTTTGAGATTATATTATTGGCGACGAACACAGTGTACATATATTTTTGTGAAAAATATTCTTGGCGGCAGACTTTTCCGGTATAAAAAATATTCCGTGAAAAGATAGAATAAAAAATTTTGTAATTTTTTGGAGCTATAAGAATAAACACGAAGAAATCCTGGGCTGAGATATTTTAATTATCACCTGGCATGATTCTTGTTATTCATTACAATCAGCCGGTTTAATTCAAATTTCTTTGGCAGGCGACTTAAATAAAAACAGTGTCGAATTTAATTTAAATAAACTTTATTTCTCGATGTTGTGATTTATAACGAGTGCGTTTGTGTATAAATGTGTGCGTGTGTCTATGTGTGTTTTATTCTCTAAAAAAAATGATTTTAAAAGCACAATTAGAATAATTTACAAATTATTATTTTTCACAATTTAAATATTTAAGACAATTTAACTCACATCTTTCTCGCTCCTTCACAAATTACAAAAGGATTAAAAAAAATGGCAATTTTCGTCCTATTTATAGACACGAACAAACAAGTTAAATTACATAGGACACTAATACCAAACAACAAGGAGTTCGAAAATAAAACATACATATAAATGACAAATACAAGCATAAATATAATATAAATAATAAATAAGGATTCATCCGCATTTCCAATTAATAGGGTGGCCCAATTTCAATTCTCGACACTTACCTTGGTATATTTTGGCATTACTGTACGTTAACTTCTCTTGGCGAATTCGTTGGGTTTGAGGAAAGTTATGCGTGGACAATCAACTTTACTTTTACTGTACGTTAACTTCTCTTGGCATATTTTGACATTTATGCGTGGACAATCAACTTTACTTTTACTGTACGTTAACTTCTCTTGGCATATTTTGGCATTGCTGTGCGTTAACTTCTCTTGGCAAATTTTGGTATTATATTATAAAAATTAATATAATATAATATAATGCTGCGGAGCAGCAGGGGTCCTCTAGTATATATAAAAATGAATCGTGGTTTGTTCGTCCGCTTAAAACTTGAAAACTACAGGACCAAAAGGGATACTTTCTTCTGCGAGTTTGTTTGTACATGTCACGCAGAGGTTTAGGAAAAATAAAAGTACAAAAAGTCTCAACAGATGGCGCTGTACACGGTTATTCCATTTAACATCATATATATTGAGTACTATGAGAGGGAGAGCGTTGTAAATTTGTGAGGCCATCTATTATTAATATGGATAGTCATACCGAAAATGGTCAGTATAGGATAAGTGGGCGTGGTACCTCCCATACAAAATTAATTTTTAATATCATATATTGAGTACTCTTTTAGGGAGAGCTTTGCAACTTTGTATGAGGTCATCTGTTATTGTTGTGAGTTGCTGTGAGTAGCCGTTGTAAAAATTAGCGTTATCGGAACAGCGGGCGTGGCACCTACAAAAAAGTTAATCACTCAATATCAGACTCAATATCATGACAGGGAGAGCTTTGATACTTTATGTGACGTCAATTTTTATTAGTGTAAGTACACCTGATGAAAATAGGCTGGATCGGATAAGTGGGCGGGGTACATCCCCTACAAAGTACTGATTAAATATTATGTACATATACCGAGTATAATGATAGGGAGAGCTTTGCAAGTTTGTGTGAGTTCATCTATTATTTCTGTGATTAGCCCTGGCGAAAATGGGCGGGATTGGGCAAGTGGGCGTATCATCTATCGTATAAATTAAATTTTCAAAATAATAAAAATATCTTAATATTAAAGAGAAGGTGAAGATAATTTGTGTGAGTTCATAGGTTATTAGTGTGAGTGTGAAAATGGGCGGAATCGGATAAATGGGTGGGGTTACTTCCATAAAAGTAATTATTGAACTTTAATATATTGGATCGTTTTGAAGGACAATGTTTTAGAGAAATTGCAGCAAATTTCCGCAATTTTCATTCAAGTTAATTGCTACTGCTGTAGTATAAGATGAGGGACTGAATTTATCAAAAGACTTTTTAATTTACTTCATTTGCCAGGTCTTCCATCACATAATTTAATAGAAAAATTGGATCTTAAAATAATACAGTTAAATTTAAGCTTACATAAGCGCTTTAATTTTAAAAAAATCGTCTATTATTGAATAACTGTTTCTTTAAAAATATATCTCCTCTCTGTCGTATTACTTCCATACATCTTCTATTCAAAGAATTAAGGAGACTTTGACACGTTTCCTTGATTTTCCCCCCTAAGTTGTTGCTTATTTCGTGGCCGTAAGTCATCAATCCTCTTCTTTAAGGCCGAGTTTACAGGTCGCCGCACTGTGTCTGAAATTTTATAGCTAATATATCCAAATTAGGGTAGCCAAAAAATTAGGTTAAACTATTGCTAATTGTGGGCGTGGCATGCCGTCAAGCTCAACTGTTTTTTTAATATCAAAAAAGGTTATTTCTTTTGTTTTGATGTGTAAACATCTACATATGTGCTCAGGGGGGGGGGGGTAAAAATCTATTTCTCAATACAATCACAAAAACAGCGTAAGGGAAAAACGGTGTGAGGAACATATAAGTGTATTCGTGCAAAGATTATGATTTAAATGTATTTAGCTTCATTAAACCAACAGAAAGCACCATAAATGTATAACAAACAACTGCAACATCAAGTGTAACAACCATAGCCGTTGCTTGCTATACATAGATGGCGCTTACTGTTTGATTATAATTGATGTGTAAATAGATGTTTACACATCTCCACTGTGATCGGACTCACATAGTTTTTTTTTTAAATCAAAATTATCATCGAAAATGGCCTGCGGTCCTTTTTGCAAGGTTGGTTGGATTGTAGTCTTTAGTAGTTGTAAGTGGTCACAGTCCTACCGTTTAATATTAGGGGCGTTATGAAATATTTATTAAACTACTATATTTTTGTAAAATTTCAACTTTAGTGGAATAGAACTTCTAGGGAACAAAAGGGAACAAGAAACGTATACCACTCTGAGAAAAATGAAAGTGTCCTCTTTAACCCTATATATACTTTTGCACCCGCGACGATCCTCCGGGTAGAATAATTTTTTCCATTTTAATGAATTTACTAAAAAAAAAATTTCAAATTACGGTAATTTAAACAGCCCTATAAGTGTGTTAAATTTGTGCTTTAGGTATTTTATGGCTTATAATAGTGTTGAGCAAAACATGTATGTATTTATATGGAAACAGCTGTAAATCAACAATCAATATAATAAAACCCGCTTATCATAAGGCAGTTAGGGCCTCAGTTTACGCTTATAGAACAACACCTATAAACAACATACTTAGCGAAGCTGGTTTACCTTCCATAGAAGAAAGAATACACGAAATATAAGCTAGAATCCTTCCAAAACTACTTACGATCACTAACTCATTAATACACCAATATATATCATTGCAGCAAGAAGATTTAAGCGCATTAAATCTACAATAGCCCAGTCTTTAGAGCTAGCTCCAAAAATGGGTATTCCTATCGAAACCTCCAAAATAACAATAAAGAAACCACCGTGGAAATTTAATAACATCTCTTATGATAGCTCACTTTCAAAGCTCAAAAATAACGATACCACCAAAGAGGAATTTCTAAGTCTTCTAGTAGAAAAGCAATCGCTCTCAAAATACAATGGCTGGCGTTTCATCTACACAGACGGCACCAAGCCCCTGGGTATTTCTCCAGCCTATGCCATGGTCAATGGCGAGGGCAACTACTTAATCTTTGGCACACTTCAGCTGCACTCATCGATATTTACTGCAGAAGCTTGCGCTGTCTATCGAGCTATTAGATTGGCAATAACAGAGAAGAAAAGAACCATCCTCTTTACAGAGTCTTTCAGTCTTAAAGGCTATTTCGAACTCCTACAACAACAAATGGACTACAATTATCAAAATCAGAGACGCCCTTATCGGCAATGAAGAAAAAATCCGAATACATTTGATCCCAATGGCAGCGAAATATGCCTCCTATGCACCAGTTCTCCTGGACCTTAATATTGAAAAAATTATATGCGTCGTCATATAGTCAATTACATAAGAAAACAAGTAAGAAAATTATAGTCGGTCTAGACCGACTATACGATACCCTATACCATGCGTTTAGAAACCCTATCTCTTAGGCCCAACTAACTGGACATTGAAAATAAGCAAAAACCAAATTTGAGTGGGATTTTTATTAATTTTTTTGGCCGCAGATATGAAAAAGTTCATATCGGATGCTATATCTATAAAGGGCCTAGGTCCAAAAATTGACCGATCCTGATCATGTCTGGTAAAGTCTCTTGTATTTTGCAAAACTATATACAAACAAAATTTGAGAAGAATCAGTGCAATGTTTTTGTTTTTTAATAGATTTAAGTGAAGATCGGGAAGCACCTCTATATGGGGTCAAAGGGATCATTTTTGGACTACTCATTAGTGGATGTAATGAACGCATACAAACCCAATTTGAGTAAGATCTATATGACAATTTGGATCTTATGGAAATTTATGTCGATTTCATATGGGTAATTTGTATGGGGGCTATGTCTGAACATGGACCGATTCTCACCAATTTCAATAGCGTTCATCCCATGGCCGATAAAAGCTTACATACCAAATTTCATCAAAATATATTCATATTTGCGACCTGCAGTTTGATTACAAGCTTTACATGGACACACAGACGGACGGACGGACGGACGGACATTGTTAAATCAACTCAGAAAGTGATTCTGATTCGATCGGTATAATTAAAGATGGGTATCGGTCAAATATTTTTGGTTGTTACAAACAGCAGCACAAAGTCATTATACCCAAACCACATAGTGGTATAGGGTATAAAAAGTTAAAGAAACCCCGAACGATCACCATCATTACTCAAACATTAATATAAACCACACAATTCCCATATACCCATCATCAATCGAAAAGGATAAAGTAATAGTTTTTTCGAGACTCCGACTCGGTCACGCGATTTTCTCCCACGAACTTTTAATAAAGAAGACAACTATCCCGATTTGCCATATATGTAATAGCACCCTCTCTATCAAACACGTTCGCTCAAATTTACTGCACATTATTCTCATATCCCAGGCAAGGTCGTCTTCTATTTTTATCGGCCACGTCCACTTTTTTTAAGTTTTCTATATACGCTTTTGGTGTTTGTTAACATATTTTAATGTTTCAATGGACTTCCCTAAAACTTTGTTCATAAATCTCTTTACTTACTACTCTTGAGTTTACACCATTATGAAATAAATATTGTAAATCAACATATTACAAATACCCCCGTCTTGCCTTTTTTACTATATGATTTGTAACAGCCCAAAATTAGAGTAGGTTTATTTCATTGTTGAACAGATACAGGTAGACTTCCACTGTAGGATTACTCCTATGAGGTTAATTCATACAAATATTTCCATCTCGCCTTTTTAACTACATTGGAAAGCAACTTATTACAAATATTTCCATTGCATCGTTTTCACTGTATAAGTGAGTTGTAAAGGTATAAAAAGAACTATTTGCAATTGTGACTTGCACATGAAAGCATAGCATATAGGCCGTGCTAGACTAAACAGAACTCTAGAGAACTCGATCAGTCCCAAATTAGTATCGAGTCTCAACGAGTTAGACAATCTGAGTCGAGAAATGCTGAAACCCCTGGACAACCCCAATAACGTCTTGAAGCCCAAAAATCAAGACAAGCTTTGTTAAGAGAAGCGGAAATGCCGAATCTACTCAAGTGCGTCTAGAAATCCAGCGGCTAAGACAAGCTGAGTCGAGAGAATGTGAAACTCCTGAAACGACTCAACAACGTCTTCAGGCCCAACGCATAAGACAAGCTCAGCCCAGGGAATGTGAACCTCCTGAAATGACAGAAAACGTTTGTAATTTGGTTCCTTCATTGCAAGAGATGGTACAAAAAGTGTTTCCTAACATAATGTACATAAGAGGACAATCTCTTACGGTAGCAGGTATCAACTTAGAATATCCCTATTTTTCTCATAGACAATTATATGTCGTCTGCTCCGGAGCTGGGAGCCAGCAGAATATTTTCGTATATGCACCAGAAGGAAAAACCAGAATTGTTCTATATCCCAAAGCTCTAGAATAACTAAAATTCTAACTTTTAGAATTCATACACTGAAAATAATCCATGCATAAACATAGTTAGATGTAATGGTAAGCAGGCGCTGAGTACTTAGTCCCCAATGAGAAAATTCCCCAACAAAATGACCTTATTCTCCGAAAAATTGGGGATAACATCACGATGAACAAATTCCCCAAATTTTTAAAAAAGGTCCACAAAAAAAATGAAGAAATTCCCCATACTGCTCTCAATATCTCTCCTGCAATAAACGTATTTAAAATCTGTGTTTTTTTCAATAGCATCATTCCGGTGCGTAGAAGCGGCGCGCGGAAGTGGCGCGCGGAACACAGCTTAGCTAAAATATCGGAATGATCTGAAAAATATAATTTGGCAATTAAAATAAGTTGACAACAACTCCGCGGCAGCACTTTGAAGTTCCTGCCCATATATGGGAGTTGTATTCCATTTTCGGTCGGATGTAAGTGATAAAGATTTTAAGGAGATCAGAAGGAGTGAAGTAATTTTTGCACTGTTTTAGAAAACCAAGACACTTGAATGCTTCTTTCGACACATGAAAAACACGCTCCAACGAACATCACATTGAATTCTCAAGCCTAGTACATCAAGAGTATCCGATTCCTCAATACCTATACCACCCATACATACAGATGACATTGTTGAATCCATAGCCCTATGGGTCAACAAACAACATTGAGGCTTCTGCGCATTAAAATCAATCCTATTCGCTTTGCCCCCCTCGGAGATTGTTAACAGGTCTTGATTATGTGTGTCATTCTTTGTCCAGCTTTTGCCCCCAACCTCCAAAAGGCTTGGCCTACAATTGAAGGAAAATGAATGACAAATGTTGCTGTCATGTGCGAAAGAGTATATAGAATTTTAAGTATGGCCAATAAGGTCGTTCAGAAAGAAAAGGAAAAGAGAAGGGGAAAGAAAATAATCTTGGGGTACTCCTGAGTTAAGCTGAAACTCATTGGAATAGACCTCATCAATAACACCACGTATTGTGCGGTCTCTGAGAAAGCTCAATATAAATCGATATCAATATAATCAATACCGACCCCAAATGCAATAATAATATAATAATATAACCTCGCCCGTCGTCTTTCGATTACGAGCCTCCTCTATACTGGGCATAGGTTTTGTTAAAGCCTGTTTATTTCAGCAATGTTGATCTTCGCCAGGTGGTTCTTGGTCTTCCTACTCTTCTACTTCCTTGGGGGTTGTATACCAAAGCTTGGTGGCATACTTCGTCCGATGGCTTACGAAGTGTATGTTCTATCCATCCAAACTTCCTCCGCCGAACTTCCACATTTATGTCGTACATATCCGTCCTCGCCCAGAGTTCTTCGTTTGTTATTCTATTGGGCCAGAACACCCTAAGGATTCTGCGAAGACATCTATTGACAAAAGCGCGCAGTTTGTTTTGTATTGAATCCGTTACAAACCATGTTTCACATCCGTAGAGCAGGACAGAAAGGACACAAGCTTTATACAAACGGATTTTCGTGCTGAGGCTGTAGTCTT
The DNA here is from genome assembly GCA_963682025.1 of Cordilura impudica. NCBI lineage: Eukaryota > Metazoa > Arthropoda > Insecta > Diptera > Scathophagidae > Cordilura > Cordilura impudica. The sequence continues at coordinate 35,054,479 of OY821519.1, read as the reverse complement.
TTGAGCTCCATACCTTGCGAAGTTGAGTGTATGAGCCCAGCGCCTCCTTTATTCTATTTTGCACATCTTTTAGGGTACCACCATTTTCAGATATTATACTTCCAAGGTAAGTAAACTCCTCAACACGTTCAACTTGATGCCCCAAGAAGTTTAGTTGCTCTGTTGACGTTGTGTTTTTCCGCACTTCTTTGGTTTTTCCTACATTTATCTTAAGCCCAACTTTGGAGGATTCAAGTTCCAGGTCTTTAAGTTTGCTTTGCATATATATAAATCTGTGGCAGAGCTCACATTTGTCGTCAGCATAATCTAGGCCCTCCAGTCGAGAACCAGGTTCTAAAGGATTCCACACAATGCCACGCGCTTTGTTCTCATTCGCACGATTAGTTACTGCATCTATAACGATCAGAAACAGTAGTGGCGATAACAAACAGCCTTGTCTAACCCCAGAAATTGTCTGAAAAGGCTCGGACATCTTTCCTTCATGTAGAACCGTGCATTTAAAATTCTCATACCTGTTTTTGATTATAGAAATGATTTTGTTATGCACACCTATGATCTCCAATTCAGCCCAAATGCACTCTCTGTGGATGGAGTCAAATGCTTTTTCGTAGTCCACAAAAAGAAGGTATAGGGATGACCGCATTTCAACAGATTGCTCTATAATGATTCGAAGCGTATTTATCTGATCAACGCACGATCTGCCACTTCTGAAACCTGCATGCTCTTTTCGCAACAGTACGTCTACTTGATGAATCATTCGTTCCAGAATTATTTTCATGAAGATTTTCATCACCGTGCAGATAATCGTAATACCACTCCAGTTGTTGCAATCCGTTGCATCACCTTTCTTTCGCAGTTTTACAATTATGCCACTTGTCAAGTCAGACGGAAACGTTTCAGAATTCCATATTTGTACGAAGAGTGGTTGTAATATGTTTGCAAATAGTTCGGTGTCAGTTTCAAGAACTTCAGCTGTTATGTTATCTATTCCTGCTGCTTTGACATTTTTTAGAGTTCTAATGGCGTCAATCACTTCATCCCTTGAAGGAGAATCCGTTCTAATGGGCAGAGTGGTACCGTTATTGTTTCTTGTAACGGTCACATTTTCGTTTTGAATATTTAAAACATTCATGAAGTGTTCTCTCCAACGCTTCAACTGTTCATCGACGTTGGTTATTAGCGTTCCATCAGAGGACTTCACTGGTAATGCGCGTTTGTTACCAGTGCGGCAATTTTCTTTGTAATAAACAGGTCTTTCATGTTATGAGCCTTAGCTGCATTTTCCGCTTCTATGGTCATATCGCGTATTTCTTTCTTTTTATCTTCTCGGACCGACCGTTTTACCTGCTTGTCTTGTATATCAATGCACCGTGCCACACACGATCGAATGCCTTGGAAATATCTAGAGCAGCCACTTTACTTTCACCAAAATTTCGAATGGATCGACTCCAGCGCTCAGAAAGTAGAGCTAACAGATCTCCCGTGGAACGATTTCTACGGAAGCCATACTGTCGATCATTAAGAAGTGAATTGGCCTTAAGTAGTTCACAAGATGGAAATTGATCATGTTCTCCATCACCTTTGAGAGCGCAGAGCAGATTGCAATTGGACGGTAATTTTCAGGGCTATTAACCGCAGCCTTTTTAGGGACCTTCAAACAAGAGGGAAAGATTCCCGCACGGTACGAATTTTAAGGAGGAGGGGTGGCAAATTTTTTGGGAGGTAGTGTATTTACTTTATTATTTTAAAATCCAATTGTTGCACTAACAAATTTAAAAAAATACAAATGGCTTCAAATTATTCACAAGATATTAAAAATGAAATAATATTTACAGTGATTGAATTGCGGGTATGTGACTTTAAATTAATGATTAAACGTTAAAATTTCCCTTTAAATTAATTCAACAAATAATAACTCACTGAATAACTGAACATTTTAATAATTCTAAAAAAATATTCTCACAATTTCATTAAAATTAATTAAAAATGAATTCACATTCCTTAGACCGGCTGTTTACACCGGATATTTTCGCTGGCCAAAATAGTTTAGTTCTGTATTTGTACATGCCCTGCCGCAAATAGAAAAAACGTGGCACTAAATAACACAGTCGTCTGTCTGAGATACAATTGAATTTTTAATTACTCATGGTGTTACACAAAGATATTTTATAATAATATTATTTAAATTGTAATCATTACACTTACAGATAGATGATGATCATTGGAAAATAGCTTACAAAATATTTATAAAATTGTTCTTTGTTGTTTCATTAAAGATTTGAAATCAATTTTAATTTGTTAATGTGTTAATCTCCCAATAAATCTGCCATGCATGATGTGCTTAGAAAAAAAGTTTATTTTTTTTTAAATTTCTATTACAAAATCATTAAATATAGTATTGAGTATGTATTCCTTCCCTAATAGTGCGGTTTTTACGCATAATCAATGAAATATTTGAAATTCCAACACGTTTTGCAATTGCTGCGAGATCATCATGGTGTATTATTATTATTTAAGCATTAAAACTACGTATTTAAAAACATCTTTTTTGGTTCAATTTTTTGTTTATATTGTCTGAATGTTTGTTTGTATTGTATGGTGGTCGTGGTTAGAATTTTAATTGCTACAATGTGTAGAGGTTTTTAACATTGATGCACAATTGAAAAAAATAAAAAGAAAAAAGAAAAATGAATGCAAGAAAATATTAATATTCGTTTATTTATTGCAAAAGTTACAAAATCAGCAATATGAGAATATTGCTTAAAAATGGAATATTCATTCACCATTAGAATTTACTTTTTGCATGTGGGTCACGATTAGGCGTTGCCTGATTTTTAAAATTTTAGTTGTATCCGACTTCCATATAAAGTTATGATGAAGTCTAATATTCTAATTCAAGTTTGACACCCTATACCAATCTGTGGTCAGGGTATAATGATTTTGTGCTGATGTTTGTAACTATAAAAAAATCTGATCTAGACTCACATTTTATTATACAGCTCAAGAATGATAGAATACAAGATTACGCCATCCCGCGGTCACTATTAAAATTTTCTACGCCAGTCAGGCACGTGACGTCACGCAAACTGTGTTCCTATTGGCTAATAATTTTCGGCTGTCAAACTGTTATGTTTATGTGTATGTTTATACATAAACAATAACATTGTAATAGTGGGACAATTTATTATTTTTCACCTAAAATTATTTGTTAGAAAAAAAATTTTATTTTTATAAATTTGTTAATTTATTTTAAATTCACTAAAACACTAAATAATACCTGAACAAAAATTTTATAGTTTTTGAATTAAAATATCTTGTAAATAATTGATTAATAAGAGAAATTTCGAATATATTAAATAGAAAAACTGTAGAAGAGGTTGAAAATATGTAAAGGCAAAAATATCACTTGAATAAAAAAACTATTACTATAAATAGAAGCTAATATTCATCTTAAATGGTTAATTGAAGAATAAGCTATTAATTTTCGCAAAGAAGTCTGGTTTAATCCTCCTAGAGGGAAATGGAAAATGCTTTTTCCTTCAGAATTTGTAAGCCTTGGTACTTGTGGAATACAAAGTAATTGATTGGGCATGTAAGTGTTTCAAATTGATTTGGAATTTCAACTTCATTTGGATTTTCAATTGGATTTGTAATTTTATTTGAAATTTCAATTTCATTTGCAATAGCGCTCGGCTCTATGGTCGGAACTGCTCCCGGTTTCAATTTTCGTGTACGCTGATTGGTAAATCCTATTCATAATCTATAATATTAATAGGCTAGGCGATTTCTTGTGACCGATGTTTTGTTCTACCGTTCTATCTCGATTTTGACCAAACGTATATTATTTGAAAGGTATTTTTTTTTCAGGCGTTTTGCAGATTTACAGATTTTAAAATTTTTTCCTTTATTTTGAGTAAATTGCATTTAAAGTTGCTACTAACACATACATAAAATTACACAATGCTATGTGTGTGTTTATTAAATTTGTTAATGTGTTTGTAATAAAAATGAGTTTGTTTTTTGTGTTTATTTTTGAATTGGTTATAATTGATTAGCATATCTTTAGGGTCTTTATTTAATGAAAAAATAAAATTTCCTAGAATTAGTACTCGAATTTCGAGGGCTGGAATCTGCTAGTTATTAATTAATGAACTAAATTTGTGATAACTTACCCATTTGAAATTTCATATTTCTTTCAAAATCCTCCTTTTGAAATGTAAGGCACAAATTCTTTCTTTTTCAACATCTACGGAAATGCATCGATTGCAAAACAATACCTTGTAAAAGGATACAACTATAGTAAACAAATAAAATCTATTCATTTAAAACACCCAAAATGTTACTTTTTCGCACAATTTCTCACTTGATTTTTTATGATTATTTTGCTTGCATTTGCCCACTGCACACATGCTTAGGTTTTTCTGCCTTTTGTTTTTTAGTTTTTCTTTATGCTGCATCTTATTAACATACTTTACTGAATGTTTTAATTAATTTTAATTATTTTAATATTGTTGTAAATAAAATATGAAGCGAAATATGTAATTAATAACAAGGACTGATTTAATATTTTTTTGAGAACTGTAAAATTGATTTTAATTGCAGGGTTGTTAAACAGACTTGGTAATCCTTTATCTTTAATCTTTATTCTATCATTCTTGATACAGCTCGATTCAGAACGCTCAGGGGATTCCCCTATTAATGCAGTGCTCTGTGCTGATATCAGGAAAATGGTTAGGAGGAAAGAGAGAGTAGTATTTGTGGATATTTGACTTAAATTTATCTATATTCTAAGTGACAGGAAACACCTTAGTGGGAAGTTTCTTCCACATACGGCTTATTGGGCTAATAAACGAATTTTCCCGGTACTACGTTGTGAGATCTATTAGATGAGCGGCTGGTGCGAAGAAAAACATCGGCTCTAGGGATGAGTTCTCAGCAGAGCACTTCTCATAGTAATATTTATAATACAGAGTAACACAAGAAACATTCCGACGATGCTCCAATGTCTCAATAGAGTTGGCTACCCTACTGCCATTGATAAGCTCGAACGCCCTCCTTTGCACATGGTCCAGAAACCGAAAAAGAAGAATGTGAAGCCCCTGCCCACATATAGAAGTTGTATTCCATTTTTGGTCGGACACATCTGGTGTAAGCAGTAAGGACATAAAATGGGGTGAAGTAATGCTTGCACCGATTTAGGAAATCTAGGCACTTGAAAGCATCTTTCGACATTTTAAAAATGTGTTTATTCCAATGGACATCTGGACACTGATTTCTCAATATCTATACCAACCATGGATACAGAGGACATTGATGACCTGTCCATTGGGTCCCACGAGCATTAACATCGACCCTATTCACTCGATCCCACTCAGAGATTGTCAAAAGGTCTTTATTGATACATTGCCTCATGGCCCCAGAAGAGTAGATAGGATTGGAAGTTTCACATAGAAGATCATTAACAAAAATAAGGAAAAGTGAAGGAGAAAGAACAGAGCCTTGCGGTACCCCTGCGTTTGACTGGTACTCTTTGGATGAGACCCCATCTAAAACAACACGTATAGTGCGACTCTGGGAAAACTCTAAATAAATCGAGAGAAATCAATACCAACACCAAAAGCGATCAGTTTTGACAAGAGTGCGCAAAGCAGTTTTGACAATCTTTCTTTCACCGAATTGGTGAATGGACTGACTCCAACGTTCCGAAAAAAGCGTCATCAGATCACCCGTATAACGACTTCTACGAAAGCCATACTGTCCGTCGTTAAGCAATAAGACACTAATTCACCATGTTCTCCATTACCTTTCAAAACGCAGACCAAATTGCAACTGGGCGGTAATTTTCAGGGTTTTATCTGCAGCCTTTTTTTGGGATTGTCTGTACATTGGGAATATTTCAATACGAGGGAAAGGCACCCATACGGTACGAAGCGCTAAAAAGGTTTGCCAATGGACGAGATTAGTACCAGTGCTGATATGCCATTCGGCCCCGGTGACTTGTTTCCATTGAGTCGACTTAGGGATGTCCACACCTACGACCGTCTGTCTGTGTGTCCATGTCAACCTTGTAATCAAACTACAGGTCTCCAATATGAATATAAAGGGTCCGCCAAATAACTTTTTTTTTGAAAATGCTATAAAAAAAAACTACTGAATATTATCTCAAATTTCTTTTTTTATTTGAAAGTACAATCCTTCCGGTTAATAATGGAAAATAATTTCATTCAATTGGCTGCCTCGGCTGGCCATGCGGCTGGCCATGCAGTAGTCTAGACGATCGGTCCAATTTTTAAGCACATTATCGACTGTGTGCAGCTGTATTTCACCAATAGCTTCACGAATATTGTCCTTTAAAGCGTCAATGTCTCTGGCTTGTTGGCGTAACACTTATCTTTGAGGGCACCCCACAAATAATAGTCCAACGGTGTCAAATCGCAGCTCCGAGGTGGCCAAACGACATCAGCTCTGCGGCTGATAATGCGATATTCAAAAACAGGGCGCAAAACATCGAGTGTAGCTTCGGCTGTGTGGCACGTAGCGCCGTCCTGTTGAAACCAAATGTTGCCAATATCCCGATAACGATCCTTGCTCATTTTCGAAGAAAAATGGCTCAATTATGCCTCTGGACCAAAATCCGCACCTAACAGTGACTCGTTTTGGGTGTATCGGCTTTTCAATGTGTGCGTGCGGGTTTTCTGTGCCCCAAATGCGACAATTTTGCTTGTTTACATACCCGCCAAGTTCAAAATGAGCTTCATCTGAAAAGATGATTTTTTTTTTGGCAAAATCGGCATCTTCTGTAAGTCGATCGCAGGCCCACTTAGCGAAGCGAAAACGCATTGAATGGTCAGTTGGCTTCAACTCCTGAACCAATTGGACTTTGTATGGCGTCATACCAAGGTCTTTATGAAAAATTCGTCTCAATGATGCCTCCGAAATGTTCAATTCTTGAGAAAATTGATGTTGATGGCGCTTCACGCACACTTTCTGCCACAGCAGCAATATTCTCGGGTGTACGCACTGTTTTTGGCTTTTCACGCTTTGGTTTATCAATGAGGATGCCAGTTTCTTTCACTTTTTTCACAAGATAACGAACATACGGAGCTGACGGTGCTTCTCTTCTTCCAAAATCCGTACGCAATTTTCGCACACATTCTGCAACATTACCATGATTTTCAAAGTAATGTCGCAATATTTCCCAGCGTTGTTCAAGCGTATACACAACCATATTCGTTCAGCGGAAGGATAAAACTAATTATCTGTCAAATCAGACATGAGCTAAGTGTTACCATTCACGAAATAAGCACTAGTTGAAAAAAAAACGTTAGATGGCGGACACTTTATATTGTTGGAATCTTGTACATAAATAAAATCGCTGCATTTTCAAACCTAGCCCAATACAAACAAGATCGACTTAAATTGCCCTAAGATCCAAAATTGTCACATAGATCTCGGTCAAATTAAATTCGTAGTTCAAAAAATAAACTCTGTAGGACCATATAATGCTGCTTTCCGATCTTCACTTAAATATACCAAAAGCAAAAATATGGCATATATTATTCTAAAATTTGTTTTATATCTGTTTTTTAGGAATAATAATTGGCTTTACTTAATATGGTCATGATCGGTCCATATTTCGTTTTAGCTCCCATATTAAAATGGCATCCGATAAATACTTTTTCCAATCTGCAGTCCACAAATTTTTAACAATTTCACTTATATTTTGGTTAAAGCTTATTTTCTTTATTCAATTATGACCTTAGCAAAGTAGGACCGAATATCCTTTCTTGAAACTCCTGGTATAGGGTATTGTATAGTCGGTCTAGACTGAGCATAAGTCTCTTACTTTTTATATTTTAAGAAAGTCCTCATACAAAAATGTCTCATATTTTGAAATCGTTTAAATATCACCCAGTGCATTTAACAGCATTTTTGCAGATTCCCTAATTGAAGGATTCTTTTTGCTGCAGTTGTCCGTACATATATATAGATATGTGACCGATTTAGCTATGTCCGTCCGTCTGTTTGTCTGTCTGTCCATTTTTTGCAGGAGGTGGAATTCTTGCATAGGATTCGCGAACATTCCATTTCGAGGTATGTCGGATTCCTAACGACTAAAACCACCTCTTTCTTCGTCCTATTTTCCCTGCGGTACTACCTGGCACATAGGAGAATCATCGTGTCCAAATCTGTTTAGATAGCTTCTGTAAGAACCGTGACCGTCACCTCTCCATGACGTCTATTCTTGATCTTTTATATTGGGTATAATTTCACTTTTTGGGTATAATTTGGAATGTGCAACAATCATTTAAACTCTGTTCCCATCTAGTCTGCCATTGAAACATTGTTGTTTCGCGTTCCGTCCTATGTATTTCCGAATTTGAAACAGATCTATTATTCCTATTCGAAATATGAAGTCTCTGAGCTTCCCTTGCTAGCAAATCTACCGGAATCATTCCCGCTATTGCACGTCCACTGATGTAGTTCGATATGCACTACATACTCGAAGTGCACTCAGTCGATACACTAACGACATCAGTTTGCGAGAGCTGACACTTAGTGCAGGTGACCACTCAGGTGCTGCATACGGCAGAATTGATTTAATGACACCTGATATTAATAACTTTTTACTCTGTTTTGGTCCTGTAACATTTGGCATCATTCGTGCTAACGTCCTCCTTACTATTGATGCCTTTTTGCAATATAATGCATAGCGATCTGTTCGAGAAATAACTAGAAATTATCCTCAATAGGTATCTTCTTGGTACACCTAGCCCATCCAAAGTGCACAGTATTTTTTCGTGGCCCCTTTGCTTGTATGGCAGCTTTTGCTATGTCATTACCACCCTTACAGCATCGTTGACCTTCTAAAACCAAACTGTTTCTCGGATAGATCTCTCTGCTACAGATAGAAGCCTGTTATATATGACTTTTTCCAGGATATAGCCTAAGGCATCAAGTAAACAGATTGGCCGTTATGATGATGGGTCACCTGGGCGTTCTGAAGTTCAGTTTTTTTTCTATAGTTCTTTATCCATGTAAATCTTATAATCAAATTACAGTTTCAGACCTAGCTTCCATACAAATGACCCCTATGAGAGTTAGTTAAATTGGCATAAGATTCAGATTATCGTATAGATCTCAGTCAAATATGGTAGTCAAAAATAAATCCTGTAAAACCACCGTTTTTAGTCAAGCCCCCTTATAATGCTGCTTCCCGATCTTTACTTAAATCTATAAATAAAAAACAAAAATATTGTCTACATTTTTCTCAAATTTGGTTTATATTGTGTTTATGAAAAAGATAAGTGACTTTAGTAAATATGGTCCTGATCGGTCCATTTTTCGACCTAGACCCCATATAAAAATAGCTTCCGATATGAACTTTTTTCACATATATGGGCAACAAATTGATAATAATGCCTCTCAAATTTTGTTTATGATTATTTTCTATATCCAATTAGTTGGACCCTTTCTCTAAAATAATGGTATTTGATAAGTCGGTCTTTTCTTTCTTGGTTTTTTTGTTCTGGAGCTTTCTTTTGATATAAAAATCATTTAAGTTAAGGCAATTTCTAGCTTTCCCTGAAAAAAAACTATGTGAGCCCAATCACAGGGAAGATGTGTAATTAAAGATTTTTTTAAATTAGATTTGATTAGATTTCAATTTAGATTTGTTATACATTTAGCCAAGTTTAATTAGCTGTTATACTTCTATATTGTTATATTTGTGATTGTGTTATACTTTTTGGTTGTTGAATTAGTTTATATATTGTGAAATTTTTAATTTATTACATTTGAAGGTTGTTGAATTAGCTGCAATATTCTTTACAACAATACACTCATACCTCACACCGTTTTTGTCTTACTTTGTTTTTGTGATTGGATTGTGAAATAGTTTTTTTTACCCCCTAAGCGTATAGATGTTTACACATAAAAAAAATTGCAGGAATTTCTTTTTAAATTCCCAAAAAATTCTTTCATAATATGAAATAAATACACATTTGTAGGACTATTTTTAGTTATGATCATGATAAGGTTGAGATTGGATCATTTTGGATATTTGAATATAAGGTTCTGTGACAAAAATTCTAAAATTCTTATCAACTTTTTTATTTAAAATTCCAAAATGACGTCCATCTTTTCAAGGTCTGTCCTGGCTCAATTCCCTTATCATGACTTACATATTTTGCAGTTGACTATGACTCGAAAATATGTACTTAAAATAGACACATTTGGAAGGGTGGGTATGCGCGTGTCTGTGTGTGTGTAAATGATAAATTCTAAGAATATTACAATGATTAAGTAAACTAAAATACAATTCACAATTTGTTGCTTTACGTGTTCATTGTTATTGTTTTCTTTAAAGAATTTAAAAATCTCTTTGCTACTGCTGCATTCAATACTGAATACAATTATGTTTGCTATCTTAACAAATAAAAAAAGGAAAACATAAAAAAAGATGCAGTGCGGACTACTATTGTATACACTTATTTTATGTGGGTGTCGTTCGTTCGTTCGTTGGCATTTATCAATTTAATTTACAATATATGCTTCCTTAACATCAACTGATAAACAAACAATTCGTAAACAAATCAGAGTCGTCTTCGAATGTCTGCATATTCATTCAATTGTTGTGCTTAATTGATGAAACTTGAAACTATTTAGTGGAATAAGTCCGAAAGCAATTAAAATCAGATTATTGGTTAATAAAGTACTCAAAAGTACAGTGAAACTGGATAGTTGTCCGCAGACTTATCGATCTGAATTATGAAGATATGATTCTCTTTTGGACCATTAAACAAATTTTGAAGAACATCAAAACAGTGGTCTAATCGCCGCATTCGTTATCGAAATTTTTCGATCGAAATAATTTTTTTGTTTTACAAAATAAAATACTAGAATAATTTTACTCTGCCACAGTTAACGAATTATGGCCCGTAGTTAAGAGAAAAAATGACACGAGTTCTGACTTTTGTCGGTCTTCTTTATATAATAAACCAAAATATGAAATTTCGATTGATTTTACTCGATATTGAACAACGATGCCAACTTAGCGCCTTTCGCGCTAGATATACCGCCTATTTACTACCCAAAAAGAACATTTTTGTTATTTAGCGCCTTTTCTTACAAAGTGTGATAGTGTAAACTGGCCTTTAATGGCCAATTCGACCAAGATCAATATGATAATTTGGATATTATGGCAATTTAGGTCGATCTCATAGGGGTCATTTGTGGGTCTGAACATGAACCGATTTTCACCAACTTCAATAGCGTTAATCTTATGCCGATAAAAGCTTATATACCAAATTTCATCAAAATATATTCATATTTGCGACATGTAGTTGAATTACAAAGTTTACATGGACACGCAGGCGGACGGACGGACATCGCTAAATCGACTCAGAAAGTGATTCTGAGTCGATCTTTATATTAAAAGATGGGTCAGGTCAAATATTTTTGGCAGTTACAGACATCAGACACCCTGACCACATAGTGGTGGTATAGCATATAATGAACAGGTATACAAAAAGTTTTTAACGTCATTTATTTTTGATGTGTAAACATCTATACGCGCAGGGGGGTAAATTTCAAAAACAGCGTAACATGTAAGCGTAACATGTAAGACAAAATGTCATTGTATTGGTGCAAAAATTATGATATTATGATAACCTGATTGAAAATTAAAAATGAAAAATAAAAAATGAAAAAAAAAATGAAAAATGAAAACTGAAAGATGAAAAATGAAAAAAAAATTAAAAATTATAAATGAAAAACGAAAAATTAAAAATGAAAAATAAAAAATAAAAAATGAAAAATGAAAAATAAAAAATTAAAAATGAAAAATTAAAAATTAAAAATGAAAAACGAAAAATGAAAAATAAAAAATGATAATTAAAAAATGAAACATGAAAAATAAAAAATGAAAAATGAAAAATAAAAAATGAAAAATGAAATATGAAAAATTAAAAATAAAAAATAAAAAATGAAAAATAAAAAACTAAAAATGAAAAATTAAAAATAAAAAATGAAAAATGAAGAACGAAAAATGAAAAATAAAAAATGAAAAATGAAGAACGAAAAATTAAAAATGAAAAATAAAAAATGAAAAAAAAAAATTAAAAATGAAAACTGAAAGATGAAAAATGAAAAAAAAAATTAAAAATTATAAATGAAAAACGAAAAATTAAAAATGAAAAATACAAAATGAAAAATAAAAAATTAAAAATGAAAAATTAAAAATTAAAAATTAAAAATTAAAAATGAAAAACGAAAAATTAAAAATAAAAAATGATAAATAAAAAATGAAACATGAAAAATAAAAAATGAAAAATAAAAAATTAAAAATAAAAAAATTAAAAATAAAAAATGAGAAATAAAAAATGAAAAATGAAATATGAAAAATTAAAGATAAAAAATAAAAAATAAAAAATTAAAAATAAAAAACTAAAAATGAAAAATTAAAAATAAAAAATGAAAAATGAAGAACGAAAAATGAAAAATGAAAAATGAAAAATAAAAAATGAAAAATGAAAAATAAAAAGTGAAAAACGAAAAATGAAAAAAAAAAAATTAAAAATGAGAAATAAAAAAAAACAAGTAAGAAAATTATAGTCGGTCTAGACCGACTATACGATACCCTATACCGTGCGTTTAGAGACCCTATCTCTCAGGCCCAACTAACTGGATATAGAAAATAAACATAAACCAAATTTGGGTGGGATTTTTATTAATTTTTTCGGCTGCAGATATGAAAAAGTTCATATCGGATGCTATATCTATATGGGGACTAGGCCCAAAATTGGACCGATTCTGACCATGTTTGGTAAAGTCTCTTGTATTTTGCAAAAATATATACAAACAAAATTTGAGAAAAATCAGTGCAATATTTTTGTTTTTTGATAGATTTAAGTGAAGATCGGGAAGCAGCTCTATATGGGGCCTATGACTAAGAGTTGTCCAATAGGGATCATTTTTGGACTACTGATTAATGAATGTAATGTATACATACAAACCCAATTTGACTAAGATTTGTACGATAATTTGGATCTTATGGCAATATATGTTGATTTCATAGGGGTCATTTGTATGGGGGCTAGGTCTGAACATGGACCGATTCTCACCAATTTCAATAGCGTTCATCCCATGGCCAATAAAAGATCAAATACCAAATTTCGTCAAAATATATTCATAGTTGCGACCTGCAGTTTGATTACAAGCTTTACATGGACACACAGACGGACGGACGGACATCGTTAAATCGAATCAGATAGTGATTCTGATTCGATCGGTTTAATTAAAGATGGGTGTAGGTCAAATATTTTTGGTTGTTACAAACAGCAGCACAAAGTCATTATACCCAAACCACATAGTGGTATAGGGTATAAATATATAAAATGAAAAATAAAAAATGAATAAAAAATTAAAGCTAAAAAATTAAAAATAAAAAATTAAAAATAAAAAATGAAACATGAAAAATAGGAAATGAAAAATGAAAAACTAAAATTAAAAATGAATAATGAAAAATAAAAAATGAAAAATAAAAAATTAAATATTAAAAATGAAAAATAATAATGAAAAATAAAAAATGAAAATTGAAAAATAAAAAATGAAAAATAAAAATTTGGAAAATGAAAAATGAAGAAAAAAATTAAAAATTAAAAATTAAAAATTAAAAATTAAAAATTAAAAATTAAAAATTAAAAATTAAAAATTAAAAATTAAAAATTAAAAATTAAAAATTAAAAATTAAAAATTAAAAATTAAAAATTAAAAATTAAAAATTAAAAATTAAAAATTAAAAATTAAAAATTAAAAATTAAAAATTAAAAATTAAAAATTAAAAATTAAAAATTAAAAATTAAAAATTAAAAATTAAAAATTAAAAATTAAAAATTAAAAATTAAAAATTAAAAATTAAAAATTAAAAATTAAAAATTAAAAATTAAAAATTAAAAATGAAAAATGAAAAATAAAAAATGAAAAATAAAAAATGAAAAATAAAAAATGAAAAATTAAAAATGAAAAATGAAAAACAAAAAATTAAAAAAAAAAATTAAAAATGAAAAATGAAAAACGAAAAATTAAAAATAAAAATAATACTAGATGTTTACACATCTCCCCTGCGATCGGACTCACATGATTTTTTTTTGTATCATTGTATTTTGTTCATTTGAAAACGTTTCATTAAATTCCAAGTGTTCTCAAATGTATGTGTAAATACTAGCAGATTACAGCGCTCGAAATTCCAGTACAATTTCTAGGCAGCTTTATTTTTCAACTTAGCCAATTCACAAACCAACACCTTTATGGTTTACTATTATTGTGAATGAAGATAACAAACACATTAACAAATTTAATAAAACACACATAGCATATGTATAATTTTATGTATGTGTTAGTAGCAACTTAAATGCAATTTACTCAAAATAAAGGAAAAATTTTAAAATCTGTAAATCTGCAAAACGGCTTAAAAGAACTACCTTTCATATAATATACGTTTGGTCAAAATCGGGATAAAATGGCAGGACAAAACATCGGTCACAAGAAATCGCCTAGCCTATTAATATTATAGATTGTGAAGGTTTTTTGGAAATTAATAAAAATTTTTTTTTTTTTTGTAAATATTAACTAGTAATTTTTAGTGGTTTTAGTTTTATTATAATTTAGGGCCTTTTAACGCTTTTTGGGGTACTGTTTTGCGCTTTCTTCTTGGAAAAAGAATCGCTGCTATTGAAGTACATTCGTGACGGCTACTATCATACCTTCATGGAGTGTGTATTAAACTGAATAAACAAATTGAGTGTTCGTTTGAAACTCTAAAAGATTTCTAAATGCCGCAGTTAGTGTGTAAGAGGCCTTCAGATTGTGGAAGAATAAAAAGAATTCCACACCCAATGGTGGTGACTGCAAATGCATGACAACTCTTTCAAAAATTATTTTATTTAATCTTTAAATAACATACCTAGAACATTTTCCATCATGTGACTAATGCAAATTAATGTTTACCACCGTTAAACAACTCCCCCCATTGGGTTGAATATATTTTGCCGAAAATAAAATACCAAAAATATCTTTTTTTGTCCACATGTTTGTTAACTATGCTCCAGCGACAGACAGATGCTATCACAAACGCCCTCTTTAAAATGTTAAAAACATAAATGCACATTTCTGTTTCCACTACACATAAAACCGCAATTTTCACTCACACTTCCAAAAAAAATTTATACGAGTATTGATTCAAACTCAGACAACTCCAAAAACATCAAATCAACAGATTTTAAACGCATGTTATAAATTTAACTGCAATATTACCTCTCCTCCTACGTGATTCTGTGCTCTATATACTTACTTATATACTCGTACGGTGTTGGAAGAAATAATAAGAACGACAAATTTCATTTAAATTTTCTTCAAAATTTATTTATCTATATTGTATATAAAATTGAATGTGTGTTTGTTTTTTTGTTTGTTTGTGTGTACCTTATAGGAGACCAAACCTCTGGACCGATCTTCCTGAAATTTTCACAGCATTTAACTGGGACTCTGGCATGATTAATAGGGTACTTTTTTTTTGACCACGCCCACTTTTACGCCCACTTTTTTAAAATTATGTAATTGCTCCCATATAGTTTTTAACAGATTTACTTCAAATTGTATACACATTATACTCCAGGCGAGGTAGAAATAAACATTTCTTACGCCACGCCCCCTTTCACGCCCCTTTTCACGCCAAATTTTGTTTGAAAGTTTTTTCAAATTTGTTCCTTCCAACGGATTTTTTTATTTGGTAGTATATTGCTCTTAATACTGTTAACGTCGCCATATAACTATGAACCACGCCCATTTCACCGCCCCCTTTTTTTTTACTTATACCACTAACAATGTTTGCTATACAAAATTATTTTTTTTAATATGTATTTATCTAAAGTTTTATACACTTTTTATCTACAGGTAAGGTAGCCATACATTTTTTTATTACCAAGTCCCCCTTTTTCGCCCCATTTTATCTTAAATCATAATTAATCTGCTTTCAATCTATCTATATATATAAAAATGAATGTGTGTTTGTTTGTGCTTTATAGGAGGCCAAACCAAAGAACCGATCTTCCTGAAATTTTCAGAGCGTGTTACTGTGACTCTGGAAGGAATAATATGCTATATAAATTTTTGATTGGACAAAGGGGCGGTGCCACGCCCATATAACCAAAAATTTGAAAAAGTCATATCACGGGAATTTTTTTACCTACAGCAGTCATATTTGGTACATATGGTATTAGCATGAATAGAAATACATACAAGAAGAAAAGTGGGCGGGACCACGCCCCTTTTTAGAAAAATAAAAAATCGTAATATCTTCTAAACTACTTCAAGGATCGTCATGAAATTTTCACAAAAGGATATTTTTGCGAAATAATAAGACCTTAGCTATATAAAGTTGTTAGTGGGCAAAGGGGCGTGGCGTATATATAAAAACGTTGATGCATTCGATTGTAACGAATGATCTCCGGAACCATAAGAGCTGTCGAGGTAGGATTTCCAGCATAGGTTCGGTTCGAGCTCTTCTGTGTTTTTTTTTTAGTTTTAACCCTCTAGCTGGCGTTGGGGTCAAGTTAAAAACAAAAATTTTTACTTTCAGCGCGATTTGACTGCAATTCAGAATGAACGTATGTTTCGTCATAAGAAATTTTTGTATGTATAAATGGACCCGATAGGTGGCGCTGGGTAAAGTTATTTCGAATATTCTTATTTATGGTGTGATTTTAATGAAACTAAGAATGTACATATATGTATGTTAGAAACATTTTTTTATTGGACCCGGTAGATGGCGCTGTCGTTCGAAAAATAATGAGTTGTCAAATTTATATAAATTTTAATAAATAAACTCACAAACGTTTTTATATATAAATATTCTAACGAAAAAGAAGGAAAAAGCCGCTACATTATTGCATGGTGGCCGCACAGCTCATTCAGCACACAAATCACCGTTAAACGTACAAAAAAATGAGAATGCCGTCTGTAATATCAAAAAACATTCCGGTATGGCAAAAGTTCTGCAAAAATGCAGTATTTTTATTTGGGATGAATGTACCATGGCTCACAAACATTGTGATTTGATTTGATAAAAGATTTGAAAGGCAATGAAAGATTTTTTGGTGAAGCTCTCATTTTATTATCTGGAGATCTTCGTCACACATTTTATATAGGTATATACAGATTCTAACTAAAATAAAAATTCATTGAGGGCAAAACAACGTTTGCCGGGTCCAGCTAGTATGTATATATTTATACCCTATACCACTATGTGGTTTGGGTATAATGACTTTGTGCTGCTGTTTGTAACAACCAAAAATATTTGACCTAGACCCATCTTTAATTATACCGATCGAATCAGAATCACTTTCTGAGTTGATTTAACAATGTCCGTCCGTCCGTCCGTCCGTCCGTCTGTGTGTCCATGTAAAGCTTGTAATCAAACTGCAGGTCGCAAATATGAATATATTTTGATGAAATTTGGTATATAAGCTTTTGTCGGCCATGGGATGAACGCTATTGAAATTGGTGAGAATCGGTCCATGTTCAGACCTAGCCCCCATACAAATTACCCATATGAAATCGACATAAATTGCCATAAGATCCAAATTGTCATATAGATCTTACACAAATTGGGTTTGTATGCCTTCATTACATCCACTAATGAGTAGTCCAAAAATGATCCCTTTGACCCCATATAGAGCTGTTTCCCGATCTTCAGTTAAATCTATTAAAAAACAAAAATATTGCACTAATTCTTCTCAAATTTTGTTTGTACATATTTTTGCAAAATACAAGAGACTTTACCAAACATGATCAGGATCGGTCCATTTTTGGACCCAGCCCCTTTATAGATATAGCATCCGATATGAACTTTTTTATATCTGCAGCCAAAAAAATTAATAAAAATCCCACTCAAATTTGCTTTTTGCTTATTTTCTATGTCCAGTTAGTTGGGCCTAAGAGATAGGGTTTCTAAACGCATGGTATAGGGTATCGTATAGTCGGTCTAGACCGAATATAATTTTCTTACTTGTTTTTTATTTAATTAATTATTTTATTAAGAAACTTTATTTTTTAGTTATGGAAAATATAATTATAAAGAATTGAATTGTAATAGTAATAAGTTTTTATTATTATTTTGTCACTGCCATGTCTATTTTCTGGATTAATTAGGCCCAAAGGGCCTAACTCAAGCTTAGCTGTCTTGTTGGTGTATTTGGGATCAAATTTTGTACTTTTTGGTTTACATACAAACATTTTCCCATCCGAACCAAACAAATTTATCTTGGTTTCATCGGATCGCAGCACGTTTCCCCAATTTTCGCGCTGGCAAAAAAATAACGGTTTTCTTAATGTTTTGTTTGCTTAATGTTTTGCTTGGACTTTGGGCTTTTAATCCAGCTTCTTGAAGTCTACTTCTTATTATTCGACTCGTACTTAGTGCATATATGATCATTTTTCAGCTCTTCTAATGACCGAAATGAATCGCATTTGCTTTTGGGGACTAAAACTAAATATTGCTTTCCGCCTTCTACTTCTCGTCTCAGTTTTAACATTAGCGTGAATTGCTTGAAAAATCTTTGTTTTTAGAAAAATCCATTAATTTTGTAATTTCACTCATAGACTTTCCTTGTTTTCTGAATTTAAAAATAATTTATTTTTCAATTAAAGTACAATGATTACCAAGACTTTTGCCGACCAAATCAATTCAACTTTAAACCTTAAACGATTACAACAAAATTATCGTTCATACAGAGATTTTGTAATCTAAAATATTAATAGGCTAGGCGATTTCTTGTGACCAATGTTTTGTTCTACCGTTTTATCCCGATTTCGACCAAACGTATGTTATTTGAATAGATTTTTAAATTTTTTTCCTTCATTTTGAGTAAATTGCACTTAAAGTTGCTACTAATACATACATAAAATTACACATATGCTATGTGTGTGTTTATTAAATTTGTTAATGTGTTTGTAATAAAAATGAGTTTGTTTTTTGTGTTGATTTGTGAATTGGTTATAATTATGATTAGCATACCTTTAAGGTCTTTATTTAATGAAAAAATAAAATTTCCTAGAATTTGCACTCGAATTTCGAGCGCTGGAATCTGCTAGTTATCTTAAAACTTCTTTACTGAAATAATTTTTTTTTAAATTTTTAACTAATTTTTAGAATTTCGTTCTTATTATTTCTTCCAGGCAAAAACTCGTTTTTGCTCAAGCAAGTGATGTCTGATCTTTGAAGAGAATCGTAAAAAACAAATGTGTTAAGAATTACCGTTATATTTTCAATAATATGACAATATCTTCCATCAAAATAATTCTTTTTTGAAATAGTTTATATGTACCAGGTTATTAACGTATAAACAATCTTATCTTGTTATTTTTGCCGACACTGTATATTTATATGAATTTAATAGTTGTCCCTTATTGTCATCGTTTATTGTATCATGCATTAAGTACTCCCATGTGCAAGAGTTATGCTTCAAATAATAAAAAATATATGCTTTTCCTGAAAATAAAGAGATCAAAAGCTTTTTTTACCGCTATCCATAACTCGAAGGAGAGGAGAAGATTTTTACCCGTTGTTGTTGTTGTTGTTATTAATATCTTGATGGTCTCCAATGATTTTGGTTGCACTTGCACTAATAAGTCCCGAAAATTTATTGTTTTGTTTATTTTAGTTTTCAAATGTATAAATATTTATGTGTTATGGGTGGAACTTGCTACAAATGTCCCATATACAGACATCAACCCAATTATGGTTGATAGTTTTGACATGCACTTCTTCTTGTTCATTGTGACATTCCATTCTCAAAGTGTTTTAAAAATAAACTTTTTTTTTTGTTTGGAATGAGTTGACAGAATCTGTAAAGTTCTTTATCCAAATCAATATTTTAACTTAAGTTTTCTATAGTAAAAATTTTGGATATATTATGTGAAATAATATTTGAATGAAAAAGAGAAACTGTTAATAAATTCTGATATAAAACTTTAAAACAATTACAGCTTCTCAACTAAAAGTTCTTGTCTTTGATAATTCTTCAAAAGATTCGAACATTGAAGATTTCTGCTTGCCCCGCTTCTTATTTAAGGAATTAGAGTTTTATGACATCTTCCCTGTAGTCAAAAAGACTAACAGCATGTCTATGAGTTTATTGAAATTTTCGGCACACGGAAATGATTCTAGTAGATATTCCCGGATAGATAAGCGTCAAGCTAAAGAATATTATAATTCGCAGTATTTTGCCGAAGCCCTTTTTTGGATACCAGCTGTTTCGTTTAATTGAAGACTGCATCCAATGGCCATGTATTGGTATATCACCCTTATACAAATCAATCTTATTTTATAGGATTGATGACCTTAATAAACAATATCAGTAAAGTCAACCGGTAGCAGTGATGCGAGGAGTTCTTTCTTTGGATGGAATTCGATGCCAATTTAAAAATTAACGGCTCATATGTTTAAAGTTGTTGTATTAAACTTCTAGACTAGAATTCCATGCAAATGTTTCGTTTTATTCGATAGTCCCGATATAAAAGATATGGATTTGAAATTTATCCGAATCAATAAATTTAGAATTAAATGGTTTCAATTTTTATCACATGTTTTGCTTTAAATACATGTTTTTGTATATTTTCATCAATCACTTTTCCATTTTTAAAATTACTCGGAAATTTTCTACCAATTTTTATACCTTATACTACTATGTGATCAGGGTATAATGACTTTGTGCTGATGTTTGCAACTACCAAAAATATTTGACATTTTATTACACTGATCTACTCAGAATCACTTTCTGTATTTAGCGATTTCCGTCCGTCCGTCCGTCTGTCCGCTCGTCTGTGTGTCCATGCAAACCTTGCAATCAAACTACAGTTCGCAAATATATATATATATTGTTGAAATTTAGTATATAGTCTTCTAGCGGCCATAGGATGAACGCTATTAAAATTGGTCGGTGCATGTTCAGACCTAGTCCCCATACAAATGACTCCTATGAGATTGACCTAAATTGCCATAATGTCCAAATTGTCATATAGATCTTGGTCAAATTGGGTTTGTTTAAGTTGATTACATTCACTAATCAGTAGTCCAGAAATAAACCCTATAGGACAATTCTTAGTAATAGCCCCCATATAAAGCTGATTCCCGATCTTCACTGAAATCTATCAAAAAGCAAAAAAAAATTGCACAGATTTTTCTTAAATTTTGTTTTTATATGTGTTTGCAAAAATTAATGATCTTACCTAATATGGTAAGAATCGGTCCATTTTTTGACCAGATCCCCAAATAAATATAGCCTCAGCTATGAACTTTTTCATATCCGAAGCAAAAAAAAATTAATAACAATGCCACTCAAATTTGGTTTATGCTTATTTTCTATATATAATTAGTTGGACCTAAGATATAGGACTCCTAAACGCATGGTATAGGATATCGTGTAGTCGGTCAAAATTATTTTTTTTCCTGTAACGTTCGGCTATCCGTTCCATTTTTTACGCACAATTATCAGTAGACATTTAGAGGTCTTTATCAATAAACAGGCTGAAACTCTGAATTAACTCAAAGAGGCTAAGACATTCCCAATTATTCAGAAATCTTTTTTCATATAGGAATATTTTGAATCACATCAAAAATGTCATTATAAAACAAATTACTATTTATTGAACATGATGGAATATGATGGAACTTCGCGAGTGTGTCGCAAAAGATATTTAATCAGAGACAAATCTTGAAAATGGGTATTAAAAAGTCCTGAGGACATTAGACGATCTTCTCTTTCTTTTATTATCACCATAAGGAATGAAATAAATAATTTTGTATAATCCTAATAATAATCCCTATATAATCCGGCCAAATAGGGACAGATCTGTATATTAATAAAAAAAAGAGCTGCTGATTAATACTAATAGACATTATGTAAGGAGTAAAACCATGAAGTGTGCCTAAGACTAATACAGTCCATTTGGTTCCATAAACGCAATTTTAGACATACTCAGCTAAAGATGTGTGAAAATATCTTAAGCTACCCCTTTTCCCCTTGTATTTCAGAAAATATCAATTCATTTTCCGAAACTATCAAATGTATTTCAGAAAATATCAATTTAATTTCAGAAAATATCAATTGAATTTCAGAAAAATCGATTGAATTTCAGAAAAAATAGTCAGAACGCTATGCAAAAATATGTATATTTTATAAGTACAGTAGAATTCATTTATAGCGACCTCGGTTATAACGACCATCCGTTTATAACGACGGATTTTCAAAGAAAGATTGGTTCTTCATTGCTTATACATGCGCAACCATTCGCTTAGAACGACTCCGGTTTTAACGACCATCTGCTTTTAACGACCATCTGCTTTTAACGACCAATTTGCGCGTCTGCTTTGGAATGAAGTTTCGGTTATAACGACGATGTCACTTCTGCGTATTTTATTTTTTGGTTTTTCTTTCCATTTTTTGTCGCCAGCCAACACTAAATGAAGAAACATATGTATAATGTGGGGAATCACAGAATTTGTTTTCGCCTATCTCAAACTGAGTGTGGAAAAGATAAAGAAGAAATTTGCATACCAGTTTGAGTCGTGAACGCGAATGGACATATGAACATTCTTTCTTTAATTACCAGCGGTGTTAAAAAAAGAAATTGTAATCCAGATCAACCAAACGCAGGTAAGGCACTTTTACTTGGATAAATACTGAGTAAATATGTATGAATGTGCATATGCTTTTTCCAGAATGGACGTTAAAAAACGTAAAGTGTTTTCCATAAAAGAGAAGGCTGAAATTTTGCTGAAACTAGAATCTGGTGTTTCGCATTCGACTATCAGTACGATATGGAAAAACCGAGACGCAATTCGTAAATGTTTTGAATCTGAGAACATGCAAAGAAAACGTATGCGTTCTGCTCAAGATTCTGATATAGAACAAGCTCTTTTGCAATGGTTCAAGACGCAAAGAAATAAAAATACTATAGTAACTACGTCCATACTTCAAATGAAGGCAGAGGAAATAGCCCAACTTCTTGGAAAAGATTACAATTGCACTGAAAGCTGGATTTACCGTTTTCGAGAGCGCCATAATATAGTTTTAGGAAAAATTTCTGGTGAGGCTTACAGTGTCGACAAAAGTCAATGCAGCGACTGGCTAGTTTCAGTATGGCCTAAAATACGAGAAGGGTATCAAGCACAAGACATTTTTAATGTGGATGAAGCAGGGCTCTTTTATAAGCTTCCACCCAACAAAACCCTTAAATTCAAAGGTGAAAGGCGCTGTGGTGGTAAACAATCAAAGGAAAGAATAACCTTGCTGGTTGGAGGTAATATGGATGGGTCCGAAAAAAAAGAAAATGCTTCTCATTGGAAAATCTAAAATGCCACGGTGTTTCAAGCATGTAAAATCATTACCTGTAGATTATAAAGGAAATAAAAAGGCATGGATGACCTCAGAAATTTTTGAACGCATTTTGCGCGATTGGGACAGCAGTTTGAAGAAAGATAAAAGAAAAGAAAACACAGCACATCCAAATGTTCAAAATCTGTCTTCAATAAAATTAGTTTTCCTGCCACCTAATACAACGTCCGTCTTACAGCCAATGGACCAAGGGGTAATTAGATGTTTGAAGAGCAATTATCGCAAACAACCAATGCTAAAAATTATTCGCGATACAGACAATAACACACAAAGCACCATTACTTTGTTAGATGCTATTGACATGGTGGCCTCCGCTTGGCAAAGTGTAAAATCAACAACAATAGCTAACTCTTTCTGACATGCGGGACTACTTCCAGCCGAAAGTGCGTGCCCAGATGCAGATTTCGAAGATGATATTCCTCTTTCGTTGCTACAGGAAACTTACAAAAATATGCAACAAGTAGCCGAATGTTTTGATTGGGATGAGTTCGTAAACGTGGATGGCAATGTCGTAACATCGGAAGAGCCTTCATTGAGAGAAATCGTGGAGAGCACAAAAGAAAATGAGGAAATTCACAGCGATAATGAACCAGATGACGATGATGAGCCCATCAAAATTCCCACTAGGACAGAAACCTTGAGTGCGGTGCACACTTTAAAACAGTTTTTGCGATTTGGGGGTTCTGACATATCAGAGAGTTTATATAGTTCCGTAGTAGTTATTGAAAGTAAATTATTACATGAAATTGTTGTAAATAGAAAACAAACCACGATTCCAAACTATTTTCAACCTCAATAAACATGAATATACATGATAAAAAAAAACTTATTGTGAGCACCTATTCGGATACAACGACGTTCGGTTATAACGACGAATATTTCCGGTCCCTTGGAGGTCGCTATAACCGAATTCTACTGTATAATCCTGCATTTGTAACATATCTCGTAAACTTTTTTCCCAAATCATGTTTTCAAAATCGGATGCAACGATGCAACCAAAACTTCATTGCTGTTCCTCTTCTTCTTCTATCGAAGATAAGTCCGCTTTTGTTAGTTTATTTCCCAGTACATAAAAAGTAAGTCTAAATATTGGTATACAAATCAATAATTGAAATAATAACAACTCTCTGTATTGTAGAGTAAACAGCTTTTTAATTCTGATATTCAATTGATATTTTCTGACAGTTAATTGATAATTTTTGAAATACATTTGACACTTTCTGAAATATATTTGAAATATTCTAAAAATCAATTAATATTTTCTGATATACTATCGATACTTTCTGAAAATCAATTGATAATTCCTGAAATTCAATTGAAAAAGGTGTAGGGATTCGCATGTAGTATAGGTTCGATTAGAATATTTTAAAATACTTAAAGTACTAATTCAATAAATTCTGCTGCCAGATTCGGATTCAGCGAAAAATTGGTTAGAAAACACCTTTAATTCCCAACGTACAAACTCTTGCGTATTAATAATTGCTACAATTTTAGATTGAGAACAAGAAGAATCAGGTTTGAATTCATCACGAAAAATTTCTTGAGAAAACTCCTACATCTCAGTGGGTAAACAAAAGTCCATTTTTTGTAGGCCTGTATAATTAATCACTTTATTTGCCAATGGATTGTAAAGGGAATTTCACAGGAAGCTGAGGTTCAGCTATAACTTTAGGAAGACATGCTATTCACTGTTATGCTCTAATTGAAATTGTGGTAACTGGGAACTGACTTATCGCACACAAGGGCTCCGGAAGTAGAATATTCTAATATAGAAGATGCGATGACAATTATACTCACTATTTGCGAAGCATTGCCTGAACTTGTATTGTGTATTGGGTAAACTTGAGTTGGAAAGTTTGAATGTTTTCAATGTGCACAATTGAAACTTCGCGGGCTTCGCGATTTTTTCAGATTGGCTGTACTCTTTTTGACATCTGTTCATCTCAATATCTTGATTGGTTCAATAGTGGCGCTCGTGAATTTGCGAATTTTAACAATGTCTGATTTGGTTGGACAAAACAGTTCCATTTAATTGTGTTTGCGAATAGGAATTTCTGCTAAAGAAGTCCCTTAGTGACCAATGTTTACAGGTGGTAGAAACACTTCCAAGAGGACAGAAAGAAAAGGGGCTGAAGACAAGGAGGAGACTCTGACGTGAAGAAACATCAACTGATGAACAAAACCTCAAGGAAATCAAGGACTTGCTGCTGAAAAATTGTCGATTGATAAAAAAAATCATTAAGTTTTCTTCGATTATTGTGGTGTGGTGCATTATGAATTCCTTCCGCCGAGCCAAACTGTTAACACGGAATATTATTCAAGTTTAATGCATCGCTTACGTGGAGCTATTCACAAAAATAAGCCAGAATTATGGGCAGACCACTCTGTCTTTTTGCACCACTTTAATCCAAAGCCTCACACTGCATTGGTTCTTCGCGACTATTTCGCACAAATTTCGACTATATTGTTCTTCAACTACGTTATCCGCCTCATTTAGCAACGCATGACTACTGGCTATTAAATAAACTCAAAATACCGATTGAGAAGATAAAAGCCGATTGGCGTGGCGACCTTTGAAGAACGTTCTGGAAATCAACTTTAACAATTGTTTCGAGGATTGGAAAAAAAAATGCTGCCAGAAGTGTATTGAAGTCGATGTAATTGATTTGGAAGAATAAATAAAGATTTTTCAGTTTATAATAAGGTCACCTGTTCATTTTAATACAGTGTAGCATGAGGGCGGTCCCAAACACAGCCCGACCTGACAAAGAAAATACAACAAATTTAGGAAGATTTGATTTCTCAATATAATCTCCTTTTAGCTCGATACACTTTTTTTCAGCGATATTCAATAGCTTCGATACCCTGTTTTTAGTAAGAACTGTCTGGTTCCTTAAAATAAATATATAATTTTTTACCACCGTGCCATTTTTTCAAGTTTGGAAATAGAAAACAATCCGAGGGAGCTAAATCTGGTGAATAAGATGCGTTATGAAGCAATTGAAACTTTAATTCATGGATTTTGGCCATGGTAATAGTGCATGGGTGAACTGGCGCTTTGTCCTGATGAAACAACACATTCTTTTTCGCCAAATGCGATCTATTTTTTTCTTAATTTAATTACTTAAACACTGCAATAAGTTAGCATAATACTCACCGTTGATTGTTTTTCCTTTTTGAAGATAATTATTAGAAATTATTCCACGCGCATCCTAAAAAAGAACAGATGCAATAACTTCGCCTTCTTTGGACACGATTCTCCCATTTTAGTCCAGAGTTTTGACCGTTCCTTAGTCTCAGGTTTGAAGTGGTGGACCCATATCTCATCCATGGTTACGAATCGACGAAAAACTCGGCTTTGTTGCGGGGAAACATCGCCAAACACACTATTTAAACATCTTCACGATGCTGTTCTTTTTCTATTGTGATCAAACTCGGTACCCATCTTGCGGACAGCTTTTACATCTGGAAATTTTCGGTCAACATGCCATGTATAGCACTTTTTTAAATGCCTATCATTTCTGCTAGCTCACGAATCTTTAGCCGACGATCTTCCGATACCATTTTGTGGATTTTCTTTACAGTTTCTGGCGTGGCCACTTTAATTGCTCGACCGCAACGGCGCACAGTGGATCATATTTTGAGAAGGCGGCCAAAAATCATTTTTTTTTGTTACCGATTTTAAAGTTATGTGATTCATTTGAAAGTAAATACTAGTAAACCTCGGGAGCCAAAAAATTGCGACTCTATCTAAACTATATCACAGCGAACAGGGTCTTCGAAAATGGGCTTTCGCAGTATTTTGCTAAAATTAAAAATTTGTTTGTAAATTTTTATTTCTGAATGACTGTAACTTTTTTGATTTAAAAGATTTTGAAGTGAAATAAATTTTGTATAATTTTGTGGCCTCCATACTATTAATGTTAAAAACGTAAAATCACTGAGTCATTCCGAAATTAAAAAAAAAAATTTTTAGAAAAGGTCCAAATTTTCCGAAAATCTCCTACTTAATACAGCATAACACCTGCCAGTCAAAAGCAGTCAGAAAAAATCTTGCACTCTTCTATAGTCCGAACCCTCCCCTATACTCCTACACCCCATTATACACCCGCCAGTTTCCGCCCGTGTGCACCAGAACAATTTTTCTGACCCAAGGTTAGATATTTTCTGCAGAATTTATGAATACAAAAATTGTCCACTATGTGGTTAGGATATATTAAGTTTGAGGTGATGTTTGTAACTGCCAAAAATATTGGACCTTTATCCATCTTTTATTATACGGATCGACTCAAAAACACTTTCTGAGTCGATTAAACGATGTCCATCCGTCCGTCTGAGTGTTATGAATACAAAAGTTGGTCGTACCGGTGCACCGCGGTATATTTTTTTGCGTGTCGGTAGAGTTTTCAGGAGTTGTTATATACTTATAAAAAAGGGTTGGGATATAATGCGCTTAATTCTTACAGGTACATTTACATAGGTATCTTTCAAAAACATTAATAGTCTGAATTAGAGTTATATAGTTTAAATACATGACAAAATGGGAAACAATTTAAATAACAGGTAAATGTTAAAAAAAAAACTATTGCGACATAGCCCTTTAAGATATGAGCAGTAGGTTGTCCCGAATTTCTTTTTTTTGGATTTCCCTAACGCAAGACCTCTTAAAATTTGCGTAATTGATCGTAGATTCCCAAAATGATTTTAAAAATAAAAAGAAACAATATCTTTAGGGTTCTACCGATCTTCAAAGTTTTAAAAAGTAGTTATTTTCATGATTATATTTCCCTATCCTTAATTTCGACACCTAAACTAAATATACCACGACTATATATAACAACAACACTTTAACGGCGACTACGAATTTGCTAGACACAGTGGAGTTCGTTTATAACGTACACCGGTTATAAAGAATTTTTTATAAAAAAAAAAAATCCGGGAAAAAAATTTTTTCCGGACCCAAAACATTCACTTTCAAATTATATACCAATTATTACAGTTATAGCGAACTCTTGTTTATTACGAACCAGTTTTTAAGTTCCTTTTATAGTTACAGCTTACTCCCTAAAATATAGAAACCCTTGAACATGAAAAAAATAAAAAATCTGGCAACACTTCAAAATCACTTGTTATATTTATTAATACCAAAATACGTAAATTGGGGTTTCCCCAAAAAAGAAAACTAAAAAAACTAAACTAATTTATAATACATTAGTCAGTTGAGTTACAGTATTAAGAGCGGTGTTTGTGATTAAAAAAAATGAGTTCGAGGCGTAGTGAGACAACTTGTGTTATATTGGGACCATATAAGGAACTTGATGATCGGCAGCTACCAACTATAAGAGACGTTCTTAAATATATTTTATTTATCAAGTATAACATGAAATTAAAGTATAATGGAAAAGATCCATCAAATTCAGATATATATGCGATTGTTTTTGAAGAGATTGACAATATTTGGACCAAAGCTTCGATTCCAATCGTAACAAAGGAACGAGTTATTCAGTTACTCAAATCCTATTTCGAAAAGTACCTCCATTTGAAAAGATACCCCAAAAGCAAACGAAAAAATGGTTTCGAAAACAAACTAAAGTGTTTTTTGGAGTCATCTGAGAAGCTTTTCGACGTTGCTGCTTGCAAATGCACTTCATTTGAATTTTGTTCTTGTTTAAAACCTAAGAAAGTTCCAATCAATGAAAGAAGTTTTTTGTTGGATCAAAGAAATTACAGAAAAATGGTTATATGTGGAGTTGATAAAATAGAAACAGCTCGATTAATAAAATGAAAGCAGAGACAAACTGAACATTCCATAAGGGCAGCAAAAAAGCAGCGTTCTACTCAAGAAACCGATTCTATCCCAGAAAATTGTGTTTCACTGTGTGAATCTTCCCTAGAAACGTATCCGATAACGGAGGCATCTCCCACTAACATACTTTCGCCAGATACACCTTCGACTTCAACGACGAATCGGAATACATTGCCGTTGCCAACAGTTGCTAAGGTCTGTGATAGATACGGTTTATCGACTCGCTCTGCTGCTGCTGTTGCTTCTGCGGTTTTGACTGACTTCGGCTTAATTTCTACCGAAAATTTAACTCTGGTAATCGATAAAAACAAAATACACAGAGCTGTATCTAAAGTCCGGAAAGAAAATTCAAAAGACATTGGAAATATTGTTATTAAAAGCATTTACTTTGATGGACGAAAAGACAAGACTCTGATAAGTGAGAAAATAGGGGATCGTTACCATCGCAAAGAAATTTTAGAAGAACACATCTCAATTTTAGCAGAACCTGGATCAATTTATTTGGGTCACACAACGCCAAGTCGTGGCACTGCAAAGGGCATTCTAACTTCGATCACAACTTTATTAGAAGATAAAGGTTGGAATTTAGATGACGTGATTTGCATTGGATGTGACGGAACTGCAACTAATACCGGTTGGAAGGGTGGCGTTATTCAATATTTGGAGGAGTATTTGAAGAGACCGCTACAATGGTGTGTTTGTATGCTCCATGCCAATGAGTTACCCCTTCGTCATTTATTCTTGACTTTAGATGGTTGCACTTCGGGACCTAGAGAATATTCCGGACTTATTGGAAAACAATTAGTTACTTGTGAAAATGAAACAACGGTGTCTTTTTGTGCGGTGGCTGGTAATTTGCCTGACTTGCCGAAAAATGTGGTCGATCAACTAAGTACGGATCAAAAATATCTTTATGAGATATGTAAAGCTGTTCAAACTGGTTATTGTAGTCCTGAGCTGGCAAACCGAAAACCTGGAAAAATTGCGCACTCGAGATGGCTTACCTTTGCTAATCGTCTACTCAGAGTTTACGTAAGTACCCTTAATCCATCAGAAAAATTGCAACTACTTGTCAATTACGTTGTTAAAGTATACGCTCCGATTTGGT
Source organism: Cordilura impudica (assembly GCA_963682025.1). Taxonomy (NCBI): domain Eukaryota; kingdom Metazoa; phylum Arthropoda; class Insecta; order Diptera; family Scathophagidae; genus Cordilura; species Cordilura impudica. The sequence goes on along the minus strand of OY821519.1, from coordinate 35,024,109 downwards.
TCCTAATCAAACAAAAAACGTCTTTTAAAGAAGGAGCCAAACATATTTTTCATCTGATTTTGTACTCTCGTTTTTTACCCGAAAATATGCGATCAGTTGTGGATTCTGTTATCGAAAGAAATGCTTTTTTTGCTCACCCGGAAAATCTACTTGTCAGTATGCTGTTTGATGATAGAGACCACATTCGGGAGCTGGCATTGCAAAGAATAATTAAAGCTAGAGAAGCTGAAAGTACCACTAAACACAGAATATTTAAACCACCAAAAATTAACTTCTCTGCTGGAGATTACACCGAAATTATTATATGGCACGAGTGTGGGGTTACAGCACCGCCGGTTCTTCGGTATATTTCTAATGATGACCTTCAAATCATGGCAAAAGATAACAGCTTGGAAATTGTTGACTTTCCTTGTCACACACAAGCTGTGGAAAGATGTGTTAAACTGGTAACAGATGCCTCTCAAAGTGTAACTAACGCTGCTTCTAGAGATGGCCTTATTAGAACCAGGTTGAAATCACGAGCAGAAATGCCAAATTTTTGTCAAAAAAATATGTTTACATTTTAAGTTTTAGTCATTTATTATAAGTTTTATTTTATTGTACATTAATTGCAAGTATAAAATATATTAATAAAATAAATTTGTATCTCGTTTTTTTTTATTTATTATTTTAAGCATACGGTTTAGGTTTGTAAAAACGTTTTCAAAAGTAGAGCCCTCAAGATGGCATGTAATTGGATTTTTATTACTTCTACCGTGGTCTGTGTAAAATTACGCAAATTTTGATACCTCTTGCGAAAGTGTGGCTCGAAAAACCATTTTTCTCATTCAAGGACGGGACAGCCTAATGAGCAGGTATGCTTCATCTTTTAAAAGGGGTTAGGGTGTGGATTTTTTTGATGATCAAGACATTGAAGTACATTTTAAAATGTGTCTCACAATGATTGATGGAAAAGTTGCACAAGCTTAAGCTGGAACAAAGTCAACGTCAAGCTGCATTATATGCCAAAAGACATCAAGTCAATTAAGCCAACCACCACCAGAAGACGATAGTTTTAAGGAAGCCTACGAATTTGGAATGTCCCATCTTCATGCTAGCATACGTTTCATGGAGCATATCCGTTAGGCGAAACAGTGAGAAAAACAAAGAAAATTAAGAAAAAAGAAAGCAAAAACAAAAACAAATTCAACAAAAATATCTACAGCTAGGCCTCGTAATCGACCAACCAAAACAAGGGGAAGGAAACACAAAAATTGGAAATACTGCAAGGAGATTTTTTCCGATCCGGAACCTGCAGCATCTATCACAGGTGTAGGTCATGAATTAATAAGACGATTCAAAATCATATTACAAGTTCTAGCATGCAGCAGAAAGGTAAATGCAAAAAAATTTGGAGAGTACGACAATAAAACAGCTATACTTTGTAATGAAAAATACTCTTGGAGATATATGTCATCCACAGTTCATAAAATTTTGTACCATGGGGACAAATAATTCAAAACAATATGCTACCAATAGGAGATCTATCTGAAGAAGCACAAGAAAAAAGGAACAAAGACTACAGATTCTTTCGCGAGCACAACACAAGGAAAATGTCCAGATGTTGTACTAATGATGACCTTATCACTATTTTGTTGTGCACTTCAGATCCAAAAATGAAAACTACCTCTATTGAATTAGACGAAGAAGCTAAACAACTTCTAGAAGATGAAAATCAAGGCTATTTAGAAGAAATTTTTACTAAAATTGGTTGATTTAAAGTACTTTTTCATTACACTAACAATAAGTTACACTTTTTTTATATAGTAAAAAAATTTTCTTGATTTAAAAATTTATATATTTTGTAAATTTACAATAAAAATTGTTATATTTCATAAATTTACCATAAAAATTGATATAGAAATATTTAAAAACATACGAGTTTTTCATTGAAACTTCTCTATCTTGAACCAATATAAGGCAACTTTTACTTCGCTGCTTAATAAATTTAATAAATTATATTTTAACTCGGGATCTTACAAAAAAAAAAAAAAAAAAAAAAACCTTTGGCCCTTGTGCACATTAGGACTAAGAAGTTTACGGGGGCCAAAGTTTGGCATTTTCTGAAAAAAATTAACTTAAAAAATTGTTAAAAAGTATTAGTTGTAAAATTAAAATTAACACTTCACTTTTGTACTAAAATTCAACTACAAATAAAAATGTTTTTTACACCCTCCGTAACTTTTTTTTATTTTCGGTCGAGAATTACGTTTTATAGCAAAACTTAAAGGCTAAAGTCTCACCTACCAAACAAAAAAAAAACCGCATATCAAAATTCCAATCAAATCAAAAGTTATAGAAATTTTGACCGCCTTCTCGTCAAATGGTCCACTGTGCGGCGTTTGTCTTGGCAGCTCGTACGGCCACTCTGCAACCAAATATTTTATAATCATAATCGCAGGAGCAGACTCACCCAGAGTAGAATCTAGCTTGGCTTTAATATTGGTTGGACTGAGACCTTTCGAGGGAAGGTATTGAATTACATAAAGGTGACCAATTTTTTCCATGTTTACTTGAAACTTAAAATATATGTTTTAGTTATAGGTTGCCACTTTTCACCAAAGTAATTTTCACAAACTACTAACGCCATCTATACGTCGGTCGGGTTGTGCTGGGACCGCCCACGTATATACGTAACTAAAAGTCTGCATTGAAAACTATGTAAGGTTAGAGAAAATGCTGGTGGTATTGACGGTCTATGTGAGAAGAAGAAGAAGAGTCTTGGCAAATCTCATCAATCGAATGTAATTTAGAACCAATAATTACACAATTCGAGTTTTCAAAATATTATAAAATAACTTGATAAATGTTTGTTGTACTTCCGTTTATAACTTACAAACATTTCGTTAGATATTCAAAATAAAAAATAAACACAAACTGAATGTATTGTGGAGAGATGCACACACCAGTGAAGATTGCTATAGTCAGTTTGTACAATTTATGGAATAGAACTTTTAAAAGCATGTGAAATGTAGTCACAAAGACTGCTGAAAGTGTTTTCTGGAAAATTTGTATAAAATTATTAGAGTTTTTATTTCATTGGGGTTCATGCATATAAATGTATTTTACAGTAGCTTCTTAAGTTTTCTTCTTATGCCTTTAAAAGCAATTTTCTTTAGAGGTTGGGGGAAATGAGTGAGAAAAAACATTGTGCGTATATTTCAATTTAAAAAACATTTGGTAAAAATTGTACATATTTTTTAATTTATTATGTGTCAGTAACCATATACAGTTTTTGTTCTTACAGAATAACATGTTAAGTGTCTCTATATTTTTTTCTTTCATTTTTAAATTATACCCAAGATAACAATTGTTATTATTATTATTTTTTTTTTGAGAATAACTTTTAAAACACTTTCGAGCTATTTGCTCTTTATGTGTACGAGTATTGTAGTCGTTTACAGCAGCAGCAATAATATCACTTGTTAAGTTCGAATGGTTATTGTTATCTTTCAATTTATAAATATAACATCGGTTGGATATTTTTGAAAATTTCACACATTTTTAAATCGTTTGTTCTACGTTCTCATACTTACACACATAAATATCTTAAAAAAAAAAAATATTACTTAATATATTGTAAGTATTCATATCTTCAATATTCAAATGCGAATGTGTAACATTAGATAAAATATTATTAAAACAATATTACTTGTATTAATTAGTTTGTCATTTCTTAAAGATGAGACCGTAGTTCTTAAGGGGTTACCGAAATTTTGCGGATACAAATTTTGTTTTAAGGGCGTAAGCCGACTTAAAAAAATGGGTTAACGTTTTATAGCAAATTTACTGAAAAGGAATATTTTGACTAAAGAAGGTTAACGTTTCTAAGTTTTAAATTGAACTAAATACAAATAATAATATTACTCTGGCATCAAATAAGACCAGCGAATTGTTAAACAACAGTTCTGATACAAAACATATTGGCGTATAAGTGATCGTAAACAGTTACGTTAACGATACTATCTTATATTTAATGACAGTTATAAAAACCGGTTCATCGAGTCAAAAAACCGGGTTTCGTTTAAACGAATATTAAATGTTTCAAATACCGAACATTGTAATTTTGTAAATTTAGGCCTCGAATAAACACATTTATGAAAATTCCAAAAAGAAAACTTCACCGGTTTCTTAGAAAACCGTATTTAAAACAGTATTCTTAAAACCCTCGCACGCCCACGGGGACGATTTGCTACGTGGAACGTAAATACACTTTTCCAAACTGGAAAATAAGCACAATTAACGGCAGAACGTAATAGACTTATTTTTATCGGTTGCTGGCATCAGCGAAATGAGATGGAACACGGAAGGCGACCGAATCATATACTCCATCCACTAAAACCCAGACCACCTCCATACACATGGCGTAAGTAATTTTCTAAGCGGGAGAATACGTAATGCTCTAATAAGCTTTTCCGCTATATCTGAACGCATCATCATGGCTCGCCTTAACACCAGCATCGGAAGACGAAGTTTCCGACTGCATCATAAATGAAAATTGTACGACGAATTACATCGAGCCCTAACCAGCATTGACCAAAATGATGGTTTGATCCTCATGGGCATCATAAATGCCAGAGTAGGGAGCGATAACGATGGCTTTGAACAGATCATGGGAAAAACAGCCAGAAATGGAAATGGGGATTTGTTCATAGAAACTTGCGCCAAGCACGATCGTGCCATAGGCGGCTCATACTTTCCCCATAAACCACGCATAAATTTACGTGAAGGTCAAGAGACACGCGATCAACAATAACTAGTCAAATCGACCATATCTGCATGTCAAGGAAATGGTTCAAAACGCTTCAATATGTCCGAGTTTTCCGAAGCGGAGATATAGCCACAGATTAGTTGTCGCTGAAATTAAACTTACTCTTAAAAGACATTACAACCAAGCAAATACATAAAAACTCTAGCGAAAACCATACAACATACTAAAACTCAAATCCGATGCTATTCGAAGCAGATATGCTACTGATATCGACTATCCTTGTCACTTCGGAACGTAGATATTAAAGAAGAATGGAGAACAGTAGAGAAAATATTTAGTGAAACCGTCACAGAAACACTTGGTCTAGCCAAACCATGTTCACACCAAAGCAATCCCCGCCATATCAGTTTAATCAACAACTACAGGTGCGTAGTATCTCGAGGAAATTACAACCGCTATCAATCAACTTAATAATAATAAAGCCCCCGGTATCGATAATCTGCCAGCCGAGCTATTTAAGTCCGACTCTCAGGAAAATATGGGAGACAGAAGCCATACCGCAAGACTAGGAGAGTCTTATAATTTAAATTCCCAAGAAGGGGGACCTTAAGCTATGTGGAAATTGGAGGGCTACTGATCTAGAATCTAGTAGTGCGTAAAATTTTCAATAAAGTAATTCTAAACCACATCCTTCGACCCTTGGACGGACAATTACGAAAGGAGCAAGCTGGTTTTCAAATTAACAGTCTACTCTTATAAATGAAAATGTAACGAATATAACTCAACACAGTATCACACTTTTGTCGATTTCAAAAAAGCGTTTGATGTCATTGCTCGGAACAAAATAAGGCATGCTCTTCCTAATAAAGCAATACCAGATAAAATAATTACACTGATACACTTCTTTTTTTTTTTGTTAACCAACACTCGTGGGATTCCCCTGAGAAAAATAGGTTATGGGAGGGAGGAGAGAGGGAGTAGTGTTTGTGAATATTTGACTTAAATTTTATTAGATTATAACTGTCAAGAAATACCTGTGCGGGGAGTTTATTCCACATACGGCTAGTTCGACTGATAAACGAATTCTCTCTGTAATTCGTTGTGGAGTCAACTTGACAATAGACTGCAAATGGATATGATCTACTAGAGAAGCGGGTAGTGCTACACAACCCACATTCCGACGATGTTCCAATGAGTCAATAGAGTTGGATACCCTACTGTCATTGATGAGCGCCAACGTCCTCCTTTGCACACGGTCCAGTAGCTCCAAAATAGACTTTGAAGCTCCTGCCCATATGTGGGAGTTGTATTCCATTTTCAGTCGGATGGAAGTGGTATAGATTTTAAGGAGATCAGAAGGAGTGAAGTGTACCGTTTTAGAAAACCAAGACACTTGAATGCTTCTTTCGCATTGAATTCTCATGCCTAGAACATCAAGAGTATCCGATTCCTCAATACCTATACCACCCATATATCAGATGACATTGTTGAATCCATTGCCCTATGGGTCAACTTACAACATTGAGTCTTCAGCGCATTAAAATCAACCCTATTCACTTTACCCCACTCGGAGACTGTTAACAGGTCTTGATTGAGTGAGTCATTCATTATCCGGCTTTTGCCGCCAAACTCCAAGAGGCTTGGCCTGCAATTAAAGGAACATGAATGACAAATGCTGCTGTCATCTGCGAACGAGTGTATTGAATTGAAAGTATGGCCAATAAGGTCGTTCAGAAAGCTAAGGAAAAGAGAAGGACAAATAACGAAACCATGGGGTACCCCTGAATTAAACTGAAACTCATTAGATGAGACCCCATCAATAATAACACGTATTGTTCGATCTCTGAGAAAACTGTATATAAATCGAGAGAAATCATGAGACTGAGACAATACGACGATTCCAAAATTCGAGTTTCACATTTCAGAAGAATAAGTGAAACTTTCGACACAATAGGCTATGTGAAACAAGGTTGCCTGCTGGCCCCTATTCTACTCGTTACAGCACTTGATGCAATACTCTCGAACACATCAGGTACAAATACAGGCATACAGTGGAGAATCAACGAACAACTTGAGAATCTCGACTATGCCGATGATCTTGTTCTAATGGCGGAAAACAAGGATGATATGCAGAGGAAGATAGATAACTTGGCCTTAACGGCGTCAAAATATTGCCTACGAATCAATAATCAATTATTATGAATCGATTATTAAATCCAAATCTAACCAACCACCAATTTGGTTGCTGAACAACGCGCCAGTTCAAAAAGTTGACAACTTTTGCTACTTGACAACTTTTGCTACTAACAACTCTACACACTACTAACACTACAGCGCTATCGGTGATGTAAATTCGCGAATACATAAGGCCAAAAATACATATTACAGTCTTCGAAATATATGGAAGTCGAACGCCCTCTCCCCCAAGACCAAACTCCACATATACAACGCCTATGTAAAGACTAGTCTGCTATACGGATCCGAAACCCGGCAGGTATACAAACTTTTACCAACAGATGCTTGCGAAAGATATTAAGGATTTGGTGGCCTAGAATAGTTATAAGTGGGTTGGACATGCATTAAGAAAATCATACAATGATATTTGCCATGAAACACTCGAATGAAACCCCCAGGTTGCGAGGAAACCAGGAAAATCGAAGATAACATGGAGACGTACAGTTTTTAAAGAAACCGGAAAATCATGAAACGAACTCAGACATATCGCAGCAGACAGACAAAGATGGAGATTCTACGTACGCAGCATATGTTCCTGATGAAATTTTTTGAAATAATAAAATAATAATGTAGAGATATCCTACGAATCTGTATTTTTAACATGCTTGCGAATTCAAGGGGTACCCCAAGGTTCCGTTATTTCTCCTTCTCTTTTCCTTATCTTTCTGAACGAGCTTCTTGGTCAAGCTTTTAACTCTACATACTCCTTCGCAAATGACAGCAGCATATGTCATTCATTTTCCTTTAATTGTAGGCCAAGCCTCTTGGTGGTTAGGGGCAAAAAGCGGACAATGAATGACACACTCAATCAAGATCTGTTAACAATTTCCGAGTGGGGTAAAGCGAATAGGACTGATTTTAATGCGCTGAAACTCAATGTTGTATGTTGACCCATAGGGCCATGTAATCAACAATGTCATCTGTATGTATGGGTGGTATAGGTATTGAGTAATCGGATACTATTGATGTTCTAGGCTTGAGAATTCAATGTGATGTTCTTAAAACGAGCATGTTTTTCAAGGGTCGAAAGATGCATTCAAGTGTCTTGGTTTTCTAAACCGGTGCAAAAATTACTTCACTCCTTCTTATCTCCTTAAAATCGATGCCACTGACATTAGACCGAAAATGGCATACAACTCCCATATATGGGCAGAAGCTTTTAAGACTATTTTTGAGCTACTGGACCGTGAACAAAGGAGGGCGTTGGTGCTCATCAATGACAGTAGGGTATCCAACATTATTGACTCATTGAACCATCGTCGGAATGTGGGTTGTGTAGCACTGTTCTATAGATACTACCATGGGAAGTGTTCTTCTGAGATTAGATAATTTATTCCAAGTGCCCGTGTTTCAGTTCGCTCTACCCGCTTCTCTTGTACTTCACATCCACTTGCTCTCTATTGTCCAGTTGACCGCACAACGCATTACAGAGAAAATTGGTTTTTCAGTCGATCTGGAATAAACCGTATGGGGAATAAACTCAAATATCCACAAACACTACTCCCTCTTTCCTCCTTCCCATAATCTATTTTCCTGAGATCAACACAATGCACTGCATCTGTAGGGGGCATTCCCTGAGTGTTGCTTAATAAATATATATGTATAAAAAAAAAAGATTCACTGAAAACTCATAGTCGTGTTTCAATTATTTTTAAATTCCATAAAAAATAAATTCATGATAAAAAGCCATTTAAAGCAATTTAATTTATGTAATAAAATAAATGCTCTACTTCAAATGTTTGCATTTCTAGACAAGGAGTGACAAAATGTGTGCATAACTTTGTGGCGAATAAATTTGAACATGACCTAAATAAACGACAGGATATTCTAGGCCAGGACTAGAAATGTTAAATAATGTGTCAGTATTAAAAATCCTACACGCACATTTACTAACAACATTTCAAAATTAATTTCGCTAAATAATAAGAAAATAAAAATCCCCAGCTGGTATTTAGGTCTATGACCCACTCACTTTTTAACGTAGACAATGTTGATATAAAATAAAAACAAAAAAAAAAATGATTTAAGGATAATGATAACGGTTTGAAGGATGACACACATATTTACACGCATATTATAAAACAGAGGAAACAAGGGTTGTGCTGAAGATAAGAACACAGAATTTTAACATGAGGTTAAACAATTATTTGAGATATGAATTTATAAGTTCAAATTATATATGCGCTAAAACCTTATTTAGCGATATGTGTGTGTGTGTTTTTTTTTTGTTGGCAACATTTTAAAGGCTTTTTAATTTAATGACTTTACTAAGAAAGCGTGCCATTTAATTAAACACAGTTAAGGCTGTTAAAAGAGACTTTTTATACCCTATACCACTATGTGGTTTGGGTATAATGACTTTGTGCTGCTGTTTGTAACAACCAAAAATATTTGACCATCTTTAATTATACCGATCGAATCAGAATCACTTTCTGAGTTGATTTAACAATGTCCGTCCGTCCGTCCGTCCGTCCGTCCGTCCGTCTGTGTGTCCATGTAAAGCTTGTAATCAAACTGCAGGTCGCAAATATGAATATATTTTGATGAAATTTGGTATATAAGCTTTTATCGGCCATGGGATGAACGCTATTGAAATTGGTGAGAATCGGTCCATGTTCAGACCTAGCCCCCATACAAATTACCCATATGAAATCGACATAAATTGCCATAAGATCCAAATTGTCATATAGATCTTACTCAAATTGGGTTTGTATGCGTTCATTACATCCACTAATGAGTAGTCGAAAAATGATCCCTTTGACCCCATATAGAACTGCTTCCCGATCTTCACTTAAATCTATTAAAAAACAAAAATATTGCACTGATTCTTCTCAAATTTTGTTTGTACATATTTTTGCAAAATACAAGAGACTTTACCAAACATGATCAGGATCGGTCCATTTTTGGACCTAGTCCCTTTATAGATATAACATCCGATATGAACTTTTTCATATCTGCAGCCAAAAAAAATTAATAAAAATCCCACTCAAATTTGGTTTATGCTTATTTTCTATATCGAAGTAGTTGGACCGAAAGATAGGGTCTCTAAACCATGGTATAGGGTATCATATAGTCGGTCTAGACCGACTATAATTTTCTTACTTGTTGTTTATAGTTTTTATACTAAATTAAATATATTTTTCAATATGGATCTTGATTCGTTGTTAATCAATTGTTTTCGCTTTATAACGTTTCATATAAAAAAAAAACATTTGTTTAACTTTTATCCTGCTGTGTGTGTCTCGTGACTTTTCGCCATTAATTATGGCCCTCAGCATTAAAGACTATTTGGTTTCTCTCACCTCTGAACAGCTGTAGTTGAAAAGTCCTTTTTATTTGTTGTATGTCATCTTTCTCTGCTTCCATTTGTTTTAAAAACACAAAGTGTTAAAGTCATCATTTGTCTTGTTAAACTCATCCTCAAATGTATTTAATTTGTGTGTTTTTTTTTTTTGTAAATTTTTCACTCTTCTTATAAGGGTTAGAACTTTTTGTGGCCTGAAAGCAGAGACGTGAGTGGAATTTAGTATTACAAAATGAAACATTTGTTTAGTTGTCTAGATCTAAGTTGATTTGAAGATAGTTCATTAGAAAACTGCTGTTGCGTTAATCCACGTCAAAGGTCAAAATTATTGAATAAAATTGCACGATTTAATTCCATTTTTTTTTGCCGATTTAATTTATATACAAATAGCACTTGTATTACGACACGTTCTGAAATTATATGCCACTAAAAACCAGCGACCGTAACAGTTAAACCTTTTGTCATAAAATTCACAAAGTAAAAGTTATTTTTATTTTTTAGAGCAAAAATAAAAAAACAGATATTCCCCTCCCCAAAAAATGTGAGCTGCGCTGAAATTTTTAATTGTCATATTTTTCACATTTTTATGGTAGTGTTTAATTTTTAAATTTGCTCGAAAAAATATAATAAATATAATAACTATTCTTTAGTACTCTACAAAATAAAAATCAAATAAGTAAGAAAATAATAGTCGGTCTAGACCAACTATACAATACTATAGGTCCAACTTATAAGATATAGAAAATAAGCATAAACCAAATTTGTGTAGCAGTGTTATTATTTTTTTTGCTTCGGATAAGAAAAAGTTCATATCGAATGCTATATTTACTAGATCGAAAAATGGCCCGATCCGACCATATTTACTAAGGTCACTTATTTTTTGCAAAAATGTATAAATACCAAATTTGAGAAAAAAATGTGCAATATTTTTGTTTTTTGATAGATTTAAGTGAAGATCGGCAATCAACTTCATATGGGTGCTATGACTAAGAATTGTCCTATAGAGTTTATTTTTCGAGTAATGATAAATGGATGTTATAAACATGCAAAAACCCAATTTGACCTAGATCTATACGATATTTTTGATACTATGGATATTTAAGTCGATCTTATACGGGTTATTTCTATGAGGACTAGGTCGGAATATGAACCGAGTTTCACCAATTTCAATAGCGTTATCCTAAGGCCTATAGATGGTTATTTATTAATATTCATATTTGTGACCTTTAGTTTGATTACAAGGTTTACACGGAGCCACAGACGGACGAATGGACGGACTTACGGATAGACGGACGGACGGACGTCGCTAAAGTGATTCTGAGTCGATAGGTATAATAAAAGGTGGGTCTAGGACAAATATTTTTGATAGTTACAAACATCAGCACAAAGTCATTATGCTCTGACCACACAGTGGTCACTATTATTTCTTATTGAAAAAAATCAAAATCAAAAAATAACATCCAAAAAATAAATAAAAATCAAAATAAACAAGTAATAAAATTATAGTCGGTCTAGACCGACTATACAATACTCTATACCATACGTTTAGTGACCCTATCTCTTAGGTCCAACTAATTAGATATAGAAAATAAGCATAAACCAAATTTGAGAAGCATTATTAATTTTTTGCCTTCGGATATGAAAAAGTTCATATTGGATGCTATATTTATATGGGGACTAGGTCGAAAAATGGATCGATCCTGACCATATTCAGTAAGGTCATTTATTTTTTGCAAAATCATATGCGAACCAAATTTGAGAAAAATTTGTGCAATATTTTTATTTTTTGATAGATTTAAGTGAAGATCGGGAATCAACTTCATATGGGGGCTATGACTAAGAATTGTCCTATAGAGTTTATTTTTCGAGGAAATGGGGTTTAAATCACTCCGTGACTGGGCGTGGCTATCTTTAAGTTAATATTTGGTGACAACAAGTCTGTGGACCAAGTTTCAGATTGATGGGATGAGGGAAATAGGGTTTAAATCACACTGTGACTGTGCGTCACGGCCATAACAAGTCAATGGACGAAGTTTCAGATCGATCGGATGAGGGGAAGATTGGTTTTAATCTCTCCGTGACTATGCGTGACTATGTGTGACTAAGTTAAAGTTAATCTTTTTTCACGGCAAGTCTATCGACCAAGCTTCAGATCAATCGGATAAGGGGAAATAGGTTTTAAAGCACTCCGTGACTGCGCGTGATGCGTGACTACCCAAAAATTAATCTTTAGTCACAACAAGACTATGGGCCAAGTCCCAGATCAATTGGATGAGGCTGAATGGCGTTGCCCCATGGCAGACAGATAGACAGACAGTCAGAGAGTATGCGTTAAAAGAAATAGTTTAAAAATAACTACTACTTCTTATAAAATCAAAAATCACTGAGGCCCAGTTTTTGAGATGTCAGTTAAACCTAGTTTAGTTAAACCGAGAATTAATTTTTTCAGACATGTCCAAATTCATAAAGGAATTGATGAATAAATTCTGGGTTTAACAAAACTAGGTTTAACTGATATCTCAGAAACTGTGTCTGAAAGAATTAAAATCAAATATTTACATTTAAAAATAACTAATATCTCGAAAAAAAAATAGCAGAAAAAAAATCAAAAAATAACTACTATTTCTGCTTAAAAAATGAAAATATAAGGATATAATTATCATTTAAAAAATAACTTTTATTTCACCTTGAAAAATTCAAAAATAACATTGAAAAAGCCAAAATCAGGATCAAGAAATAAATATTGTCAAAAAACTACATTTAAAAAATAACTACTATTTCTCCTTGAAAAAATCAAAAAAATATATTTAAAAAAATCAAAAAATAACATTTAAATAAATAACTGCCATTTCCCCTTGAAAAATCAAAATAAAAAATAAATACTATTTCTTCTCGAAAAAAATGATATTGAATAAATCAAAATAAAAAATAAATATTATTTATCCTTGCAAAAAAAAAAAATCTAAAAATAGCATTTACAAAATAACTACTATTTCTCTTTGCAAAAATCAAAAAAATAACATTCGGAAAATAAATAAAAATTACTAAAAATTAAAATCAAAAATAAATTTAAAAAAATAACTACTATTTCTCCTTGAAAAAATCAAAACAAAACAATAAAATTTGAAAATAACTACGATTTCTCCTTGAAAAAATCAAAATACAGAATAACATCGAAAAAATAGAAATCAAAAATAACTGGTATTTCTCCTTCTAAAAATCAAAAAATAACAATTAAGGAAATAACTAATTATTCTGATTGAAAAATTCAAAATCAAAAATAAGTATTATCCTTGTATAAATAAAAATAATAAATTATTATAAAAATAACTATTATTTCTCCTTGAAAAAATTTCAGAGCAGAATATTTTCTGCTCGACAAAATAAGAATAAAAAAACTTTTGTTTCTGCTCGAAAAACTCAAAATTTAAAAATAAGATTTATTATCGCTTGAAAAAAATAATTCAAAAATAACTATTATTTACCCTTGCAAAAACCAAAATCAAAAAAATAGCATTTAAAATAATAATTATTAGTAGCAGATTCCAGCCCTCGAAATTCGAGCGCAAATTCTAGGAAATTTTTCTTGTTGTTTTTATTTGGCCAAGTGTTAATTATGTGGTTTAAAGTTTCCTTTATTAAGCTATTTGGGCCTATTGTTGTTGATGTAAATAAAACAAATTAATTACATATTTTTCCCGACGTTTCGTCGATTTTTTGTCGACTTTTTCAAGGGAATTCGTAATAATCTGGGATTATATCACATTTAAATAAATTTTAATTAATTTTGAACTAACAAAAACATAAAGCATAAATTTGAACCTTTAATACATCACGGTTTAGTTTAATATCACAGTATAAATTATTTGTATCGTAATGCAACGCTGTAGCTGGCGTTTATATTATCTGTGTCTTCTTTGTGGTTCATTAAATAAAAACCCTAAAAGTATGCTAATCAATTTAAGCCAATTCACAAATCAACACAAAAAACAAACTCATTTTTATTACAAACACTTTAACAAATTTAATAAACACACACATAGCATTGTATAATTCTATGTATGTGTTAGTAGCAACTTTAAATGCAATTTGCTGAACATAAAGGAAAAAATTAAAAAATCTGTAAATCTGCAAATCGGCTAAAAAGAAATACCTTTCAAATAATATACGTTTGGTCAAAATCGGGATAAAACGGTAGAACAAAACATCAGTCACAAGAAATCGCGTAGCCTATTAATATTATTGATTTGTCTTTGCTAAAATTAAAATTAAAGGTACATTGAACAAATCTAAATCAAAAAATACCCTTTATTTCAGCTTGAAAAAATAAAAATCTAAAACATATTTCTCTCTCTGTTCGACAAAAAAAATTTAAAAAAAACAACCCACAAAAACCAAGTGTTTATTATACTCCCTTAATTTGTAAATTTATTTATCATCATGTAATTAAATAATTGACTGATTGCAAATGAAACATGTCTAGAATAATTAATATCTATGCCAAAAATCAAAAATTTTTTTGGAAAAAAATGTACCAAAAATAAAAAAAAAAAAAAAAATGTGTCAGATATTTTTATTGTTGCCGCGAGTCTGCCTGCAAAGTTTCAGCTCGATTGGATAACGGGAAAATGGTTAAAAATCGATCCAAAGTTTTGTGGACAAACAAACAAGCAGACACTATGAGTTGATATAAAGGGAGTAATAATAAATTTTATTTCAGCTCAAAAAAAAAAAAAAAAAAAATTATATAATATAAGCAAAGAATTTTTTGAACGAAAAAAATATGTTTTATGAAATTTTTCTTTTGTGACCATTAAATGTAGAATTATTGTTGTAAAAAGGAGTTTCCTTACGGGCTAATGATGGTCAAATTTGGTGTAAATAAAAATATCAATTTATTTTCAGGAGTGTATATATTTATTTAAATTCTGGCGATAAAATAAAGTAAACATAAAGGAAATTTTATAAAATTATTTTTAGGAAAAGAAAATTAATTAAATATATCTATATTTAAATCATTTCTCCGACATTTATTTCTGTATGCTTTTTTTTTTTTGTTAAAAAGTTTAACTAAATTTATTGTCGGTCGCTGCTAAAGACGTCAAACTTTACGATTATTTTTTTTTTTTATCAGATATGACGTCTGTTTGTCACATCGCAACTGGTTTTTAGTATGTCCATTAATACCTTCCACAAAAATTTTTGAGATCTAACCATTTTCGGACTCTACCGAAATTGATAGTTTAAGGTATTGCATACATGGCCCAAACGGATTATAACTTTCTTACTTATTTTAAAATAACGGATATTGCCGAAGCAAAAAATCTGAAAATTATTAAATGGAAAAACTTTATTTATTCTTCCAAATAAATTTCATCGCCTTCAAACTAACCATCCTCCGATATAATATGGTAACGTTTTTTGCAATCCCCGAAATAGTTGTTAAGTCGATTTCCGGTGTGTCCTTCAAATCGCGCAGTTATTCGTTTTTTATCTCCTCAATATAATTCAAAACGGCGTTCCCGGAATTATCTGAATTCACACGGTGCTAAATCAGGCGAACAATATGAGTCGAATTTTGTTGAAAATGGTCTCGAAAAATCAATGCAGTGTGAGACGGTGGATTATCGTGCTGCAAAAACCAATTGTCTGCCCATAATTCTGGCCTATTTACTACATCATGAAAGTCGAAGAAATCTGTTACGTGACCTATTTTTTTTTTAAATTTTGGCCTGATCTTTTCGAACTTATTTTATCTTTTTTATGACAGTCGCTTGATTGATCGGTTGTTTTGGGGGTCTTCGTCATAGATCCAACTTTTTTCAATAATGCGTTTCATTTCGTTCTTGGAGTCAGAAATCATTGTTTTACAAAAAATTTAGTGTTTTTAGAACCAATCGCGATTTGGCGCATTTGATGACCAAAATATCTTTTAAAATGGTGTTGACTGATAATTTTGAAATATCACAAGTATCAATAAGGTCTTTAATTGCCAATCGACGATTTATAAGCAGCACGTCTTTGGTTTTCTAGTCCGGGGCACTCTTTATCTTTAACAGATCTTCCATTATTAATGCGAGTAGTAGTACGAAAAATGGGCGTATCACTTCCCACACAAAATAAATAAATTAGAGATATGAGTATTAAAGTCAAAAATTGGCGGAATTGAACAAGAAGGCATGGCATCTCTCATACAAATTAAATATTTAATATCATATGCATATCTGAAGTTATGTGATAGCATCGCCCTACAATTTTATGTTAGTCTAGTTATTATACACTAGCAGAGACCAGCCCTCGAAATTCGAGTGCAAATTCTAGGAAATTTTATTTTCTCATTTAATCAATTATTTTATAAAAGCCTTAAGGTATGCTAATCAATTTTAACCAATTTACAGTTCAACCTTTTCTAAATAAAATTCATTAAATGAGGAGGTCCATAACAAAACGCAATAATTCCACTTTTTAAGTTTTTAGTGTTTTTTTAGATCTATGTGCCCATTGTTATAAAACATACCAAAGGTCACTAAACTGTAATTCAATACCAAAAATAATGATTTAGACCAAAATGAAACAATTCCAATATACACATATTCTACTGACTTTAATTAAGTTTATTCGTTTTTCCAAAAAAGTGTTCTGCTGGATTTTGTTATGGACCTCCTCAAATTTTATTATAAATATTTGTTAAACACACAGAAAATATATAAATGGGGTTGTTAATAAATACTTTTAAAGGAGCCTAAAGGCATGCTAATCAATTTTAGCCAATTCACAATTAACCACAGGGCTTTTGATATTTGTAATAAACACACACGCACAGTATGTGTTTTATGTATGTGTTAGTAGCAACTTTAAATGAGCATAACTCCAAAAAAATGTTCCAGACGGTGAAAATTTGTAATTCTGGTGGACAGCTAAAAAGAAATACCTTTCAAATGAAATACCTTTCATTTTTTATGTCGGTCACAAGAAATAGCCTTGCCTATTAATATTATAGATGTGAGAAACAGTGCAACCAGGGAGCATGGAGGGCTATGGTACTGAGAGGATTTAATCTTTGTGTTATTCCACAAATTATTAATAGCAACACACGACGGGGTTTACTTGGAAACCAATAAAATATTAACTCCCCTTAAGACCTCTCTGTTAGCTTTTCGAATACAAAAAAATTTATACCTCAAATATCAATCAGTATATAAAACAATAATGGCATCATATGTGATGTTTTAAAAGTGTATTTTTATTAAGAAAATATAAAAATTTTAAATATAAATGTTACAAACCGGCACGAGTCTGCACGAATTTCCAATATACCAACCCTTAATTGAAAAAAAAAACATACATTCTCATTGTCGAGTAAAAACATACACTGGCTAGAAAACGTGTTCCTACACCAAAAATTTATAGGTAATACAATTTTCTTATAAAAAAAATTCATAAGAAAAAATTATTTGTACATTTCAAATCTATAATATTAATAGGCAAAGCCATTTCTTGTGACCTATGTTTTGTTCTACCGTTTTATACCGATTTTTACCAAACATATATTATTTGAAAGGTATTTCTTTATAGCTGTTCTCCAGGTTTACAGATTTTTAAATTTTTTCCTTTATTTTGAGTAAATTGCATTTAAAGTTGCTACTAACACATACATAAAATTATAAGTAAGCTATGTGTGTGTTTATTAAATTTGTTAATGTGTTTGTTAATGAGTTTTTCATCTTCATTCACAATAATAATAAATCAAAAAAGTGTTGGTTTGTGAATTGGCTAAGTTGAAAGCTGGAATCTGCTAGCATAATATTAATAGGCTAGGCGATTTTTTGTTTTGTTCTATCGTTTTATCCCGATTTTGGCCAAACGTATATTATTTGAAAGGTATTCCTTTTTAGCTGTTCCCCAGATTTACAGATTTTTAAATTTTTTTCTTTACTTTGAGTAAATTGCATTTAAAGTTGCTACTAAAACATACATAAAATTACACAATGCTATGTGTGTATTTATTAAATTTGTTAATATGTTTGTAATAAAATTGAGTTTCTTTTTTGTGTTGATTTGTGAATTGACTATAATTGATTAGCATACCTTTAGGGTCTTTATTTAATGAAAATATAATATATAATGTGAACAGAGATAGACGCTTTCAACTCCACGGTAATAAAACAGAAAACACAATATTTCTGACGATGAACAGCGATGCTGTTCGAAATATCAAAAATACAATTAATAATAAAAAAACTAAAGATTTTTTTTGATTTTTATTATTAAAACCACATGACCTTGAGCCTAACAAACCAAAAACCACATTACACCACAACAGGTCAACAATAAAACTATCAACAAAATAAAATTTCCTACAATTTGCACTCAAATTTCGAGGGCTGGAGTCTGCTAGTAAATATAAATATTCCTTTTCGATCATCAAGAAATTATAACTTTCTAACTATCAAATATTATTGCACGAACTATTTATTAATATTGATAAAGGTTTGGATATGGTGAGATACACTTGAATGCAATAAATTAATTGACGGACGGACATCGCTAAATCGACTCAGAAAGTGATTGTGAGTCGTTCGGTATAATAAAGGATGGGTCTAGGTCAAATATTTTTGGTAGTTACAAACAGCAGCACAAAGTCATTATACCCAAACCACATAGTCATATAGGGTATCTATAATATTAATAGGCTAGGCGATTTCTTGTGACCTATGTTTTGTTCTACCATTTTATTCAGATTTTTACCAAACGTGTATTATTTGAAAGGTATTCCTTTTTAGCTGTTCCCCAGATTTACAGATTTTTAAATTTTTTCCTTTATTTTGAGTAAATTGCATTTAAAATTGCTACTAACACATACATAAAATTATACATATGCTATGTGTGTGTTTATTAAATTTGTTAATGTGTTTGTTAATGAGTTTGTTATCTTCATTCAGAATAATAATAAACCATAAAAGTGTTGGTTTGTGAATTAGCTAAGTTGGAAAATAAAGTTGCCTAGAACTTGCACTCGAATTTCGAGCGCTGGAATCTGCTAGAATTAATAAAAAAAAACAAAAAATTTACAATAAATGTTGCTTAGTTAGTAACTTTTATGATATTCTATGCGCTTTAGGATCTATGTGAGCCAATATCCTTAACCAACTTTAAAGTCATCAAAATTGACGCTTTTTAACATTTTCTTTGAGGTTATTTTATGCTGACGGGTTCTGCGCTCCAGTAATTGGGCTGGTGATTTCAGTTGATTTTTAGTATTATAGAGCAACCACAGCCTGGCATTGTGAGCCGTATGTCTTCGATCATTATCCTCTTGGAACAAAAAATATTCTTCAAGGCCCAGTCGTTTTGCGATTTTGTTTTAAAATGTTTATGTATCCAATTTGTATCCAATGTTTATGTATCCAATTATAGACTCAACAAATACGAGTTTACCAACCCTGATATCAATTGACATCGGAAATGAATAACTTTCTTTCTTTCGGGCGACACGATCGTGATATCAGATTTTTTAATATTTTGTGAACCGTATTTTCATGGATAGCAGTAGAAGGATTCTCTGATTTTGGAACAAATTTGGGATTTTGTTTTACTGACGCTAAAAGGGTTCGCTTCTCGCTCTCAGTTAGTTTAGAGGCGCGACCAGAACGAGGTTTTGACGAAATTGAAGTGGTGGATTTGTAGTTTTTTTTTACGACTTAGGGCAGTGAGGATTGGCTTCTTCGTGTGTTCCGATCTACTTCACGAAATATTTACCCAAATTTCTAAGCTAAAAATTATCTTCAATTTTCCTCTCATCAGCACCGATTTCTTTGATTTTCGGACTTATATACAGGGTAATATGGCGTTCACACTTAAGTGTTTATCGAAGTGTTTAGTGTTTATGTGATAAACAAGTCAAATTGAGATGTTTTCCCATACATGTTTTCGTTGGCTAAACATCTCAATTGAGATGTTTAAATCTTAAACACCTCAAAAACCGAAAATATGACAGAGTTGTATTTAACTTTGCGCATGTTCAGTGCAATATTACTCATGTTTGCCAAGTTGGCATCCTTGTTTTTTTTAACATTACTATTAAAGTGGCATTACAATCAAAAAAATACAATACAAAATACAATACAAAAATGAAAATAACGCATCTATATTGACAATTTCATCATTAATATAATTTAAGTAGTTGGCCGCCAATTTAATGATATTATTTTTTATCAATTTTCAAAATTTTATAACTTTTCAATTGTTTTTTATTTTGGAAACAGCTGTCCAATTTGCTGAAATGTTTAACTTAAACACACTAAATCAAGTGTGAACGACTGTGTTTTGTTTTGCAAAACATGAGCTAAAACACCTCAAAATATCGTAGTGTGAACACCATATAAGCTATCTTTTATGTCGTCATAGCAACATTTAATAACCTTGACATTTTACAACCGTTTGACTTAAGAACACATATGACTATTTAGGCCGACGTTTGCTCCAAAAAGATCATTTGGCCATTATACTTTAGCTAAGACAAAACTGCCGATAGAAAACGATATCGGTGGAAGTTGGCTCATTATGTCTGCCACCCGAAAATGCGTGAAAAAGGTATGGATGTTTACTGGGGTCAACAAGATTTTGCATTATGCCACATGGAAAATCAAACAATGCAGTTATTGTCACATAAACTCCGTGGACGTGTTATGTCAAAAAAAGTTGATATTGACTGACCAGCCAGTTCCCCAGATCTGACCCCTCCGGATATCTTTTCGTGGAGTTATTTGAAAAGTAATTTGTACTCCAACAAGCCCCAGACCAGTGATGAACTTAAGGCAAACATTCTTGCCGAAATCATCACTATGCTGTCTTAAATGCTCGAAAAAGTTATGAAAAATGCAGCAAAAAGGCACATTTTTGCGTGGCTAATAGAGTCGGCCATTTGAATGATGTCATATTCAAAAAGTAGTTGAATTGGATAGGACCAAGTTATATAAAAGTATGGGAGAATAAATCTGTTGTTCCCTGTAGTTTCCATAAGAAAAATAATTAAGCCAAATCATCTTTATACAATGAAGTTTGTCTTTTACTTAAAGAAAATCGATGTAACAGACCTGTACGTCAATGCATAACTCGTGCGAATCCCCTAATTATAAATGAACGATTACTTTTTCTGCAACTTATAGTTGAAATAATGCATTTTTTGCGTTGTTAACAAAAAATTTTACGGAGGAACGTTCAGTAAGTTTTTTGAAAAACAAATGAAATTCCCAATGTGTCAATGTTAAAAAGTTTGTAATGCAAGTGTACGTATAATTTTATAGCCAGTGTACACTGTACATCCATAAACCATTCATACTCGTAGAAACACACACATGACTGACTGACGGCATTACAAATCTACAACAATAAATGCATTTTTGTTTTTGGTTTTAAAATCATCCTCATAGCTCAGATCGTTCGTTCATCATTCATTTATGCCTTAACCAAACAAAACATTAAATTCAATATATAAAGAAAAAAATAATAAATAACAAAAAGGATAAAACTCCATATGTCCTGTAAAAGTGGTGGTTTTACAATTACAGCAACAACCACAACAAGAACAATATACATATTTATGTAGAGTAGAGGGTGAAGTCATCACTCTCAGTTATGCATATTGCAAATGTTGTTTGCTACTCGTATTCCCATTAATTTTTGTCGGTCATATCATATTTAATTTTATTTGTATTTTTTTCATGGAAATTCGTATTTGTGCAGAGTTAAGTGGTTCCTTTTCTTAGTCACTTTAGCATGTGTTAAAAATTTTCACTTGAAATACATATGTTGTTTGAATTAAAACACTCGGCCGTCATACTTATGCCGTCGGCAAATGATTGAATATATACATATACGATGTGATGGCCCTAAAATATTAATCATTATGTACGGATATTATGTCCTTTTTCAAACATATTTTATGTTTGTTTTGTTTTCATTAAGATCCTTTAGGATTAATTTAGGATATTTTTTATATATGTATTAAGAGGTGTGTCATGATGTTTGACTGATAACTGTACTGCCATACTGTACTGTACATACTTAGATACATGAATGATACATGATATATTCAAATATTAATAATAAAAAGAATTTTAATATAAAAATCGTCTGCAACAATGCACCACCTTGTAACCAGGAATATTATAATTTTATAATCTTAGATATTAAAAGAATTTATGAATAAACTTTGCATTCAAGAATTTTTTCAATATTTTTCTTCTCTCAAACCTCTATAACTAGAGTTCTAATTAACGTAGGCTGTTGAGATAGGTCTAAGAACACTCAGTGGATCAAGCTCCTTCTTTTGAGCTGCTTAAATTCGTTGGGTTTGAGGAAAGTTATGCGTGGAGAATCAACTTTACTTTTACTGTACGTTAACTTCTCTTGGCATATTTTGGCATTAATGTACGTTAACTTCTCTTGGCATATTGTGGTATTATATTATAAAAATTAATATAATGTAATATAATGAGGCGGAGCAGCAGAGGTCCTCTAGTTTTTATAATTTTTTTTTATAATTTTATATTTTTTTTTGGAATATTGACATATATTTTTATTAATTTTGTAATGTCAGGCAAATTCAGAATTGACTTCTGTAACATACATGGATTGCGGACGAATTTTTTCTCTGTATATGCCCACACTCGCTTCCATCGGCCGGATGTTTCGCCTTATGTGAGACCCTGGTAAGTGAGGATGCTGATCCACAGGATTTTCACATACCTGATTATCACCTTCTATCCCTTTTTACTTTTCATAGGGGCCTTGCAATGTACATTCGCGACAATGTTGTGTACCAGTTCCAGCAACATCTGAACTGTAATGATGCAGAATTTAACTCACCTTGGGCTAAGTTCAAAACCAGGTCACACATTTTGCATTTCGGGTTTTTATACAGAAGCCCAAACATAGAAAGGGAGCATACCTATAATGGCTTCGATGCCTTTCTGAATCTATAACTAAAATATTAGAAAGTTGCCGGAATACCGAAATCGTAGTTGCCGGCGATTTCAATATTCATAACTCTTCTTGGCTTCACCATTCGAGTCAAACAACTCCTGAAGGCCGTTACGTTGAGCTTTTCGCCGCGCATAACCACTTAGCGCAACTAGTGAATGAACCAACGCACATTCCATGCATTGAAGGGCAAAGCCAAAATATTCTCGACCTTTTTCTAACTTCACACCCTGACAAGTATGAAGTGAAAGTTCTTGCACCTCTCGGTAATTCGGATCACTGCACCATTTCCGCATCTTTTTCGTACTCTGTAATTCATAGTGTTTCAACACCAGCTACGAAACGCTCAGTTTTTATTTAAGCATTTCAACTGGAAAATTTGTTTCCTGGACAATAATATTGACGCTGCAGCGATAATGGTGGTAAAAATAATTGTGCTTGGTATGAGATTATTCATTCCATCAAAGTACATTTCGGCTAAACCTAATCAAAAATCTTGGTTTAACCAGACTTGCAGAGATGCTGTCAGATCCAGAGAGGAAGCATTCAGACTTTGGCGTGAAAATAAAAATTCCGTCACTGAACTGCTACGCAAACAGGCGAGAAACGAATGTGCTAAAGTACTAAGGCGTGAAAAGTTTCTTCACGATCAGCGCCTTCGTGCTAAAGTTCTTTCTGCTCCTCGGGGCAGCAAGAGCTTTTGGTCATTTGTTAAAAGAGTAAAGAATAATGCTAGTTCTGCTATCCCAACTCTTATAATGAATGACCAAATATTCACTGACCCGGTTGATAAGGCTAACCTTTTAGCTGAACTTTTTGCAAAAAATTCATTTTTGCCGGATAGCGATCAACCACTGCCCGAACTCGAAAGAGTATCTTGTACTATACCTAAAATATTCTTCCGAGCACGTGCAGTTAAAAAGGTTCTTTCGGATCTCAACATAAATAAATACCCGGGACCGGATGGTATACCAGCACTGGTGCTGAAACAGTGCTCTTCGACGCTAGCCAGTCCATTGGCCAACCTTTTCAGCCTTTCGTACCCTGCGGGAGTCTTTCCCTCTTGCTGGAAGGTTGCTAATGTCCAACCAATCTCTAAAAAGGGTGCGGCTAATAACCCTGAAAATTACCGTCCAATTGCAATCTGCTCTGCACTCTCAAAGGTGATGGAGAGCATGATCAATTTTCATCTTGTGAACTACCTAGAGGCCAACTCACTTATTAATGATCGTCAGTATGGCTTCCGTAGAAATCGTTCCACGGGAGACCTGTTAGCTCTACTTTCTGAGCGCTGGAGTCGATCCATTCGCAATTTTGGCGAAAGTAAAGTGGTTGCTCTAGATATTTCCAAGGCATTCGATTGTGTGTGGCACGGTGCACTGATATCTAAGCTTATAGCATTTGGGGTCGGTAATGACTTCTCTCGATTTATATCGAGCTTTCTCAGAGATCGAACAATACGTGTTGTTATTGATGGGGTCTCATCCAATGAGTTTCAGCTTAATTCAGGGGTACCCCAAGGTTCCGTTCTTTCTCCTTCTCTTTTCCTTATCTTTCTGAACGACCTTCTTGGTCAAACTTTTAACTCTATATACTCTTTCGCAGATGACAGCAGCATTTGTCATTCATTTTCCTTTAATTGTAGACCAAGCCTCTTGGAGGTTGGGGGCAAAAGGCGGACAATGAATGACACACTCAATCAAGACCTGTTAACAATCTCCGAGTGGGTTAAAACGAATAGGGTTGATTTTAATGCGCTGAAGACTCAATGTTGTATGTTGACCCATAGGGCCATGGATTCAACAATGTCATCTGTATATATGGGTGGTATAGGTTTGAGGAGTCGGAAACTCTTGATGTTCTAGGCATGAGAATTCAATGTGATGTTCGTTGGAACGAGCAAGTTTTTCAAGTGTCGAAAGAAGCATTCAAGTGTCTTGGTTTTCTAAAACGGTGCAAAAAATACTTCACTCCTTCTGATCTTCTTAAAATCTATACCACTTACATCCGACCGAAAATGGAATACAACTCCCATATATGGGCAGGAGCTTCAAAGTCTATTTTGGAGCTACTGGACCGTGTGCAAAGGAGGGCGTTGATGCTCATCAATGACAGTAGGATATCCAATTCTATTGACTCATTGGAACATCGTCGGAATGTGGGTTGTGTATCACTGTTCTATAGATACTACCATGGGAAACGTTCTTCTGAGATTAGCGAACTTATTTCAAGTGCCCGAGTTTCGGTTCGCTCTACCCGCTTCTCTAGTAGATCACATCCGTTTGTAGTTTATTGTCCAGTTGGCCGCACAACGCATTACAGAGAGAATTCGTTTATCAGTCGAACTAGTCGTATGTGGAATAAACTGCCCGCAGAGGTCTTTCCTGACAGTTATAATCTATAAAATTTAAGTCAAATATCCACAAACACTACTCCCTTTTTCTTCCTTCCCATAACCTATTTTCCTGAAATCAACACAATGCACTGCATCTGTAGGGGACATCCCCTGAGTGTTGGTTAATAAATAAAAAAAAAAAAATTCGCAAGAAATTAGAACAAAACCATGTCCTCTGAACAGCTATTATACTGGGTAGTTTTTGAAATTCAGAAATCATATCCTTAAATATATTAAATTTATCAATAGAAGAAAGACTTCTCATATTTATAGAAATAATATTGAAAACAGGACATTTAATTTGATTAAAAAAGTTATTATAAGATAAAAAATTAGTAAAATGTTTATTATTCATAAAAAAAGAATTTACAAATAAAAATGTTTAGCAAAACGATTTAACTTTTATATGGAATAAAATACTTATAGCTTTAAGCTGGTGAAAAAACGAAGCACGATCTTCATCATCACCATCTTCATCATTGTTATTTACAGCGTTCGGAACAAGTGCCGGTAGAAGATTTGAACTGCGCCTCTGAAATTTATTTGTTGTAGCTTCCATTGGCATCTCATCAACTTCTTCTTTATTTCTTATTAATCTTGGCTTAGATATTTCGCTTCATTTTACATAGACTCTTCCATTGTAAGTTTTTCAAGTTTTTGCAAGCTTAAAAACATGGTTTCCTTACTAAGGTAATCATTTATAAAGATGGATTCAGTTTCTTTTTTTTCCTTAAGCTTCTTCTTCACTTCCATCAGTTTAATTTTAGATTTACTTGATTCAAATTTAACAACCATTGTCATAATATCCAAAATATCATGTAGATCTCCAAACTATCATATAGATCCATTTATCAGTAGTCCAAAAATAAACCCTATATGACAATTTTTAGTCATAGCCCCCATATAAAGCTGATTCCCGAGCTTCATTTAAAGCTATCAAAATACAAAAACATTGCACAGATTTTTCTCAAATTTTGGTTTGTTTATATTTCTGCAAAAAATAAGAGACCTTACCAAATATGTTCAGGATCATTCCTTTTTTCGACCTAGTCCTCAATATGCATCCAATATAAACTTTTTCCTATCCGAAGGCAAAAAAAAATTAATAACAATACTACTCAAATTTGTTTTATGCTTAATTTCTATATCGAATTAGTTGGGCCTAAGAGATAAGGTCTCTAAACGCATGGTATAGGGCAGGGGTGGGCACGTAAATGGCTTGTTGGGCCAAATTTGGAATTTCACCTACTAACGGTGGGCCGCACTAGTTTATTTCTGTACAAATATTCATTTTCAAACAAAAAAAGCAAAAAAAAAAAAACAGTTTTTTAACAAACATAAAATTTCTTAATTCATTTCATACACATTACAAATAAATTTTATACTGAAATATTATTAGTATTTATAAAAATAATTGGGCAATTCACAACAGTGTTGTATCGTTATATCTGTTGTATTGTGTATTACTTTACAATAGTGTAAAATTCTTATTGGTAATTTTCATTGAAAAATCTGATACAGCGATACAACTTCATTTGCTATGTATAGTAAATGTTGTATATTGTATCATAACATATCAGTCCCAAGTGAATGCCAGCTTTTATGAAAAAGAAAAAACAAATACATACAATTTTAACAGCATAAATAATTATAAAATATAAAATGACAAATAATGCAAATAACGAAAAGTTTATTCTTTCAGTCTCAACCAAAACATATTAACTTTTTTTTGTATTCTAAATTAAAATGGAAGAGGTACGCAACTAAAACGCCAGGGTATATCTTATGACCAAAAAGCAAACACCGACACGTGCTTTCTCTTGTACGAAATAACAGAAGTGACGAAGCGACCTTTCCTCGTTGGGTCGATAATTACTAAAGAAAACGTTTTACATTATGAAAATACACCTGACTGTTTACAACAAATGATTGTATTGTGTATTTTAATACAAAATACAACATACAACACCCGTTGTGAATTGCCCAAATGTTATATTTTAAAATTTTTTGAGATCAAAGAATTTCATTTTAAATAAAATAAAAAAAGGAATTATATAAAAATAAAATAAAAATATATGTAGGTAACAAAAAATAAAAAAGAAATTAGGAAGAATTTTTGATTATTTCTTTAAAATCAGGTGTATAGTTTGTCAAAGTTGTCCGAATGAGTTCCGTAAGATGTTGATTTGTTAAACGTGAACGATTTTTGTTTTTAACATTTTTCATGGTGGAGTATAGAGATTCACAACAATACGTTGTGGCAAACATTGAAAATAAACGAGCAGCACCTTTTTTCAATTGTGGATATTGGGTTTCATTAACAAGTTTCCAAAATCCAACTAGAGAAGTTGATTTGTGATGCATTTTCAATACAATATCATCCTTCATTTCTAACAACTCCAATTTTCCAACATCTGGTTTTGCAAGAATTATATCGGATAATAATTCATTATTCATCATTTAGGACATAACACAAAAATGGGTTAACAAAGACTGAGAATGTTGCTTGAAGTTGTTTGAGATCCTCAAATCTACATTTAAAATTTTCATGAAATTGTTTTAAATTATTTATGTATTCTTCCAGCTTATCATCTTGTATATTATTTACGTTCAATTTTAAAAGAGGAAAAAATTTAAATTTTTTACATTCGAGGTCTTTTATAAACAAAAGAGGTTTAGCTTCGAAGCCTAACAATGATCGTGACAAATCAAGCACTGTTTTGTCTTTGTCTTGTAAACTCAGACTAAGCGATTTAAAATGGTTCATTAGTAAAAAACATTAAATCCGAAATCCAAATTTCATTCTCCAGATCTGAATATATTTTTCCTTTTTCGTTTATAAACAACTTTATTGTGGGTAACAGCTCAACAAATCGATCCAAAACATTAGAAACGGATAGCCATCGCACTATGGACCAAATGGTGACATAGCTTGATAACTCATTGTTTTCTTCAACTTCTTGTAACTCCATAATAAAATTTTTAAACTGACGATGAGTTTTAGCGTTTGTTCTAATAAAATTTACAATTTCTACCACAACTTTCCAAACGTTGTCATATTTAAAAAATTTTGAAACAAGATGCTCCCGATGAATAATACAGTGAATTGGTAGATAATGTGGGATATCTGGATCTTTATTTGAAAGACCAATCAAACCTTGATTTTTACCCACCACTGCAGGTGCTCCATCTGTGGCAACACTAATAAGTTTATGTCGTGACAATTCAAATTTGTTAATTTCTTCGAAAAGCGCATTTTTTACATCAATGCCTCGCGTTGTTTCAGAAAGAGCTACAAGGTCTAACATTTCCTCAGTGTTATTAAATTCAACTGATACAGACCTAATGAAGATCGCCAATTGAAGAACGTCGCTAACATCTGTGGATTCATCAAGAACTAAATGCTGCAGAATTTTTTAGATCGTTTTTTAAACTTGTTTCAATAAAAGTGCTGATATGTATCTCCAATCCGACGCTCGGTTTTGCGCCGTGATAAAGAAAGCTGTTCTATCGCTTTATGCAGCTTTTTGTTATCAGGGTCGAGAATGCTCATAACCTTCTCCATAGTGTGTTTTTTTATCTCTGCTTCCGCATAAGGACGTTTATCACGGGCAATATCCCAAGCTATTATGTAACTTGCTTCAAGTGATCTGTCATTTCCATGGCTAAAAGACGAAATAATGTTCTGTTCTTTTTCAATATTTGACTGCAATGCCTTCAGTTTAGTCTCTCTGAGTTTAGTATTAAGAGGATAATCTTTGGCAAATTGTGAGTGAAATTTTTCATGGTGTCTACTTAAATTGTAAAGTTATTTATGTATGTGGTACAGTAATTTTGCAAATGAGGCACATAGGTATGCCCTTATTTTCAACAAATCCGAATTTGTGTGTCCATTCGGACTGGAATTTTCTGTTTTCATCACCTATCTTACGTTTTTTATTACTCGTTGATGCCATTTTAATTCCTTAAAAGTAAAAAGCGGGACCGATATATGTTGAGTATTACCAGTTAATTTCAATAAAATGAACATGAGATATAATTAAAAAATCGTCCAATTTGCCAATTTTATTTTTTAAATTTTTTAAACAAAATTTTAAAGTTCAATTGCTTTTTAAAATTTTTGACGCGAAAATTTTTCGAGTTACTGCTTAGTGCTTTTTTTAACATCAGTGACACCAAATCCTTAATTGCTGTTAGCATCACAAGTCGAATCTAATTTTTAAATTTTGTCAAGTATTGAAAATGGATGGCAAATAATCCACCTGATGAAATGACAAAATTATGAATCCACAATTGAATTTTGGAATGAAGTGAAATCACATAAGGATGCCACTGATTTAAATCCATTTGAAGCTGTAGCTAATCTCGATATTAAACTTTTGTCGCTTTCTTATTTAAACGCTAAAGTTGAGAGGGGTTTTACCGACATGAACCTTTTCTAATCCAAAATAAGCAATCCATTGCCATTACATTCAGTTAATGCTTTACTTCACATTAAAAATGGATTGAAAGAAGAAAATTTCTGTTCCGAAAGATAAAAAATTTCTAGTTTTAATGAAACATTTAATTATCGGGACTGCTCTCATCCCCAAGCATTCAGGACAACAGGGCTTTTACTGAAAAAAGCAAAAATAAACAATGGAAAATATAGTGTTTTTTTTCAAATTATGTAATTTTTGTCGGTTTAGTGCTTTTTGATATTTTAAAGTTGACAACCCTGAAAATAATGAAATATATAAAACGAGAGAGAAAAATTATTATGCTCTGTCGTTTGCATTTAAAATCATGAGTGTGCAAACATACAATTTTTAAAATGCATTTTTTTGTACATGCTACATTGTTTCTGATAGAAAAAATGAAGCGTGCTAACAGACGTTACATTCAAATAATTTGTATTATTTTTGTGGCCCTATTGAAAATTTATACTCGTATTAATGCTATTTTTGAACAATACTTTGAAATTTTGGTATTAATGTTTTGATTTTTTTTTTTTTTTGAATTAAATATAAATTAAATTTTGTAATTTTTTAAAATTTATATGGGGCCGCATAAAATTCGTTCGTGGGCCGCATGCGGCCCTTGGGGCCGCATTTGCCCATGCCTGATGGGTATCGTATAGCCGGTCTAGACCGATTATAATTTTCTTGTTTTTTTTTAATCTTATAAAATTTAATAAAATTTTAGTTATATCAATTTTAGTTTATTTTATTATCCAATTGAGAGAAGCCCTTATACACATCTTCATTAAATTTGTCATAGATGGTACATAACTTTCAATAATACATTTTTGTCTAATTTAACAATTGATTTTGTTCTGTTTTTTTAATTAAACAGTAATTTATTGTCATTTATTATCTAACGACAGCCTACATGAGGCAACAATATGCATTAATAAGGGCTGCATGAGGGATTTTAAATGTTTATTTTAGATTTTTCTCATACAAAACTAATGTATGGGAAAAATAATTTTGAATTACAAAACTACAGCTCATTACACTGGAACATAAACAATTAATTAATTTTATTTAAGTGAAAAACTGTGTAAGAAAAAAAAAAACAAATACAGAATGAAACAGAAAATGTCAATGAACTTCTAGAAAAACATATTTATTTAATATATAGTAGTCGTAGTTTCAATAATAAATTTTTATGTCGTTGAATTTAAAGGATTTTGAACTAAAATTTAATAGATTGTTAAATAAAAATTGTTGTTCCTAAGTTAAGTTCTTTAAGAGTTTTTTTTTGAAATTGTGGGTGCAGAAAACATTTATGCCTAAAACTCGTTTTTCTTTTAATGACTTAATTATTGTTCCGGTTTAAAACAACAAAGGTTTTTTTTATTATTTTAATAGCTCTTTTTGTTTTCTTTTTCTGAAACAGTAATAAAGAGTTTCAAATTACAAATACCTGACTCATTAAGTAGACATTTATGTGCATTTATGCTCATCATTGTTAAGCCGCAATATTAAAAAGATTTTCCTGGGCCACGCTGGTATCAATTTACAACCAAAATGAAATTATACACACAACACACACACACACACACACGTTTTGTTAGTAAACAATGAAAGTGTTTTTTTTATCAACCAAAGCGCAAAATTTATAAATTAACCACACACAGAAAAAATATTTTCTAAAGTGGAACAACCGAATTTTCGATTGTATCAGCAGAAATTTAATTTAATCTGCAAATTTTCTTTAATGATACAATATTTACTGTTAAGGCAATAGAATTGGAATCAGAGTGAACCTGAAAATCGGTTATTAGCATTATTGCAATTCGGTTGGCAATAAATTCGGTAGCCACAATGAATCTGTTTTCTGTGTGCATGAAAGAGAGATAAAATAATGAAACTTTAATTAAGTGAATGGGAAATTATATTCGACACTATTTGGTCAGAGGTTCATTAAAAATGCTTAAATGAATATTTATAACCTATATCACTATGTGGTCAGAAATGCATCCATTACATCAAAAATACGATATGATGCATCCGGGAAAAGATAACCAAAAAATAAAATTACTTACGATAATGGTTATTGGCACCAAAAAACTTTGTTTTGTTGCTATAATAACACTGGCCTATAAGTTAAAAAAAACAAGAAAATTTTAGTCGGTCTAGACCGACTATACGATACCCTATACCATGCGTTTAGAGACCCTATCTCTTAGACCCAACTAACTGGATATAGAAAATAAGCATAAACCAAATTTGAGTGGGATTTCTATTAATTTTTTTGGCTGCAGATATGAAAAAGTCAAATCGGATGCTAGATCTATATGGGGACAAGGCCCAAAAATGGACCGATCCTGGCGATGTTTGGTAAAGTCTCTTGTATTTTGCAAAAATATATACAAACAAAATTTGAGAAGAGTCAGTGCAATATTTTTGTTTTTTAATAGATTTAAGTGAAAATCGGGAAGCAGCTCTATATGGGGCCAAAGGGATCATTTTTGGACTACTCATTAATGGATGTAATGAACGCATATAAACCCAATTTGAGTAAGATCTATATGACAATTTGGATCTTATGACAATTTATGTCGATTTCATAGGGGTAATTTGTATGGGGGCTAGGTCTGAACATGGACCGATTCTCACCAATTTCAATAGCGTTCATCCCATGGCTGATAAAAGCTTATATACCAAATTTCATCAAAATATATTCATATTTGCGACCTGCAGTTTGATTACAAGGTTTACATGGACACACAGACGGACGGACGGACGGACGGACGGACGGACATTGTTAAATCAACTCAGAAAGTGATTCTGATTCGATCGGTATAATTAAAGATGGGTCTAGGTCAAATATTTTTGGTTGTTACAAACAGCAGCACAAAGTCATTATACCCAAACCACATAGTGGTATAGGGTATAAAAACACACACTGAATAAAAAACTCGTACATATACATATGTAAACAAACATAGCTCAGACCAACAAACACGTATTTTTATTTTCATATCATGTACAGCTACGTGCACCTAATTAAGGACAGTAGTATTTAATATTTAAATCGTCATGTTAAAGGTAATCTTCATTAAAAAAATCGCTAAAATTTGACACTGTTCAGTTAATCCAACTCTGTTCATTTAAAATTCTTCAATGGTAACACTATTTTTACCGTTATTTTTTCTTTATCTTGTTTTTCATAATTTGTGAAATAAATTAATCGTGCACTAAATTAAGGACAGTGATAAATTTTTTAAAATTTAAAATTCAGGTAAGTTTTAAATGTTACATTCGATTAATTGTGATTACATTGAGTAAATGTGATTCGGATGTTTCTAATAGAAAAAATGAAGCGTGGTAACAGACGTTACATTCAAATAATTTGTATTATTTTTGTGGCCCTATTGAAAATTTATACTCGTATTAATGCTATTTTTGAACAATACTTTGAAATTTTGGTATTAATGTTTTGATTTTTTTTTTTTTTGAATTAAATATAAATTAAATTTTGTAATTTTTTAAAATTTATATGGGGCCGCTTAAAATTCGTTCGTGCCTGGTATAGGGTATCGTATAGCCGGTCTAGACCGATTATAATTTTCTTGCTTTTTTTAATCTTATCAAATTTAATAAAATTTAAGTTATATCAATTTTAGTTGATTTTATTATCCAATTGAGAGAAGCCCTTATACACAACTTCATTAAATTTGTCATAGATGGTACATAACTTTCAATAATACATTTTTGTCTAATTTAACAATTGATTTTGTTCTGTTTTTTTAATTAAACAGTAATTTATTGTCATTTATTATCTAACGACAGCCTACATGAGGCAACAATATGCATTAATAAGGGCTGCATGAGGGATTTTAAATGTTTATTTTAGATTTTTCTCATACAAAACTAATGTATGGGAAAAATAATTTTGAATTACAAAACTACAGCTCATTACACTGGAACATAAACAATTAATTAATTTTATTTAATTGAAAAACTGTGTAAGAAAAAAAAAACAAATACAGAATGAAACAGAAAATGTCAATGAACTTCTAGAAAAACATATTTATTTAATATATACATAGTAGTCGTAGTTTCAATAATAAATTTTTATGTCGTTGAATTTAAAGGATTATTGAACATAAAATTTAATAGATTGTTAAATAAAAATTGTTGTTCCTAAGTTGAGTTCTTTAAGTTTTTTTTTTTTGAAATTGTGGGTGCAGAAAACATTTATGCCTAAAACTCGTTTTTCTTTTAATGACTTAATTATTGTTCCGGTTTAAAACAACAAAGGTTTTTTTTTTTATTTATTTTAATAGCTCTTTTTGTTTTCTTTTTCTGAAACAGTAATAAAGAGTTTCAAATTACAAATACCTGACTCATTAAGTAGACATTTATGTGCATTTATGCTCATCATTGTTAAGCCGCAATATTCAAAAGATTTTCCTGGGCCACGCTTGTATCAATTTACAACCAAAAAGAAATTAAACACACAAACACACACACACACACACGTTTTGTTAGTAAACAATGAAAGTGTTTTTTTTTTATTAACCAAAGCGCAAAATTTATAAATTATCCACACACAGAAAAAATATTTTCTAAAGTGGAACAACCGAATTTTCGATTGTATCAGCAGAAATTTAATATAATCTGCAAATTTTCTATAATGATGAAATATTTACTGTTAAGGCAATAGAAAATCGGTTATTAGCATTCTCGCAATTCGGTTGGCAATAAATTCGGTAGCCACAATGAATCTGTTTTCTGTGTGCATGAAAGAGAGATAAAATAATGAAACTTTAATTAAATGAATGGGAAATTGTATTCGACACTATTTGGTCAGAGGTTTTGTGCCAAAAAACGGTAAATACCTATCATTTCATTAAAAATGCTTAAATGAATATTTATAACCTATACCACACTATATGGTCAGAAATGCATCCATTACATCAAAAATACGATATGATGCATCCGGGAAGCGGTAACCAAAAAATAAAATTACTTACGATAAAGGTAATTGGCACCAAAAAACTTTGTTTTGTTGCTATAATAACACTGGTCTATAAGTTAAAAAAAAAAATTGACTGCAGAAACGAAGCATGTTTTTTAACTAATCTGGGTGCGCTGAATTCGATTCTAGCATAAAAATTGGGCTATCACGTCTTGTTCATTTTTTCTCCCATGCTGGCAATACTGTAAAATAGTCAATACTGACACTACAATTTCACAATTATTAATTTGACAGAAGCCCTCATTCATTCTAAATCTCAGAATTCAGAAAAAACTCGTACATATATGTAAACAAACATAGCTCAGACCAACAAACACGTATTTTTATTTTCATATCATGTACAGCTACGTGCACCTAATTAAGGACAGTAGTATTTAATATTTAAATCGTCATGTTAAAGGTAATCTTCATTAAAAAAATCGCTAAAATTTGACACTGTTCAGTTAATCCAACTCTGTTCATTTAAAATTCTTCAATGGCAACACTATTTTTACCGTTATTTTTTCTTTATCTTGTTTTTCATAATTTGTGAAATAAATTAATCGTGCACTAAATTAAGGACAGTGATAAATTTTTTAAAATTTAAAATTCAGTTAAGTTTTAAATGTTACATTCGATTAATTGTGATTACATTGAGTAAATGTGATTCGGGTGGCAGTCTTTGGCGAAAATGAGGCAAAACTATCTGTAGACACAGTAAAACGTCGATTGCGAGATGCTGGACTCTTTGGAAGAATTTCCCGAAAGAAGCCTCTATTGGAAAAACAAAAATTAATAGAGTCTCTCCTGATGAAAAAAAAAACATGTTCGCCGGCCAAAAGTTGAAAGAATTTGATCCAAAGTACACCCGGGCCACTTTGAAGCATGGAGGAGGATCTATCATGCTTTGGGGTGCTATGTCGTCACGTGGTGTTGGGCCGCTGCACAAAATTGAGGGAAATATGGATAAGTTCCAGTATGCAAGAATCCTTAACGATACAATGATGCCGTAACATGGATATTTCAACAAGATAATGATCCGAAGCATACAGCTCATTACGTGAATCAATGGTTTTTAAGCAATTCGGTTACTGTTCTTGAATGGCCTTCATGCTTCATGCAGTCCTGATCTCAACCCGATTGAGAACCTATGGCAAGTTGTAAAGACCAAAGTAAGCTCTTTAAAAATAAGCAATTTTGATAATCTCTACACCGAAACAAAGAAAGCTTGGGAAGACATTCCAAGTAGTGTATGTGAAAACTTGGTGAGCTCGATGCCACGCAGATGTCAAGCGGTTATTGATAACAATGGTTTCGCAACAAAATATTGACTTTTTTTTTTAATAAGTACATGTTTTTTTATCCAATTTAAAGTGTGTCATAAGTTATGTGCACGACTGACATCAATCTTATTTTTAAATATGGCTCACAGTTTTATTAATATTAATTTATCTGGCACAATAACCAGTTATTTTCTAAGATAGAGAGTTGAATTAACTCAACTAGGACAAATTTTGAGAATATTATACAACCGTTCGTATTATTTGCTTGAAGCTCACATGTTAGCATCGTGTCCTTAATTAGTTGCACGTAGCTGTATGTGTGTTTCTAAAATTTGCACGGTGCCCAACACAATCATGACTGTGTTTCGTTTTAATATTTCGTTATCTACACGAACATTTTACTATCACGTATTTTTTTATTTCGAACACACATAAACCACACAGATTTGAGTGTAGCTTTATTTTAAGTTCATTTTCTTGTACGTGTACTGCTAAAAAACAGAACATGTTCTTCAACGCGTACATCTAAAAATTAAAACATTATCCACTCGCGATCGGTAAAATCTGAAACACCCCTATAATAACGACAACAATTGTTTCAACCAAATTTATTAAAAAAATCTAAAATAATTCATTAGCAGTTATAAAAAAATAAAAATAAAACGATAATAATAAAAATAAAACGATAGAATAAAATAGAAAACAGAGAAATTTTTTATGTTGTTTATGACTTAATTTCGTTTTTTTTCCGATCGCGAGCTGGTAATGTTTTAATTTTTAGATGTACGCGTTGAAGAACATGTTCTGTTTTTTTAGCAGTACACGTGCAAGAAAACGAACTTAAAATAAAGCTACACTCAAATCTGTGTGGTTTTGAAAATGCTATAAAAAAAACTACTGAATATTATCCAAATTTTTTTTTATTTGAAAGTACAATCCTTCCGGTTAATAATGGAAAATAATTTCATTCAAATGGCTGCCTCGGCTGGCCATACAGTAGCCTACACGATCGGTCCAATTTTTAAGCACATTATCGATTGTGTGCAGCTGTATTTCACTAATGGCTTCACGAATATTGTCATTTAAAGCGTCAATTGTCTCTGGCTTGTTGGCGTAACACTTATCTTTGAGGGCACCCCACAAATAATAGTTTAACGGTGTCAAATCGCAGCTCCAAGGTGGCCAAACGACATCAGCTCTGCGGCTGATAATGGGATCTTCAAAAACAGGGCGCAAAACATCGAGTGTAGCTTGGGCTGTGTGGCACGTAGCGCCGTCCTATTGAAACCAAATGTTGCCAATATCCTCCTCTTCAATTTTTGTGAACAAAAATTCGTTCAACATGGCCCGATAACGATCGCCATTGACTGTAACGGCCACTCCTTGCTCATTTTCTTCCAAAATCTGTACGCAATTTTCGCACACATTCTGCAACATTACCACGATTTTCAAAGTAATGTCGCAATATTTTCCGGCGTTGTTCAAGCGTATACACAACCAAATTCGTTCAGCGGAAGGATAAAACTAATTATCTGTCAAATCAGACATGAGCTAAGTGTTACCATTCACGAAATAAGCACTAGTTGAAAAAAAAACATACATGTTTACATACCCGCCAAGATCAAAATGTGCTTCATCTGAAAATATGATTTTTTTGGCAAAATCGGCATCTTCTATAAGTCGATCGCAGGCCCACTTAACGAAGCGAAAACGCATTGGATGGTCAGTTGGCTTCAACTCCTGAACCAATTGGACTTTGTATGGCGTCATACCAAGGTCTTTATGCAAATTTCGTCTCAATGATGCCTCCGAAATGTTCAATTCTTGAGAACGACGGTGAATTGATGTTGATGGCGCTTCACGCACACTTTCTGCCACAGCAGCAATATTCTCGGGTGTACGCACTGTTTTTGGCTTTTCACGCTTTGGTTTATCGATGAGGATGCCAGTTTCTTTCACTTTTTTCACAAGATAACGAACATATGGAGCTGACGGTGCTTCTCTTCTTCCAAAATCCGTACGCAATTTTCGCACACATTCTGCAACATTTTCAAAGTAATGTCGCAATATTTCAAAGCGTTGTTCAAGCGTATACACAACCATATTCGTTCAGCGGAAGGATAAAACTAATTATCTGTCAAAATAAGCACTAGTTGAAAAAAAAAAAAACGTTAGATGGCGGACCCATTATATCCCAGCACTCGAAATTCGAGTGCAAATTCTAGGAAATATTATTTTTTCATTCAATTTTTGTCTTTCAATGTTTTTAAATCTATATACATATATATAAAAATTATGAATATTTAAATGAGCCTAAAAGTATTTTAATCAATTTTAGCAATTCACAATTCAACAAAGAGCGTCTGATATATAATTTAAATCATTCGCATTAACAGGGTGTAACGGATTATTATAATTATTTTATTTTATTTTATTTTATTTAATTTAATAAATTTCTAAGACCGATTAAACATAAATTTTATCATTCTCAGCTTCTCCTCCATATGAACTATAACTATGCCAATTTTTGCACTCCTCCTCCGTGCCCGCATAATGCTTAAAAAGGGAACTAAAAATTTACCTTCACGTATTAATATATAGATATTTAACGACCCTTTTTGCTTAAATTGTTTGGCTAAAATTACTCAATTCGATCTTGTAACGCATATCCACATACTCGTAATACTAACATTTTATGTTTGTTACGTGCATATGAATGTTAAGAACCAAAAACAATAAGGGTTTCTTAAGATTTTCAATACATTTACTAAAAAGTATTTTGTTAGCCTTATTGAAAATTTTATTTTTGGGTAAATACATATGTTAAGAATATAACGATATCTTCACGGCGGTATTCTTATAAATCATAAGCAATTTATAAAACAAATACATGTAACGAAAATAAATTCCATTTAACAAGAAACGCGTGTGCTGAAACCAAAACATGAAAATACCTTATTACATGGTTTATGGAAAATTCAATATCCGGTGTGATGATCCGCCGTGATGAATAACGTGTTTTTTTTTTTTGTAAACATTTTTTACATTGGGTAAGGTTTTCATTTGTTCATCCACCTTTTTTATAATTTTAAAGAAAGAACGAATAAAATCCTCTTACAACAACACTCTACTACTATCAAAGGTGTTGACAAGGTTAAGTCATTTCTTTTTGTGGATTTTTTTTCTAAATAAACATATTCAAGGAATCATGTACAACAAACTTATGTATATATACATTTGAACATTTCAAACAAATTCCTAATATAATTTCGTTGGTTTTATTGCGTTACACATGTGTTTGGTTTTTGTTTCTTTGTTTCAAATACTTCCACTGTGTATTCCTGTCATACTACTTGTCTCTTTTGCAATTGAAGAAAATATAAATTTTATTTTTCGAGTACTTTAACTGGAAAATACCAGCAGCATTTCTTTATATGTAATTGTTTTAAATTTTATCAGACACATCTGTTTCATTTTAAAATTTGTGGTGCTTTTCTTTTTCTTTAAGTCGTTTGAAGATCCATAATGTTCTAATTGATTTTCCGTTCATTGACTTTCATAACTGTCATTTTCTTCAATTAAATTAACTTCATTCAATTAAATTTTATTGACAGTTGCATGCTTAACATTTTAACATTTTATTTTTCTGTGTTTGTTTTATCAATTAGTGATAGATAATGTCTTTGGTTTATTGAATTTCATAAATTATTCAATAAAGTGATCGAAGTGAAGAATTTTTAGATTATACCCTTTTAAGACTGTACCTTTATAATATGTTTCCGCCACGCGCTCAAAACGAATTTTCGACATTAGCTCGTCGTTTAAAATTTGTTTATTATCACAAAACACTCTTTTTCTTTACTGAACACGTTTTTTATACCCTCCACACCAGTGAGGAGAAAGTATATATAAGTTTGTCATTCCGTTTGTAAAATCTGGATTCCACAAAATATGTACAGTCAGTGACAATGCAATGGAAACTTTCAACAAAATATATTTTTGACGACTTGAAGTTCACTACCACAAAATTGGATCATAAAATTGAAAATCTTCATCAATTTGAAAATTTGTATGCTTCATATACATATATATAATATTAATAGGGTAGGCGATTTTTTGTTACCGATTTTTTGTTCTACCGTTTTATCACGCTTTTGACCAAACGTATATTATTTGAGAGGTATTTCTTTTTAGCTGTTCCCCAGATTTACAGATTTTTAAATTGTTTCTTTTATTTTGAGTAAATTGCATTTAAAGTTGCTAAAATTATACATAAGCTATGTGTGTGTTTATTAAATTTGTTAATGTGTTTGTTAATGAGTTTTTCATCTTCATTCACAATAATAATAATAAACCAAAAAGTGTTGGTTTGTGAATTGGCTAAGTTGAAAGTTGCCTAGAAATTGTACTCGAATTTCGAGCGCTGGAATCTGCTAGTTTATTTTAAAAAGAAAAAAATATTAACATAAAATAGCTTAACTTTAGCAAAAATAACAAAACTAAAAAGTACTAATTTTTATGCTGTTGACAAAACATTGGAATCCTTTACTAGACAATAATTGAAAATTTTTCCTCTATTTTTGATATCAATACTTTGTTGGGTATTTTTTAGTAGTGCTTCACAACGCCGAGGCATGGATTTAATTAAATTTTTGATGATATCCATTGAAATTTTTTTCCGCTCTAAATTAACTGTCTCTATGAGATCTGTCTTGTTTGTGAAATTACAATTAGATTTTCTATGAAATTGAGATCTGGTGATTGGGCTGGACATTCCAAATCCCTAACTGCATTAGATTGTAGCTATTCGTTTCCAACTTTGGAGGTGCGTTTTTGGGTCATTGTCATGTTAGAACATCCAGACCAGGGACATTTTTTCCTTCGTAAATGGATACATTACGTCATTTAGAATTTGCCTGTATGCTCTTCCAACTAAGGTGTGTTTTACTACATGAATTGACCAGTACATATATTCCTTACCAAAATTTATGCAGGTCAAAAGATTTTTCTCTGATATCAGTGGTTTCTTTACAGGAAGATAACAACCAAGATCATCCTCAATTGCTCGTCGGGCAACAGTTCGATCATATGTTTTTAGTTTCAGATTGTTAACGACCTCTTTAGGTATTTTTTTTTTTGACATTTTTTAAAATCTCTTGCTATTAAATGAATCTGTCTTTGACTCGTGGTATGGGGCCTGCCGCCTAAATGTTGAGTCGCCAACGTACCTCTTTCACGATATTTCTGGATAATTTTTGAAATTATGGATTCATTCATAGAATATTTCTCACATTATTTATTTTTCTTAAGACCAGCAATAAAATTATTTATTATTCTGGTTCTTAACTCTTCACAAGACTTATTCTTGCCATTATTTTATAATAATTAATTAAAACATTGAAAACTGCAATTGTGTTTAAAAAACAGTTGAAAGAAAATGTCCGAAACCAAACTTATTTAAATAACGGTTCAGATTTTATACATTTTCTTTCACACCGTCTTCTATTTTTATTGCCTTAATAAAATCTGGCGCAGAAGTTTAAAAGTTCCAATGTTTTGCCATCACTAAAAGAATTTTTTTTCGCTTTTCTATTTTTTTTAATTGTAGTTTTTGTAACAAATTTTTTATCTTTCGATAGAGAACACACCAAAGAGTGATTTACGAAAAACTTAATTTAGGGCTAAACATGAAATTATTAAAAAACTAAATTTGCAAAATCAGAATTTTGTAAAAGTTGCCAATGTATTGTCACTTGCTGTATATTCGTGATCCTGGTAATAAGCGGAGTTGATATAGCGATGCCTGACTGCCCTATGTCCGTCTATAGAAATCTCGATCACGCTGGGATTCTAATTTTTAGTGAAAATGATTCATTGATATCCTGAATAGAGTGCTATTTGAAATGGTCAAAATCGTTTCAATAGGTCCAGAGATATTAATGGAAAAGTAC
The DNA here is from genome assembly GCA_963682025.1 of Cordilura impudica. Lineage (NCBI taxonomy): Eukaryota > Metazoa > Arthropoda > Insecta > Diptera > Scathophagidae > Cordilura > Cordilura impudica. The sequence continues at coordinate 34,981,757 of OY821519.1, read as the reverse complement.
AAATAATCTTGAAAAATATAATTTTTCTATGTTGTCGTTCTTATTGTTGTTATTCTAAATTATGTATTAGATATATATCATAGCTGTAATTGATGTTGTTTTTGTTTTCGTCGTGTTTGTAGCATTTGTTAAATGAGTTAGGGAATTCATAAGGTGGACTTAAGTTGTATGTTGTAAAGAAATACAAGACGTCAAATAGTACATATGTGAACAACCTGTCATATTTTTATATACGACAATTTGAAAAAATTGGAATAAAAGCAAAATAATTGTTGTTTTACACAAAAACTTACCTGAAAATTAATATTTCCTTCCATTTTTTTATTTATTTCTACCATTTTGTCACAATATTTACAAGAAAACTACAAAAAAATATTTGGAATATACTACAACAAGAGCTGATTAAATAGTAAACAAAGAACAGCTGATCACATAGTACACCGCAAAACATACCTGCTAATGTTGTGTTGTCGTATAATTTTTTTGTATGGAAAATATCAACAACAATTATACAACTGTTGTATAATTTTAGCACATACGATACATACAATAGTTAAGACACTCGTGTGAATACCCTCAGTGTGTCTGTTTCATTATATTCCTAGTGTCATATTAGTTTAGCCCGGTATGGGCACAGATTTTGTAATTTTATCCCGTAATAAATTAAAAAAAAACCGCCAATATTAAAGAAAAACAAGTTAGAAAATTATAGTCGGTCTAGAACGACTATACGATACCCTATACCATGCGTTTAGAGACCCTATCTCTTAGGCCCAACTAATTGGATATAGAAAATAAGCATAAACCAAATTTGAGTGGCATTGTTATTAATTTTTTTGGCTGCAGATATGAAAAATTTCATATCGGGTGCTATATTTATATGTGGACTAGGTCAAAAAATGGACCAATCCTGACCATATTTGGTATAGTCACTTATATTTTGAAAGAATATACACAAACCAAATTTGAGAAAAATCTGTCCAATATTTTTGGTTTTTTTGATAGATTTAAGTGAAGATCGGGAAGCAGCTCTATATGGGGCCTATGACTAATAATTGTCCTATAGGGATTATTTTTGGACTACTGATTAATGGATATAATAAACACATACAAACCCAATTTGACTGAGATCTATATGACAATTTGGATCTTATGGCAATTTATGTCGATTTCATAGGGGTCTTTTGTATGGGGAGTAGGTCTGAACATGGACCGAATTTCAATAATTTCAATAGCGTTCATATTGTGGCCGATAAAAGGTTATGTACCAAATTTTAACAATATATATGTGCGACCTGCAGTTTGATTACAAGCTTTACATGGACACACAGACGGACGGACGGACGAACGGACATCGTTAAATCGAATCAGATAGTGATTCTGATTCGATCGGTATAATTAAAGATGGGTGTAGGTCAAATATTTTTGGTTGTTACAAACAGCAGCACAAAGTCATTATACCCAAACCACATAGTGGTATAGGGTATAAAAAATTAAATAAGTATTTATATATTTTAATAAAACTTAACCAGATTTTCATAACCAGGCCAATTACGAATATTCTCAAGGAATTTCTTTCCCACGGAAAATACTTTTCTCGAGAAAAAAAAACCTCCAATTATAATTTCCGCGTGAACAAAAAAATTAATAAGTGGCATCATCGAATTTCGAAGCCAGTTGTTTTGCTTATTGACAATTAATTTTATATTTTTTTTTGTGTGTGCAAACGAAATTGGAGGAAATTGGTGTTGTAGAACAACAACAACGAAATGCCTAAAGGATTGCTAGAAGTCAATTGCGGGCTGAAGCTGAAAACACAATCAATGCCTGAATTGGCTCTCATTAAAGTTAACAAAAGTTGAAGTTTGGCCTTATTTGTGGTCTTCAGCCTACAAGATTAATAAAATATTAATTTTTTTTATTTAAATTTTGTTTTATCAAAATACTTCTTACATTTTTATATAAACTCCCGTCTGTTTTGCAAGGGAAATTGTTTGAGGGAAAAAACCAAATTCAAGTGCGTTGAGAATAACTACTTTTTTCACATCGAATTTTTTTCCGAAGGAATTTTTATTCATAATAGGGGAAAAGGGAGAAGTGAAAAATTTCATGCGGAATTTTTGTTTATAATTGGGCTGAACTTATTTTCTTTAGTTGTAAACAATTTTTCTTTTAAGAACAAGTTTTTTCATCTCCAATTTTCTTAATTTAAAATTTTTTACATACAATTTACCATGTTTTGATGAATTCGGGATATTTGTTTTGTAGAAAAACTTTCAGATTAGGAAGTTTAAGCATTTTAAATACGTTTCCTATTGAATGAGTACGTTCAAAGGTTATTCTTTAATATTTCTAATATTTTTCTGTAGAATCACCGCAAATCAGCGCCTCTTAACTACCCAAAAATAGGATATTTACGAAAAATTTTCTGTCCGCCAATATATGTTACTCTCAGCATGTAAAGTTTAATTATTATTTCTATCACCACTTTTTACTTATCTTACTATTAGTATAGGATATATTTTTGAGTCCGCATAAACCGACTTTCAATTCTTAGGTGTTTTTATTGTATTAAATCTACTTTGTATCTTTCAATTAATTCAGATAAAAATGTTTAACAAAGTGTTTTTCTTAATATTTGGACATATTACTGGTATAAGGCAAAACTAAAATTCCCTAGACTTTTAGTCGAAACTAATTTTGAACTTTTTTTTTTTTCATATATTGCAACATTTTTAAGCTATCAAAATATTGCTAAAGGCCAGTTTACACTATCACACTTTGTAATACGATCTGTCAGAAATTCGAGTATTATGAAAAAGTCGTATGATGTAAAAAGCTTTTGTTATGAAATTGACAGTCTGTAGGATTTCATTTTCGAAGTCCGATGGTTTTTGAAACATTTCTAAAAACTTGCCATTTTCATCGGACCAGAGTTGTTTTTTTTTGGTAATATTAAAAAAATGGTAAACAGAAACAAAGAAAGTGAAAATAAAATATAAATTTCAAAATAAATTTGCTTATTATTCTAAACAGTTGTTTTCATAAGACTTGAGTGTTATGGTGTAAATGGCCTAAGTATGCAGAAATAATGTCGGTACGACTTTATGACAGTCCGATGAATTTCATCGGATTTTTATTTCGAAAAATCATACGACTGAGTGGTATCATGTAAATGGGCCTTAAGCCGGCTGCGTTAAAAAAGTATTTCTGTTTGATCTCTTATGAAAGGATCTTAATAATTTACTCTAATAATATGGAAATAATGCAATTTTTCAGATATAAATCATTTATTTCTATAAAAAATTATTGTTTAAAAAACGATAAATTAGAAATTATTATTACTGGTCAGAAAATAAAAGTAATTAACTTTAAATTCAAATTGTATTAGAATTTAATTGTTAAGTATCGGTAACTATATTAAAATAGCAGCCGTATCCAATAGTGGTTACAATATGGAGTTTAAAACCGTTGGAATTTATCACAGATTCGGCACATCTGAGTTTAACACTAGTACTTTCCCTTTATTATTTTTTTAATTGAGGATTTTTAAAAAATTAATTTAATTTGTTTTTTAAATTCTTCAAATGAAAAAATAAACTTTTGGAATATGTCGCAAACAATTATTATTTCAATTTCAATTTCAGAATACAATCACAAAAATTATGATATGCAATAACTTTTTTGTCGCTGTTGAAAAATAAAAAATAAAAACTGGAAAATGAAAAATGAAAAATAAAAAATGAAAAATGATAAACGAAACATGAAAAACGAAGAATAAAAAAAAAAACTGGAAAATGAAAAATGAAAAATAAAAAATGAAAAATGAAAAATAAAAAAAAACGAAAAATAAAAAATGAAAAAAGAAAATTTAAGAATTTAAAACGAAAAATAAAAAATAAAAAATAAAACCAAAAATTAAAAAAGAAAAATAAAAAATGACAAATTAAAAAATAAAAAATTGAAAATGAAAAATGAAAAACGAATAACGAAGAATGAAAAACGAAAAATAAAAAGTGAAATATTAAAAATGAAAAATAAAAAATTAAAAATGAAAAAAGAAACGAAAAATGAAAATAAAAATTAAAAACGAAAAATTAAAAATTGACCAGTTGTTTGCTATAAGTAATACATAGATGACGCTATCTGTTTGATTTAAAAATCTTTAATTACTAGATGTTTACTCATCTACCCTGTGATCGGACTCACATGATTCTTTTTTATCTCTAAATCCGCTGAATTGAGCACCACGACTTAAATCAAAAACCTTACTTCTTTCTAATACTTATTTTCGTTCTTCGTACGACGCATTTCTTTTTCTGAAACTTTCTCTTTTTCAATTGAATAGAATTGTTTGTTTGTTAGTTTTTGTTACATAAAAATGCTGCCAAAATGCTGGTTATTTATCTAATAAATGTAACAAAAAAAAAACCCCCATAAAAGAAATCCAAACAAATGATTAATTTGGTTTGATTATATCTTATTAGATTTTCTATACACATACAATTTGTAATTGTATAACAAATTTCCACTATTTATAACCATAAATAAAAATGGGATGTCCAATAGAAACATTCAGACGGCAAAACAAGATTTCTTATTGTTGGGCAAATTAGAAATGATAACATATAAAATAATACTTAATTGAGATGAAAGTTAGTGTAAGAATTAAGAAATATTTAGTTTATTTAACTACGTTCCAACATCATGAATTTATTACTACTACTATGTCTTCTTAAAGGCAATGGAGCATTGAAGTGCTGTAAAAATATTTACTTAATTATCCATATATTTCAAGTAAGAGAAAAATATAACGCTTAAGGTTGTAATCCAACAAATGTCTTGTCTTTTCTCATTTTGAATATCTCTTAAAGTTTTTCTTAGCAATTGTTTAACTATAGCCCAAAATTGATCAATCGCAACTTTGAACATTGTAAAGGGGTTGCTGTCCAGACGAAAAAATACTGCTTGTGGTTTTAAAAAGTGCAACGCACTCACATTATTGCCTCGTCATCTTCCAGATACAGTCGACACAGAGCCGAAATTTGCAGTGTCCCGTAAAGAACCCTGTATTAAAAAATCATGTGAGTCCGATCACAGGTGATATATGTAAACATCTAGTAATTAAATTTTTTTTTATGGCACTTTTTAAAAATCAAACAGAAAGAGTCATCTACATATGTATAACTTATAGCAATCAACTGCAGGGGCTCTGCTAATATAAAAATATTTACTATTATTTATCATTTCAACCGGTTAATTTTTAATTTTTTGTTTTTTATTTTTCATTGTTCATTTTTTTTTTTATTTTTCGTTTTTAATTTTTTATTTTTCAATTTTCTTTTTTATTTCTAACTTTTTATATTTCATTTCTAATTTTTTATTTTTAATTTTTCATGTTTTATTTTTCATTTTTCATTTTTCATTTATTATTTTTAATTTTTAATTTTTCATTCTTCATTTTTTAAATTTTCATTTTTCGTTTTTCATTTTTCATTTTCCATTTTTCCTTTTTCATTTTTCATTTTTTATTTTTTATTTTTTATTTTTTATTTAACATTTTTCAATTCTTAATTTTTATTTTTCATTTTTAATTTTTCGTTTTTAATTTTTCATTTTTCATATTTCATCTTTTATGTTCCATTTTTGATTTTTCGTTTTTAATTTTTCATTTTTTATTTTTCGTTTTTAATTTTTAATTTTTTATTTTTAATTTTTAGTTTTTAATTTTTAATTTTTAATTTTTAATTTTTAGTTTTTAATTTTTAATTTTTAATTTTTAATTTTTAATTTTTAATTTTTAATTTTTAATTTTTAATTTTTAATTTTTAATTTTTAATTTTTAATTTTTAATTTTTAATTTTTAATTTTTAATTTTTAATTTTTAATTTTTAATTTTTAATTTTTAATTTTTAATTTTTAATTTTTAATTTTTAATTTTTAATTTTTAATTTTTAATTTTTAATTTTTAATTTTTAATTTTTAATTTTTAATTTTTAATTTTTAATTTTTAATTTTTAATTTTTAATTTTTAATTTTTAATTTTTAATTTTTAATTTTTAATTTTTAATTTTTAATTTTTAATTTTTAATTTTTAATTTTTAATTTTTAATTTTTAATTTTTAATTTTTAATTTTTAATTTTTAATTTTTAATTTTTAATTTTTAATTTTTAATTTTTAATTTTTAATTTTTAATTTTTAATTTTTAATTTTTAATTTTTAATTTTTAATTTTTAATTTTTAATTTTTAATTTTTAATTTTTAATTTTTAATTTTTAATTTTTAATTTTTAATTTTTAATTTTTAATTTTTAATTTTTAATTTTTAATTTTTAATTTTTAATTTTTAATTTTTAATTTTTAATTTTTAATTTTTAATTTTTAATTTTTAATTTTTAATTTTTAATTTTTAATTTTTAATTTTTAATTTTTAATTTTTAATTTTTAATTATTAATTTTTAATTTTTAATTTTTAATTTTTAATTTTTAATTTTTAATTTTTAATTTTTAATTTTTAATTTTTAATTTTAAATTTTAAATTTTTAATTTTTAATTTTTAATTTTTAATTTTTAATTTTTAATTTTTAATTTTTAATTTTTAATTTTTAATTTTTAATTTTTAATTTTTAATTTTTAATTTTTAATTTTTAATTTTTAATTTTTAATTGTTAATTTTTAATTTTTAATTTTTAATTTTTAATTTTTAATTTTTAATTTTTAAGTGTTAATTTTTAATTTTTAATTTTTAATTTTTAATTTTTAATTTTTAATTTTTAATTCTCATTTTCAAACAATACCAATCATAACAATTTTTTCACCAATACAGTCATAAGTCACACCGATTTTGTCTTATGTCTTACATGTTACGCTGTTTTTGTGATTGTATTGTGAAATAGATTTTATCCCCCTGCATGTATAGATGTTTACACATCAAAAAGCGTTATCAATAATTTCATTTTAAGTGATTCCAAAGTCTTTTTTTTTAGCCTAATTTACTTCACAATAGGGCCCTGACCTGATCATAAGAATAACGGAGGCCAATCTAGTTTGACTGGGAGTAAAGGATTTCAAAATATTCCAAATATTCCAATTTTTTTTGGGAAAGTCTCTTAAAGAAAGTTCAGGTTTTTAATCAGATTTCTCTTTATGAGGTCTTCCATATCCGGTTTTTGATGTGTAAACATCTATACGGGTAAATTTCTATTTCACAATACAATCACAAAAACAGCGTAACTCATATCGGTGTGAGCTGAAGCAGATAACGCTGTGTGACTTATGATTGTATTGGTGAAAAAATTATGATATAAAATTGTTTTTTTATGCCACTTTTCTAAAAGCGTCATCTATGTATCACTTATATACGTTTATATTAGGATATTTTTAACGTTTTACAGCAAACGGTTGTTGAATTAGCTGAAACAGTTTTTGCTATAAGTGATACATAGATGACGCTTTCTGTTTGATTTTAAAAAATGACATTAAAAAATCTTTAATTACTAGATGTTTACACATCTTCCCTGTGATCGGACTCACATGATTTTTTTTTCGGTGGTTTGGGTATTCCAAAATCGGATGAAAACATCCTTGAACACATTCGGGAAGTACCCTTCGCTAGAAGTTAGATTCGCTTAATAATTGTCCATTTATTTTTTTAATGGTGACCATTTATCGATGTAATAAACACACGCTAACCAAATGCCATCACGATATATATAATAATCCAGAACATAGGGCAATATTGGTCGATACCACAACGCTCTTATGGATTCTAGGTCTGAACATGAACCGATTTCCCCAATTTCAATATGTGATCAACTTATGGTTGAAACAAGCTTATTTAAGAAATTTGAACAAAATATATTTGTATTTCGGATCTGAAGTTAATAAAAATTTTAATGATTGACTTAGGGTTGGTGACTGATAAGGGTTGGTGACTCAAGCTGAAACAGCTTAATAATCTCTCATGCAGAATATAGATCAATTTTTGAAACAAATGAGCCAATATTTCTTGCTTTATTTAAAGTAAAAACATTTGATCTTGAGCCTGATTAATTTGTAATTCAATCATTAAAATGATAGAGATCGAAAATAAGATTTTTGTACAAAATAATAAAGTTAGTAAAAATTATTTTGAAATACGCTATAAATAAAGGAAAATAAAAGAAGAGATAACAACATGATTTCGAAATGTAGCCATAGGCTTTCTTTTTTAATATCTTGTATTCTTTGCAGGAATGCGGGCTATATGTGAGAAATAATAGATAAATTACTTGGCTTCTCTCAATTTAAATTATTCTCGATTTTTTTTTTTTAGAAAAAAGCAATTTTTATTTCACACTAGCTGACCCGGCAAACGTTGTTTAGCCATATAACTTATTTCTATGCATCGCTGTATGGGAGGTGCCACGCTCACTGGTTTGATCTTGACCTCTTTTCACATAACTTCTCACACTCATCATTCGTGAACTCACACGTAGTTTCAAGACTGTCGGGTTTATAGTACTCCAGATAATATTATTTTTTGTATGGGAGGTGCAACACCCACTAACCTAATCCCGCCCATTTTTGGGCTTCAAGATTCTGGCCATCATAGAACTCTATATATATGATGATAATTATGTCATTTAGTTTTTCCATATAGTACTAGGGAAAAAATTCATATTCTTTTAAAATCGATATTTCTCAAAACGTAACGAGCGATTTTCATATTTTTCATCTTTTTGTAAGGGAAAAAATCATATGTTTTTTTAACGATATTTCCTACTTCGATCTTTTTGTAAAATTCAATTAATTTTTTTTTTTTTTTTTGCCATGGCCACTGGTTGGATCACGCCCATTTTTAGCCCGACTTCTCACATTACTAATTTATGTACTACTGCAAAGTTTCAGGATTCTTGCTATCCATAGAGCTCCAGATATGTGATGTTCACGCCCACTTGAAAAACCTATTCCTTCCGGATAGGCAGTTACCTGCTGTAAAATTTTCAAGACGATCGGTCCGGTGGTGTAGTCTCCTATAAAGGACAAACAAACATACATACAAACATACATCCATTTTTATACCCTATACCACTATTTGGTTTGGGTATAATGACTTTGTGCTGCTGTTTGTAACTACCAAAAATATTTGACCTAGACCCATCTTTTATTATACCGATATTTTGATGAAATTTAGTATATAAGCTTTTATCGGCCATAGGATGAACGCTATGGAAATTGGTGAAAATCGGTCTATGTTCAGACCTAGTGCCCATACAAATGACCCCTATGGAACCGACATAAATTGCCAAAAGATCCAAATTATCATATAGATCTCAGTCAAATTGGGTTTGTATGCGTTCATTATATCCATTAATCAGTAGTCCAAAAATAATCCCTATAGAACAATTCTTAGTCATAAGCCCCATATAAAGCTGCTTCCCGATCCTCACTTACATCTATCAAAAAACAAAAATATTTCACAGATTTTTCTCAAATTTGGTTTGTTTATATCTTTTCAAAATATAAGTGACTTTACCAAATATGGTCAGGATCGGTCCATTTTTCGACCTAGTCCCCATATAAATATAGCACCCGATATGAACTTTTTCATATCTGCAACCAAAAAAATTTATAACAATGCCACTCAAAATTGGTTTATGCTTATTTTCTATATCCAATTAGTTGGACTGAAGAGATAGGGTCTCTAAACCATGGTATAGGGTATCGTATAGTCGGTCTAGACCGAATATAATTTTCTTACATGTTGTATATAAGAAGATATCTGCCCATTGATTTTAAGGCAGCGTTTTCATGATTTGCAGTATTTTTATTTATTATTTATATATTCGTATCTTCAGTTACAGATTGGTTGCCTCTAACTCAAGATTTCTGTAGTCGACTCAGAATCACTTTCTGAATCGATTTAGCGATGTCCGTCCGTCCGTCAGTGTGTCCATGTAAACCTTGTAATCAACGAATAGGTCGCAAATATGAATATATTTTGATGAAATTTAGTACATCAGCTTCCATTGGCCATACGATGAACGTTATTGAAATTGGTGAAAATCAGTTTATGTTCAGACCTAGTGCCCATACAAATGACTATGAGATCGACTAAAATTGCCATGGTATCCAAATTATCATATAGATCTCGTAAAAATTGAGTTTGTGTGGTTTTATTACATCCATTAATCAGTAGTCTAAAAATAAACCCTATAGGACAATTCTTAGTCATAGCCCCCGTATAAATTTGATTCCTGATCTTCACTTAAACCTATCAAAAAGAAAAAAAAAATTGCACAGATTTTTCTCAAATTTGGTTTGTATATATTTTTGGAAAATAGAAGTGACTTCACCAAATATGGTCAGAAACGGTACATTTTTCGATCTAGTCTCCATATAAAAATTGCATCCGATATGAAGTTTTTCAAATCTGCACGTAAAAAATTAATATAAATTCCACTCAGATTTGGTTAATGCTTCTTTTTTATACCAAATTAATTGGCCCCAAGACTAATTCTCCACACGCATGGTAAATTTCTGACTTGTTTAAATTTGAATTTTGTTAGAAAAAAAAAATTTTATTTAATATTTCTGCCCATTGATTTTAAGACAGCGTTAGCATGATATGTTGTACATAGTGTAGATAGTGAAACTCCTAACGAAAAACAAAACAAAAGAAACAAGTAAGAAAATTATAGTCGTTCTAGCCCGACTATACGATACCCTATACCATGGTTTAGAGACCCTATCTCTTAGTACCAACTAATTGGATATAGAAAATAAGCATAAACCAAATTTGAGAGCCATTATTATTAATTATTTTGGCTGCAGATATGAAAAAGTTCATATCAGATGCTAGATTTATATAGGGACTAGGTCGAAAAATGGACGAATCCTGACCATATTTGTAAAGTTACTTATATTTTGAAAAACTATAAACAAACTAATTTTGAGAAAAATCTGTGCAATATTTTTGCTTTTTGATAGATTTAAGTGAAGATCGGGTAGCAGTTCTATATGGGGCCTATGACTAAGAATTGTCCTATAGAGATTATTTTTGGACTACTGATTAATGGATATAATAAACACATACAAACCCAATTTAACTGAGATCTATATGATAATTTGGATCTAATCTAATATATGTCGATTTCATAGGGGTCATTTGTATGGGGACTAGGTCTGAACATGGACCGAATTTCACCAATTTCAATAGCGTTCATCCTATGGCCGGTAAAAGCTTACGTACCAAATTTCATCCAAATATATTCATATTTTCGACCTGTAGTTTGATTACAAGGTTTTCGTGGACACACAGACGGACGGACGGATGGACGGACATCGCTAAATCGACTCAGAAAGTGATTCTGAGTCGATCGGTATAATAAAGGAAGGGTCTAGGTCAAATATTTTTGGTAGTTACAAACAGCAGCACAAAGTTGTTATACCCAAACCACATAGGGGTATCTATAATATTAATAGGCTAGGCGATTTCTTGTGACTGATGTTTTGTTCTACCGTTTTATCCCGATTTTGACCAAACATATATTATTTGAAAGGTATTTCTTTTTAGCCGATTTGCAGATTTACAGATTTTTAAATTTTTTCCTTTATTTTGAGTAAATTGCATTTAAAGTTGCTACTAACACATACATAAAAATAAAATTATACAATGCTATGTATGTGTTTATTGAATTTGTTAATGTGTTTGTAATAAAAATGAGTTTGTTATTTTGTGTTGATTTGTGAATTGGCTATAATTGTTTAGCATACTTTTATTTAATGAAAAAATAAAATTTCCTAGAATTTGAGCTCGAATTTCGAGGGCTGGAATCTGCTGTAGGGTATAAATAGTCTTACTTACAGTGCAGACTTTTTTTTAATTTTTTATTGTCTAGTGTAAGTAATTAATTTAATTTAACAATCGATAACTTCAAATTATCATTTGAATTTCCGTGACAACTTTAGTGAACACCAAAAAGAATAAACTAGAAACCATCAACAAAAATAAATTCAACAAAATATTGCTGAGAGTTGTAGTAGAGGTTGAGCTAGTGTACTACAAGAAAAATTTAATTAACTATAATTCTAAAGAAATCTCATTAAAAAATCATAAAATATTTAATAACATCGTGGACATAAAGTTTTAAAATCCTAAAACAAAATTTTATTACTCGTTTTATTCATTATACAAGAGAAACATGACCATAAACAATTAGTAAATTATAACTTTCAATTGCATAATTCACAAAAAAAAAAACACGCACACAAGGTATGTACTGTCTCTAAAGTCTCATGCACGTATTGTTTCTTTATAATAAACAAAAAAAAATAATGTTCTAACTCAATCCGTATTGTATGGCGAACCTTTTCTCGTACATACTCTCAGCTACTTAATACTTTTTAAATGAAAAGTCGCCCAATAGGTACACCAAAATGATTATATGCCATATATCTACCTAGTATGGTATAAAATAAACATATCTGACTTTTTGTTTGAATATTTTCCAAAGTACGTACCCTTTGAACATGTAGTAAGTTTATCATCTTCTTTGTAACACATTAAATATTGCTTCTAGAGCCTAGGGTCTGGTAGAAGTACCAGGAATTTCTTTTTTATTATTTTTTTGGTAAGAATCAACAAATACTATTTGAAAATAATCTGGTACTTTTCATAGATATTTATGAAAACTAGCAGATTCCAGCGCTCGAAATTCGAGTGCAATTTCTAGGCAATTTTATTTCTTAATTTAGCTAATTCACAAACCAACAATTTTTTGGTTTATTATTATTGTGAATTAACAAACACATTAGCAAATTTAATAAACACACACATAGCATATGTTAGTAGGAACTTTAAATGCAATTTACTCAAAATAAAGGAAAAAATTTAAAAATCTGTAAATCTGGTGAACAGATAAAAAGAAATACCTTTCAAATAATATACGCTTGATACAAATCGGGATAAAATGGTAGAACAAAACATCGGTAACAAGAAATCACGTCAGCCTATTAATATTATAGATACGTAAAATTTTTTGCAAAAACATGTGGCAAAAGATTACATTCCTAAAATATTAAAGTAGTCGTATTAAAAATGTAGCATTGGCGGGTGGCTCGATAAAGATCAGATATTTAAGAATTTGTATGATCAACTTCATTCATAGATTACTTATTTAAAATCTAAGCTATTGTGACCGAATGGCCGATCCTTTTATTTGTATTTAATTTGACTACCCTTCAATTTTAGCCGGAATATATTACGTATTTGGTTATTTTCGCAGCTTCAGGTAATAAAAATTCGTATCAAGTTTCTCTGAAAATTTCAAATCAAACTTCACAACATAATTTTTGTCTGAATGCTTTAAAACTTTATAGGAGAAGTCTATGAATATGTTCCAAAAAGGACAACTAATTTTCAAAGTATTATTTTACATTGTCCTACGATGACTCTTTTATGTAGTGTCAAAAAAAATCATGTGATCCGATCACAGGGGATGTGTAAACATCTAATAATTAAAGATTTTTTTATGTCACTTTTTAAAATCAAACAGAAAGCGCCATCTATAGCAAAAACTGTTTCAGCAAATTCAACAACCCTTTGCTGTAAAACGTTAAAAATATCCCAATATAAACGTATATAAGTGATACATAGATGACGCTTTTAAAAAAGTGTCATAAAAAAACAATTTTATATCATAATTTTTTCACCTGTACAATCATAAGTCACACATCGATTTGTATTACAGCTCACACCGATTTGTGTTACGCTGTTTTTGTGATTGTATTGTGAAATAGAAATTTAGCCCCCTGCGCGTATAGATGTTTACTTCTCAAAAAAATTTTTTAAATATAAATTCAATAACAATCTTTTCGAAGACTCAAATCTTACCACTATAATGTCGATGTTTACTTATCGTGATTTTGATAATATTGATATCTTGGCTTTGGGATATGATCTTTGCTCTACTCCATGGGATCAAATTTTCTATTCACCGACTGTTGGAGAACAACTGTCATTTCTTAATGGTAAAATTTTAGGAATTTACAACAAACATGTCCTCATCAAAACGAAACGTGTTAAAAATGGAGATAGACCTTGGTTTACAATGGAAACCAAGATGCTAATAGAGCACCGTGATAATTTGTATCAGAAGTGGAAAAGTTACAGAATATCAGAATATCATGACGAATATAATATGGCTAGGAAAGCGGGTTGTTTCCAAAATAAGGCATGATTAGTCCTCTTATTATTTTAACAAATTTAATACAGCTATTGGAAGTAAAAAAAAAAACCTGGAAACAAATACGCGAAATTGGAACAAATAAGACAATTAATCAATCAATGAATGTTGACATTAATGCGCTAAATGAAGCTTTTGTAAATAATCCTCTACCAGCCGTAAATAACGAATTCTATGATGATGGTCCATCCAACAATCCAAACATTCCAAAATTTAACTTTCAATGTGTAACACTAACAGAAGTAGTTGAAAGTTTCATTTAATTCGAATGCAGTGGGCCTTGATAATATACACTCCAGATCTATAAAAATGATTTTACCATGGATTGTCCATTTCATAATGTACTTGTTTAACTCCATAATCACTACTAGCATCTTTCCAATGGAGTGGAAACATGCCAAAATTATACCAGTACCAACAAGTAAGAAAATTATAGTCGGTCTAGACCGACTATACGATACCCTATACCATGCGTTTAGAAACCCTATCTCTTAGGCCCAACTAACTGGACATTGAAAATAAGCAAAAACCAAATTTGAGTGGGATTTTTATTAATTTTTTTGGCTGCAGATATGAAAAAGTTCATATCGGATGCTATATGTATAAAGGGACTAGGTCCAAAAATGGACCGATCCTGATCATGTTTGGTAAAGTCTCTTGTATTTTGCAAAAATATGTACAAACAAAATTTGAGAAGAATCAGTGCAATATTTTTGTTTTTTAATAGATTTAAGTGAAGATCGGGAAGCAGCTCTATATGGGGTCACAGGGATCATTTTTGGACTACTCATTAGTGGATGTAATGAACGCATACAAACCCAATTTGAGTAAGATCTATATGACAATTTGGATCTTATGGCAATTTATGTCGATTTCATATGGGTAATTTGTATGGGGGCTAGGTCTGAACATGGACCGATTCTCACCAATTTCAATAGCGTTCATCCCATGGCCGATAAAAGCTTATATACCAAATTTCGTCAAAATATATTCATATTTGCGACCTGCAGTTTGATTACAAGCTTTACATGGACACACAGACGGACGGACGGACGGACGGACATTGTTAAATCAACTCAGAAAGTGATTCTGATTCGATCGGTATAATTAAAGATGGGTCTAGGTCAAATATTTTTGGTTGTTACAAACAGCAGCACAAAGTCATTATACCCAAACCACATAGTGGTATAGGGTATAAAAACGGTTAACGAATACCGCCCGATTGCAATTCTTCCATATCTCACAGACAGATCTTTAGGTATTTAAACGACAACAACTTACTTACAGAACGTCAATCCGGTTTCAGACCCCAAAATAGCTGTATAAAAGCTTTATCTGATGTAGTTGAGGAGATAAGAAGCAACATGGATGATGGTAAAATATCTTTTTTGGTTTTATTGGACCTCTCAAAGGCATTTGACACGGTGCACCACTCAATTTTATTCCTCAAACTGAAGAAGTTTTCTGCATTAGTAGTTAGACATTTCTCATAAACAGATCACAGTCTGTTGCTTATGGTAGCTCCATCTCAAACTCACTGCAAATTATAAGAGGGGTACCACAGGGCTCGATACTTGGACCTTGCCAAAGATCTTCCAAAACAAATTAAATTCTCTAAGGTTCACATGTACGCTGATGACATTCAGCTATATTTAAGTAGTACCAAAGATTCAATTATTTCCAAAACTCAAGAACTAAATTATGATCTCAAACGAATTCTAAATTGGGCAACGCCAAATGGCCTACGACTTAATCCAAATAAATCTAAGTGTATTATAATAATAAGTAATGAATTTGGAGAATGAGATAAATGTCTTCCTTGGGGGCTCTAAAATTAGCATCGTGGACTCTGTAAAAAATCTCGGTGCTGTGCTTAATGGAACTTTGACTTGGTCAGATCATATTAATCAATCATGTGGCAGAATTTATAGTATGTTAAGAAGCTTATGGTTAACACAGCACTATACTCCACCGAAAATAAGATTGCTACTTGCTAAAACATATCTTTTACCAACATTACTATATGCATCTGAGGTTTTCACAGGTTGCAACTCTAGAGATAACAGGAAACTAACTGTAACTTTCAATAACAATTATTCGCTATATCTTTGGAGTAAGAAAATTTTATAATGTATCCCAATACTCGTGTCATGTCTTACACATGTCTTTTGACAACTATATTAAATTCAAGAACATTATATTTATACATAAAATTAATATAACAAAGGCTCCAAAATATATTTTTGAATGATTAATAAAACGAAAAGAATGGAACTGCAAAATAAAAAGATTGGAAAATAGTTTCATCGGTGGAACATAGGGCGTTGTTGCATCACGAATTTGGTCCTGGTTTCTTTCCCTATGGAAGTGCATCGAATGCAACGACGTCGCGAGGTGCCTTCATTGGGTAAATGGTTGGCAATATTCGAAAGCTCCTTCTTCGGACGCTTAGAAGGCCGACCGCCTGCCCTACGAGTTTTAAGTCCTTTGTGCTTCACTCTCTCCGTTATAAGCGACTCAGCCAGGGGAAGTATAGATTAAATTAGTGGCAACTTACGCGCAAGATAGATTCGTTGCCCAATGAAGTGTTATTGCTCCAATAATCAGCTATAGCTGGAACGTGGTTGTAGTGCATAATTAATGACACTCCAATGAAGATCATAATTTCATATTCATCCGTTAAATTGCGTTTCGAATTTTTCACCCTGTTTAGCTTAATTAGCCTCTGATTAGTGCATTCGGCAACGCGAATGTACAAATCCTTCCGGAAAACTTCATACTCAATATCCGTAGGCGTCAAATCTAATAATACTTCTGCATCTCTGTCGGCAGGCATTGTATATTTTGGCAAAAATGTATTGTTTTCGTTACATATAGACCAGTAACAAATAGCTTGTTTAGTAGCTGCTTCAGGTGCATTCTCACCACCGTCAGCAACATTAGTATCAAGTGTAATAGCAATCAATAGCAATCTCATTACCTGCAGCAGCAGCAGTACCAAGTGTAACAGCATCAACAGGGGCAACATCTTCACCGGATTCATCGCTTGAATCGGTTATATTATCTTCTTCTTCGTCATCTGATGGAGTATAGTTGGATCCGGAGTCACTGAAGTCAGTACCATCATTTTCGCGTTCATCGTCCTCTAACAAGATTCGCAGATTTGCTTATCCGTTAATCTCTTCCTTGCCATCTTCAAAAACAAAAAACCTAAATTGGATTCGTAACGTTATATTGGGATAATAAATCCCACTCAAAAATCCTATTGGGACAATATGTCCCATTAAAAAAAAATCATTCTAACACCTTACCGTTTGAAATTTTTTTGCTGCTAAATGTTAAAAACAATATTCCACTTCTTACTTTATTTTATTTTAAAGAATTGGGAATAAAAACACAAAAAATTAGGCTTTATTGATAAAAGTATGAGGCTATCAGCGAAAAACACGTGCTCTCACATAAAAAAATTGTGTATAAATGACGTTTCGGTATAATTCACCACAAAGTTTATTAAATTACACCACAGATAATGCTTCAACCTTTTTTGGGATACATTAGACATAAGAATATAAAAGGTAAAAAAAAGTTATGATGTAAAGAACATTGCTGGGACATATGATCCCAGTAGGGGCGAAAGGGTTAAGGATCGCAAGATCTTCCAGAGAAAATCGAATAATTCAATTTAAATACCAGGACCATGCCTCTGAATATAAATTTTTATACCCTAAACCACTAGGTGGTTTGGGTATAGTGACTTTGTGCTGCTGTTTGTAACTACCAAAAATATTTGACCTAGATCCATCTTTTATTATACCGATCGACTCAGAATCACTTTCTGAGTCGATTTAGCGATGTCCGTCCGTCGTCCGTCCGTCTGTATGTCCATGTAAACCTTGTAATCAAACTACAGATATGAAAATATTTTGATGAAATTCGGTATATAAGCTTCTATCGGCCATAGGATGAACGCTATTGAAACTGGTGAAATTCGGTCCATGTTCAGACCTAGTCCCCATACAAATGACACCTATGAAATCGACATGAATTGTCATAACATCCAAATTATCATATAGATCTCAGTCAAATTCGGTTTGTAAGTGTTTATTATATCCATTAATTAGTAGTCCAAAAATAATGCCTATCGGACAATTCTTAGTCATAGTTTCCCGATCTTTACTTAAATCTATTAAAAAACAAAAATATTGCACAGATTTTTCTCAAATTTGGTTTGTATATATTTTTTAACAATATAAGTGACTTTGCCTAATATGGTTATGATGGGTTTATTTTTCGACCAAGTCCCCATATAAATATAGCATCCGATATGAACTTTTTCATATCTGCAGCCAAAAAAATTAGAAACAATGCCACTCAAATTTGGTTTGTGCTTATTTTCTATATCGAATTAGTTGGACTATGGTATTGGGTATCGTATAGTCGGTCGAGACCGACTATAATTTTCTTACTTGTTTATTCTAAGTATTCGTCTCTGGAACCAACTTCCTAATGTTATGCAAAATACATGCAACGAAATAGGGTTTAGAAAATTACTATATCAATACTTTAATTGATTTTATTTGATTTTGTAATGTTTTTCAACTGTAATTTATAATATTTTAAATTTAGATTAAGAGCTACTGATGGTAAATATAATGAATAACTTATCTGATTCCATTGCTGTAATTTATAAAAATAATAAATAAATACAAATATAAATAACGTAATATTTTCAGACAGATTGCAATTATGTAATACTATAAGTAATATGCAATTTTTGATTATGTTTTTATTGGTGCGAGGTAGAGATAAAGAGAGCATATATTTCTAAAATTCGTAACTACTCTACATTCTCAATCAGAAGCTTTCGTAAAAAAAAATCATGTGACTCCGATCACAGGAGAGATGTATAAACATGAGTAATTAAAGTTTTTTTTATGGCACTTTTTTAAAATTAAACAGAAAGCGTTATCTATGTATCACTTATAGCAATCAAATACAGGAGCTCTGCTAATATAAAAATAATTAATATTATTTATTATTTCAACCGGTTAATTTTTAATTTTTCGTTTTTTATTTTATATTTTTCATTTTTAGTTTTTCGTCTTTCATTTTTCATTTTCTATTTTTTATTTTTCATTTGTCATTTTTTCATTTTTCATTTTTTATTTTTTATTTTTTATTTTTCAGTTTTTATTTTTCATTTTTTATTTTTCATTTTGTATTTTTCATTTTTCGTTTTGCGTTTTTCATTTTTCATTTTTTATTTTTTATTTTTTATTTTTCATTTTTTATTTTTTATTTTTTATTTTTTATTTTTCATTTTTCATTTTTTATTTTTCATTTTTTATTTTTCAATTTTTATTTTTCATTTTTATTTTTATTTTTATTTTTTATTTTTCATTTCTATTTGTCATTTTTTATTTTTCATTTTTCATTTCTTATTTTTCCTTTTTCAATTTTATTTTTAATTTTTTATTTTTCATTTTTTATTTTTCATTTTGTATATTGGATTTTCAAACAGGTTATTACATATTATAATTTTTTCACCAATACAATCATAATTCACACCGATTTTTTCTTACGCTTACATGTTACGCTATTTTTGTGACTGTATTGTGAAATAGAAATTTACCCCGCTGCACGTATAGATGTTTACACATCAAAAATCATATGAGTCCGATCACAGGGGCGATGTGTAAACATCTAGGAATTAAAGTTTTTTTTATGGCACTTCTTTAAAACTAAACAGAAAGCGTTTTCTATGTATCACTTATAGCAATCAACTGCAGGAGCTCTGCTAATATGAAAATAATTATTATTTATTATTTTAACCGGTTAATTTTTAATTTTTCCTTTTTTATGTTATATTTTTAATTTTTTGTCTTTCATTTTCCATTTTTTATTTTTCATTTTTCATTTTTTATTTTTCATTTTTCATTTTTTATTTTTCATTTTTTATTTTTCATTTTTTATTTTTCATTTTTTATTCTTCATTTTGTATTTTTTATTTTTAATTTTTTATTTTTAATTTTTATTTCTCATTTTTTATTTTTCATTTCTTATTTTTCCTTTTTCATTTTTTATTTTTCATTTCTTATTTTAATTTTTTATTTTTCATTTTGCATTTTGCATTTTCATATCATAATTTGTTCACCAATACAATCATAAGTCACACCGATTTTTTCTTACGCTTACATGTTACGCTGATATTTTTTTAAGCTCACATGTTACGCTGTTTTTGTGATTGTATTGTGAAATATAAATTTACGCCCCTGCGCGTATAGATGTTTACACATCAAAATACTTCATGATTTCGGAAACAGTTTATTTTTTTAAATATGCTATTTTCCAATTTTGCAATTGCAACTAAGTTTTAACTGAGCATTCTTGCTGACAATAACTCTGATTAAAACAAATTAAGCTTTAAAAACATTATTCGAATTGCATCTTAAAATTTATTATTAAACACAAAATTTTTTTTTTAAATCCTCAAGGTTATTTTTTTATTTTTTAGTAATTAAACTAAGCAGTTAATCAAGCCATTCTTGGAAATATAAATATTTTTAAGATTAGTGACAAAAGTATAACTTAGGTAATTTAACATATTTTTAAAATGGATTTCAAAGGAAAGCAAATACATTTGTAAATTTAAATCTTTCTTTTTCATTTTAACAAGGAAGTTTTTATTGACTTAACAAAATTACTTTTGACGTTGTTTATACAAGTTCTTAGATGATTTTTTTGTGTTAAAACACTTCTATGCTTCTATGAGATAAAGAAAACTGCTAGATACACTTACAACATATAATATCATTGTAAAACTTTGATGAAAATTGATCTGAAACTTTTTCAATGCTCTTTAAAAAGCTAAATAAAATTTTTCTATGTGACGAAGTTATTTTTGTTAAGTGTATTATAAATGTAATTAAAAGTCAGTAAGTTTGTACGTTTGTTAGACATTGTGACCTACCTTTGAATTACCTGTACGTCATTCATGTCTTATGTCAAGTTACACAAGAGAAAAAAAAATCAAATTTTCCAACATTTCAATGGCTGTGTACGGTGGTGTGTTTGTTGTGTGAAATGCTAATCCTGTCAGAGTCCATGAATTCATTTCCTATATCTGTTAAAGGGTTTTTTCATTACGTACATACATACATAACACGTATCTTCTTGGTATTGTATTCAAACATGTACATTTTTACTACCGTGTGTTATGGTTTGAATCCCTTGTTTCTTTTTTTCTTATGATAGCAATTTTCTACTTGTTACATGTCTTTTGTTTTCTCAATATTAATCCATTTATTATCTTTTTTTACCTTTTGTATTATATATTTTTTTTTTGTGTAAACATGAGGTTTGACTTATCTTTAATAAAAATCTAAGTTGCTGCTCTTTTTCATTAAAAATGTCTTTACATTTATCTTCATTGATTATGGAAAAATTATTAAGATAAACTAAGAAAATTACAATAAATTTTATTAATTATACAAAATAATTAATTTATAGGAGCCATTCCATTTCAATCACTCAACCCGACCACTTTAGATTTCAATGCAGCTATAATTAAGAATATACTTTTAAATTTTTTTGCCTTATTGGATTTTAATTTAATTAATAAAAAAAAAATTTTAAAAATCATTATATTTTTGACTTGCATAAACCTTTTCATCTTAAATTTCTTAAAGTTCTAATAAGAGATAGGTGAGTGTTAACTCCTGATTCCATTGAGATGCCACTAAAAAGTTAAAGTCTGTAATTTATCTATATATAAAAAAATGTTTTATGTATCTTAAAAATATCATGTGCAGGATACTTCTCATAACTACGAAGAGAAAAGAATATAGGAGATTAGCTATTGCGAAACTCGAAGAACCAGCTTTACGAACCACTATAAAAGAACGTATAAATCAGGAACTGAATAACATTAATAGAGAAGACGTTGAGAATATGTGGAACTCTGTTAAAGATAACATCTGTAGCAGACAATACCCTGGGAAACAGCGAAAGATCTCTAAGAAAAGAAATAATGAAACTATTGGAAGATAAATTCAAATATAAAGATTCCGGAGACCGGAATAGTCAATGTCAATGTCGCTATTACAGAAAAGACGATCATTTGGAACGAGTATATTAGACAACTATTTACTGAGAGCAGACGATCAGGCTACGAAACGAAGTCACAACAACCACTTATAGGAATTTCGATCACAGAGTTGTGGAGTCAGCAATAGTGTCTGTGAGAAACAAAAATGCATGTGGCTCTGATTAGATTCCGTCTGAAATACTGATAATATCTTCTAACAGAGTTTTTTAACCTTATTTACGACACGGGTAAATTTCAAAAAGATTGGCTTAAATCATCCTTTATAACCGTTCCTCAGAAAAGCCGCGCAAAACATTGTAATAATTATAGACTTTTCACTCTAATGAGTCACGCGCTCAAAATATTCCTCAGAATAATTCACTCCAGACTATGTGAGAAATGTGAAAAGGTAATGGGTGTGCCCGTGAATTACTATTTCTATACAGTTAGTGGTACTGAAATTCAGAAATGTACAGAGGGACGTTTCCTTATACTTCGTTGATTACGAAAAAGCTTTCAGTCCGGGCAAGCATGATAAATTGATGGAAATTCTTATGTGAATCTACATAGAAAACGAAGAAAACAAATGTTTTAGAAGCCTGTAAATTAATGTTAACGGAGACCTGACAGAAAGTATCTTAGTTTCCAAAGGAGTCCGCCAAGGCTGCATACTGTCCCCATTATTATTTAATATCAACTCCGAAAGAATCTTCCAGGAATCTAACAGCAACGTTCGAAAAGGTAAATTTTATTATTTTATTTATTTCTTTTTTTAAGTTTTTATGGCATTCGAATCTCATGGTACGATTTTCAAAAATGGTCCATGGTTTTGGCTTTAATTTATTCCGATCTTTCGAGACTTGTAACCGATATTTCCTGTCTTTTTGTTTTTATATTATTATATTATAATTATTCCTCGCTAATACAACTGCCTTAAAAATTAAATATTTTTTAAATCCAATAATTTAAAAACACTAAATTTTAATTTTTGACGAATTTTCTTCACAAAATTTTAAAAATTTTTTACAACGCTCTAGTTAATTGAGAGCAATTTTTTTTTTAAATAAACCAACACTCAGGGGATGTCCCCTATAAATAAGCAATTTGTTAATTTCTGGAAAACAAGTTATGGGAAGGAGGAGAGAGGAAGTAGTGTTTGCGGATATTTCACTTATATTTTATTAGATTATAACTGTCAGGAAAGACCTGTGCGGGGAGTTTATTCCACATACGACTAGTTCGACTGTAATGCATTGTGCGGTCAACTGGACAATAGACTACAAACGGATGTGATCTACCAGAGAAGGGGATAGAGCGAACCGAAACTCGGGCACTTGGAAAAAGTTCGCTAATCTCAGAACAACATTTCTATAGAACAGTGCTACACAACCCACATTCCGACGATATTCCTATGAGTCAATAGAGTTGAGCATCAACGCCCGCCTTTGCACACGGTCCAGTATCTCCAAAATAGACTTTGAAGCTCCTGCCCATATATGGGAATTATATTCCATTTTCGGTCGGATGTGAGTGGTATAGATTTTAAGAAGATCAGAAGGAGTGAAGTAATTTTTACACCGTGTTATAAAACCAAGACACTTGAATGCTTCTTTCAACACTTGAAAAACATGCTCTCGTTCCAACGAACATCACATTGAATTCTAATGCCTAGAACATCAAAAGTATCCGATTCCTCAATACCTATACCACCCATATATACAGGTGACATTGTTGGTTCCATGGTCCTATGGTTCAGCATGAAACATTGAGTCTTCAGCTTTACCCCACTCAGACATTCTTAACAGGTCTTGATTGAGTGCGTCATTCATTGTCTGATTTTTGCCCCCCAACCTCCAAGAGGCTTGGCCCAAATGCTGCCGCTATTGATCAGAAAACAATATGATGTCCCCTATTACTGCTGTGCACTTTGTTAATATCAGGAAAATATGTTATGGGTAGGGGAAAGAGGGAGTAGAGTTTGTGGATATTTGACTTATATTTATCTATATTGGAACTGACAGGAAATACCTCAGTGGGAAGATCATTCCACATAAGGCTTATGCGGTTAATAAACGAATTTTCGCGGTAATCCATTGTGCGATATACTGTACAATAGACGACAAATGGATGCGATCTACTAGATCAGTGGATGATGTGAAGAAAAACGTGGGTTCCTGGGATGAGTTCACTTATCTCAGCAGAACACTTCCCATTGTAATATACATAATACAGTGTAACACAACCAACATTCCGACGATACCCGAATGTGTCAATTGAATTGGTTACCCCACTGTCATTGATAAGCACCAACACCCTTCTTTCGACAAGGTCCTGAAACCTCAAAATAGAAGATGAAGCTCTGCCCAGACATGGGAGTTGTTGGGAGAAGATAAGATGATGTGAAGTAGTTCTTATACCTATTTAGGAAACCTGCGCACTTAAAAGCTTCATTCGAGCATAATTTTCATGCTCAGCATATCAAGAGCGTCTAATTCCTCAATATCTACACCACCACCCATGGGTATAGACGACACTGACGACATCATGACCCGTCTATGGGCCAATAAACAACATTGGGTCTTACGAGCATCGACCCTATGTACTCGACCCTACTCAGAGATTGAGTTTTTCATTCATTATATTGCCTCATGTTCCCAATCTCCTTGGGCTTGGCATTTGATCGAATATGAATAACTAATATTGCTGTCGTCAAAAGAGTAGATAGGATTGGAAGTTTAACATAAAAGGTCACTAAAAAATAGGGAAAAGTGAAGGAGAAAGAACGAGCCTTGCAGTACCCCTGCGTTTAACTGAAACTCTTTGAGACCCCATCTAAAGAAACACGTATAGTGCGATCTATGAGAGAACTAGATATAAATCGAGAGAAATCATTAACAACACTAGAAATCAGTTGTATGACACACCCGATCGCATGCCTTGAATATATTTATACCAACAAACTTACTTTCACTGAATCGGTGAATAGACTGACTCCAACGTTCCGAAAGAAGCGCCATTCGGTCACCCGTAAAACGACTTTTACAAAAGCCATATAGCTTTTTTTTTGTTAAGCAACAAGTTGGTCTCCAAATAGTTTACATGATGGTAATTCATCATGCTCTCCATTACCTTTGAAAGGGCAGTGATTTTCAGTGCTGTTAGCTGCACCCATTTTTTGGTGAGAATCTTCTAATAGAAGGGAAGCAATTAAAATGTTTGCCAATGGAAGCGATAGCGTCAAAGAACACTGTTTCAGTACCAGTGCTGAAAAATAACATCCACGCAAAAAGACCGTCCAAAGAACTGAAAAATATCCTAAACTACTGATCCGCATTTGGATCATCTCCAATGGACTTACAGCAGGATTTTCCTGGTATGGAGTTGTATTTTACGGATAATTCTAAGAAGTGGTCGCTTATGATGTCATGGTAGGAAGCAATGCTGTGGAGTTGGAGTCGTAGTCGCGATGTGCATACCGGAGTCGGAGCACCTACAAAAACTCGCTACTCCAACTCCATGTTTTCAATGTATTGCACATGCATGAAAATTTCAAAGAATTTTTCAAATATGTTCTAAAAAAAATTCTTCGAAATTGGCGATGTAATAATTTATAGATCACTATGAATAAGTAGATTTTAATTTATTTTCTGAGTAACTACATTCAAGTACTTAAATCAAATAATATAAAAGTGTCTCATAATTTAAATTATTTGGTATTTTATGTACAAGGGCAAAAATCAAAATACCAATGACTGATGCGGAATAGGAAGAAGTAGCAAAACTTGAATGTCTTCTTCGTCATCCTTATACCACAACCAAACTTTTTAAGCTGCATATTCAACTGATAGTATGCTTTACAACGAGTGGTGTAACCTTATTTTCGGTTTTTCTAAAACTAATAGTTATATTGGAGAATACAATGATATCTTACTAGCGGGTATGCATATACGTCGATCCTATGGTCCTAGTGTTACTAAACGACTAACGTCAGATTAGACCAAATATGCTTATATGAATTAGCCATTATAAGTATGAAAGGTGTGCAGTTGCAAGATGAACAAATATAATTCCTGAGGCCGTTGTGGAAAATGATTTTGGAAAATATTTAGACGAGCAGGAGCAGTCCAAACGTTGTCGCTGAAATTTAGTTGAAAGTAGCGGAAACACAGAAGCTCCAGCAGTCTTAGCTAAATTTAGGATGGTGTTTATCGGGCATTAAAGGAGGTAGAGAAATTTTACCGTTCTTCAAATTTAGCAATAAATGATGAAATTCCAGGGTACCCTGAGATTATCCAGGATACTGCTCTATAAAAAACATATGTTTTTTACTGAGTGACGTTTTAAAAAAATAAACTTATTGTGTAATGAACTTATGTGATAAGAATTTTTGCATTATTTAATAATGGATGTTTCCTCCATAATTCGGATAACTTCATAAGTTCTATTTGGTAGGGAATCGTGGAGTTTCTTGATATAACTTCGCGAAATGCAAGACCAGCCGTATTTAATCGCTTCAATCAATTCGTTTATATCCGAATACTGCTTCCCTGACTCATGCACTTTAAATTGTGTTTATGTCAGGAAAGTATGGTGAACAGTTCAGCAACTCCATATTTTGAAGTTCAATCCAAGATTTGAAGAAGCTAGCATTGTGGTTTGGGTTTATTATCTTGTTGAAATTTCCACTCCATGCCGTCTAATAGTTCAACTTCCTCCTGATAAGCCTTTTCCAGCACGATTTTGATGATGTCGGGTTCATGGCTCCCCATACTATGACCCCACCCTTCCGGCTGTGCAAAAGGTTTAGCACATGTTCCTCCTTGCGCAGATTGTGGAAGTAATAATTATAGCCATCGGGGCTTTCCAAATAAAATTTCTTTTCATCCGAAAATATTACACTATACCATTCCTTACTCCACGTCAAGTTGGCACGACAAAAGTTAAGACTATGCTCCTTACGGAGTGTATTAAGTGGAGGTTTCTTCTTTAATTTTAAGCATTGCAGATGTGCTGCACTGGCAATTACCTGCTTTACAGTTGAGATGATTGCATTTGCATCGGATTTTTCTCTAATTTTAGCAACAGAACCGTGTGAATTTGAAGCATGTCTGATAATAGCTCTCTTATCAGTAGCCGTAAGTACAGTCTTCGTTCGCCCTTCCATGTTTGTTGCATAAATGACAGTGTCGCGTAAAAATGACAATATAACTTTTCGGCTTCTATTAATTTTTTCCGATATTTTGTGAATTGGTAATCCACACAAAAAACGCAATTTTCGACCTTACCCTCTTTGAATTGTACAAAAATTAGGATGAATGTTCTACAGTACTAAACTAATATAAATTCAAAAATTTAGGGTTTCTAGCTTTTGTGGTTCCCGAAATATGGCGCCTCGAAAAGTAGAAAATTCATTAAAAACACACATAAGTGGTCTGCCATTATTGCTTATATCTTCAAATTAATAGGTATTGAAAATAGCTTTAAAACTAAGCGATTTTTTTTGCGATAGGTCAAAGGTCACTATCACATGATTTAAAGTTTTGGAAGCTATATCTCAAGAAATGAAATTTCTAAAATTCCAAAAAAATACATGTTGATCCTGATAGTCTCCTCTGCATTTTCTGGCAAAAAATTTGAGAGAGCTCTTGTTAGTTCCTGAGATATTGATAAAAATGTGAAATTATTAAAAAAAAGTTGTATACAATTTTTTTTTTTTTTTTATTAATTTTTTTAATAACAAATATATATTATATATAATTATATATTTATAATTATATTAATTTTTAATTTTTAATGTTTACTTTTGCTATATATTAAATTTCGGTAGTTGTTTATTTCCTGAAGTTATTTTATTGTAATGAACTTTTGCTTGTTATAGAGTAAAACTTATCAAAAAAAGTTAAAGAATCCAAAAATTTGAAAGGTTAAGTACTTCTATAAAAAAAAGCTTTTCCCAGATTTAAGAACTGCTCCTACAGTTTCTCATGTTTGTCCAGAATCGGAAAAAGTTCAGCAATTAAAGGAAAAATTCAAATCTACTCAAAAGAATAGCGAAAAAATACTATTGCTCACCCTTTTAACAAAAAGTTGGACATTGCAGAAAATGGTACAGGAGTTTGATATTTCCGACTTTATGGCTTGGAAGGTAAAAAAATTAGTTGAGGAAAAAGGTATACTGAGTAGTCCCAACAACAAACCAAGAAATGTTTATCATCGATAGTTGTGGAAGCTGTTAAAATCTTTTATGTACATGATGACGTCAGCAGATGCATTCCACTCTTTTGTTCCTGAAGGAAAATCAAAACTTAAAGTAAAACTGTACTCCGAAGACCGAGAATTTTTAATTGAAAATATTTACAATTAATTAATCGCATATGTTTATAATATATAAATATGTAAAATAAATATTTCTTACTTTTAACTCCTTTTGTCTAAAATAATATATGAATTTTATATCACTCAAATAAGTAAAAAAATAAAAAAAATATAAAATTTTTACAAATAATTTCACATTTTTATCAATATCTCGGGAACTAATAGGAGCTCACTCAAAATTTAACATATATTTTTTTCAGAATTTTCAAAATTAAATTTTTTGCGATATAGTTTCCCAAACTTTAAATCATGTGACAGTGACCTTTGACTTTTCAGAAACAATTTTTAACTAAATGCAGTTTAAAAGCTATTCTCAACACCTTTAAAATAAGACCCATTTTGACCCTGTATGTTAAAAATTTTTTAATATATAAATTATAATGGCAGACCACTTATATGTGTTTTTAATGATTTTTTCATTTTTTGACGCGCCATATTTCAGGAACAATAGAAGCTGGAAGTCCTAAATTTTACGTTTATCTTAGTTAAATAAGGTACAAAAAGACAACTAAGTTTAATAATATTCAAAGGTGGTCGGGAAAATCCGTTCGTTGGTTATAAAGATTTTAGCCCTGCACGTTTTTCGAAAATTGATTTTTTTTTATATATTCGAATTAAGAGCAACCTTATCTTATACAACAATCGAAAGGCCTCAGAGTCGAACCATTCAATTTAAGTCAAAAAATTCGTTTGTATATTTGTTCATTCACAGAGTAAATAAAAAAAAAACGAATTTTTTTACTTAAATTGAATAAAGTCGATATAGGTCGTATATGGTTACTCCACATAATTTTCAGCGCTGAATATTTTGGGCTATTTTAAATATGGGAAAGGCAAAGATCGTCGATTTGTGTAATAATTTCGTCAATTTTCCCCAAAAAGGTGGAAAGAATCCACACAAATGCAGGAAAACGCCCCCTGGCGGCTGTTAAAAATAAAAATAAATGTGAAAAATGGATTTCCCAACCCAAAAGGACCCCGGTATACATATTTTCAATAATTTTTTTAACATTTGAATGAGTATTATGGAAGATATGAAAATATCTTCATCGAAATTTTGGCAGGCTCGAAAATGATTTTTATAGGTATGATTCCTTGGGCAAATATACTTGTTATGGCTCATAGTACCAGAATCGCGATAAACCCATGGAGATTTTTTCGGCCCCATACAATTTGACCCACCCTAATCTCCATATACATTTAGCATCGGAGTCGAAATCAGAGTCGGACTTTAAAAATTTCAGCGGTTGGAGTCGGAGTTGGAACTTTTTGTTGACGACTCCACAACACTGATAGGAAGTGACGATAAATATAATATACATTGACATTTTAAGAAGTTGCTGGGAACAACTTCTTAACAGACCGCCAATATTTACGTATTACTTTTTCTTTGAAAAACAAATAATTTTCAAACATTAACCTGTAGACATATATCTGAGGTTTTCTAGAATAACCGCGTATGTCATAAAATCAAAATGTTCAGGAGAGCCAAAAAACGTTATATTTGAAATTATGGGCTCGATATAAAGTTTCTAGGACTTTATATTTAACAGTCCTGTAGATATGCGCAATAAATACTTTATAAAAAATTTTGAGTCAAAAATCTTAAGAGGAATATATCCTGGAGAAGGACGAAAAAACAATATGTAAATTTCACTTAAAGTGTGTGCAGATAAAACAACTTATGTCAACAAATGTCGTTTTCTTTGAAAAAGAAAACTACCAATGCAATTACACATTTAGACATAAGTTGTTGTTGCTTGCAAAATTGATTTTTTTTCGTCAACAGAAAGTTAACGGGACTTAGGGTGAGAATATAACAACGTATCAAGAATAATAGTGACAACAAATAACAGAAATAAACACAACAGTTTTTATAAGTGGTTATAAACTGAAAAATAATCCAAAATTATATTGCATTTTTTTTCATTAATAACAATGTATGTCGCTATGTGTCGTTTTCTGAGAAAATAATTTGTCAGCGATCAAACGTAGGTTGACATACGTCGTTAGTGCTGCAAATTAATTTAATAAACATTTAAGTTACGTCGTTATTTAAAGAAAAAACTCAGAAATGGTCAATATTTTTTTTAAAAATTAAACACATGTAAAGAGCGTTAAAAATTATTATATTTGGCATCGTTAACTCAAAACTGACAAAAATGGACATACGCGGTTATTCCAGAAAACCACAGATATTTTGTGTTTACCAAATAATGAAAACTTTTAAAAACACCGCTATAAATTATACAACTCTTAACAAACATATGAAGTTATTTTCTCCCAAAAGATTTATAACGAAATCTGTATACACGGAAGTGTGCACCAATTGTGAATAATGTATTTAAATCGCATTAATATATATAAAAAAAAAAAACAACAACAAAATCTGGAAGTATTATCCATACTCAATGATGTTGAAAGAAATACACCATAATCGATTGCACATATTTGAATACTCAGTATAATAAAATATTTATTTTTTTTATTATTATATTTTAAGAAATATATAGTACTTCCTTTCAATAGTGAAGTGAAGTTAAATATCCTGCAACATCAATTAAAGGGGTGTGTTATAAATATTTAACTTTGCTAATGTTTTCATTTAAGGTGTGGCTTTTAAGCATAAACGTCATTTTCTTTGAATTTCTATGAATTGATTACAGAGATAATGACAATAATCCTTAGTTGAGTGTCCTGAGAAATATTAATATATTTGCTTTACATGCCGGTCAATGACCACTCAATCCCACTTTTGTAAATTGTTGACTTGAGTTTTATTTTTGTTTTCTACATTTTCCATCGATTACAGTTTACCGATCCCACAGGATATATTAAACTTTTGCAAACAGGCCATCTTTTAGTTTTATTTCTCTGTCTTAACTAAGTAATACTCTCCTTTCCTTCAGTAACGGTTAAACTGAATCTGTTTGACATTTACTATTTCCGGTTGCCAAGTTCATATTGCACTTCATTGACTAGCCCCCCACATCAATGGCAAACCATTAAAGTACACATACACATACACCCACAAAATATACATATTTGTATACGAGTATATAGACATCAAAATACGACTACTATCATGTTTGTCGGCCTAGTTTTCTATGAGTCATATAAAATCATGACATATAGTGGTGGGAGGACGGCGAAAAGGATGAAATGATAAGAAGATAAATATAATATCAAATTTGTTGTTGTTAACTTGTAAATACTGAAATTACAAAAACCTCGCGCTGTTTATTGAACTCTGAATAATATAATTCATTTGGGGTGACCAGTTGAAGTGATTTAACCAAAATATATTTGGTCTTAGGTGTGATTTTTCCAGTATTTTTATACACTACATACCATTATAAACTCGCTTGTAATAACTATAAGAAATATATCTAGACCAAATAAAATATATTTATATTCGGGATTCTAATACCGAAAGAAATGCAATTAAAATTTTGCCCTCAATTTGAAGCTAGGATACATATTGCATATGTGAAAATGATTAATTGACATTCTGAGAAGGTAGGTATTTAAAATGATCAAAATCGGTTCTGGGTGTCAAGAGGTTTCAATGAAAAATATTCATTTTATATATAGTTGTTGGAATTTAAAATTTTTATTTCAAAATTTTGCTGTAATTGTTGTTGTTGCGGTCATTGTATGCTATTTTTCGATAAATATGTATAGAGATGGTATAATTGTATTTTTTCTTAATAAAGTGTCTTTTCTTAAAGATTTACTTTTCGTTAGAAATGTACTTTTTGATGTGTAAACATCTATACGCGCAGGGGGAATATTTCAAAAACAGCGTAACATGTAAGCGTAACATGTGAGTCGAAAGACAAAATGTGGCTGTTTCAAAATTAAAAATGAAAAATAAAATATTAAAAAAAAAAATTAAAAACCAAAAATGAAAGATGAAAAATGAAAAAAAAAAATTAATAATTAAAAATGAAAAACGAAAAATTAAAAATGAAAAATAAAAATGAAAAATGAAAAATTAAAAATGAAAAATAAAAAATTAAAAATGAAAAATAAAAAATGAAAAATGAAAAATTAAAAATTAAACATGAAAAATAAAAAATGAAAACGAAAAATTAAAACTGAATAATAAAAAATTAAAAATGAAAAATTAAAAATTAAAAAATGAAAACTAAAAAATTAAAAATTAAAAATAAAAAATGAAAAATAAATTAAAAATGAAAAACGAAAAATTAAAAATGAAAAATAAAAAATTAAAAATGAAAAATGAAAAATGAAAAAAAAATTAAAAATGAAAAATAAAAAATGAAAAATCAAAAATGAAATATGAAAAAAGAAAAAAGGAAAATCAAAATTGGAAAATGAAAAATGAAGAAAAAACTTAAAAATTAAAAATTAAAATTAAAAAATTAAAAATGAAAAATAAAAAATGAATAATAAAAAGTGAAAAATTAAAAAAAAAAATGAAAAATGAAAAACGAAAAAATTAAAAATAAAAAATAAAAAACGAAAAATTAAAAATGAATAATAAAAAATGAAACATGAAAAATAAAAAATGAAAAATAAAAATGAAAAACGAAAAATTAAAGATGAATAATAAAAAATTAAAAATGAAAAATAAAAAATGAAAAATAAAAAAATGAAAAATAAAAAATAAAAAATAAAAAATTAAAAATGAAAAACGAAAAATTAACAATAAAAAATGAAAAATAAAAAAAGGAAAAATTAAAAATGAAAAATAAAAAATGAAAAACGAAAATTGAAAAATCAAAAATTAAAAATAAAAAACGATAAATGAAAAATGAAAAATAAATGAAAAATAAAAAAAGGAAAAATTAAAAAAGAAAAATAAAAATTGGAAAATGAAAATGAAGAAAAAACTTTAAAATGAAAAATAAAAAATGAAAAATTAAAAATAAAAAATGAAAAATTAAAATTAAAAAATGAAAAATTAAAAATGAAAAAAAAGAATAATGAAAAATTAAAAAAAAAATGAAAAATGAAAAACGAAAAATTAATTAATTATTTTTATATTAACGGAGCCCCTGCAGTTGATTCCTATAAATGAATAATTAAAAATGAAAAACCAAAAATTAAAAATGAAAAACAAAAAATGAAAAATGAAAAATAAAAAATTAAAAATGAAAAATAAAAAATGAAAAATAAAAAATGAAAAATGAAACATGAAAAATAAAAAATGAAAAATAAAAATGAAAAACGAAAAATTAAAAATGAATAATAAAAAATTAAAAATAAAAAATAAAAAATGAAAAATGAAAAATGAAAAATAAAAAATAAAAAATGAAACATGAAAAATAAAAAATGGAAAATAAAAATGAAAAACGAAAAATTAAAAATGAATACTAAAAAATTAAAAATAAAAAATGAAAAATAAAAAAATGAAAAATTAAAAATGAAAAATAAAAAATTATAAATAAAAAAATTAAAAATAAAAAATGAAAAATGAAAAATAAAAAATGAAAAATGAAAAATAAATTAAAAATGAAAAACGAAAAATAAAAAATTAAAAATGAAAAATGAAAAACGAAAAATGAAAAATGAAAAATAAAAAACGAAAAATGAAAAATAAAAAATTAAAAATGAAAAACGTAAATGAAAAATGAAAAATAAAAATTGGAAAATGAAAAATTAAAAATGAAAAATAAAAAATGAATAATAAAAAATTAAAAATTTAAAAAAAAAATTTAAAATGAAAAATGAAAAACGAAAAATTAAAAATAAAAAATAAAAAACGAAAAATTAAAAATTAACC
The DNA here is from genome assembly GCA_963682025.1 of Cordilura impudica. Classification (NCBI taxonomy): domain Eukaryota; kingdom Metazoa; phylum Arthropoda; class Insecta; order Diptera; family Scathophagidae; genus Cordilura; species Cordilura impudica. The sequence continues at coordinate 34,947,316 of OY821519.1, read as the reverse complement.
GATTAAAATAATAAATAATAATAAATATTTTTATATTAACGGAGCCCCTGCAGTTGATTGCTATAAATGATACGCTTTCTGTTTGATTTTAAGAAAGTGCTATAAAAAAAATCTTTAATTACTAGATGTTTACACATCTCCCCTGCGATCGGACTCACATGATTTTTTAAAAAATAACCTTCTTTTAAAAATATACCTGCTCCTAAAACCACTACCTTTTCTTAAAAAAGAAAGTACCTTTTATTAAAAAGTGCCTTTTTTTTTAAAACATTTCTGAAATACCACCTCTTTTCAATAAGTTCCTTTTCATAAAAATATTCCGTTTGTAACAAATATAAATTTTCTTACAAAAAACCAATTTTTACAAAACATTTCTTTCTTAAATTAGTTTTGTACCTTTTTAAAAAAGTATTTTTTTTAAATTACCTTTCTAAAAAGTATCTTTGTTAAAGTAACTACCTTTTTTTAAAGTACTTTTTCTTAAAAAAGTACTTTCTATTAAAAAAAATATCTTTTCTTAAAGAAGTACTTTTTCTCAAAAAAAGTACCTTTAAGGAAGTAAATTTTTTTTAAAGCAACTTTTTCTAAAAAGTATCCTTTTTAAAAAGTACCTATTCCCAGAAAAGTTCTTTTATTCAATAAGTAAATTTTCTTAAAAAGTACCTTTTTAAAAAATGCTTTTTTTAAGGTACATTTTTTGAAAAGTACCTTTAAAAAATTACTTTTTCTTAAAAATTACTTTTCTTAAAAGTAAATTTTCTTATTAAATAAGTACCTTTTTCAAAAAAGTATTTTTTTTAAAGAAAATTCTTTTCTTAAAAAAATACCCTTTCTTACAAAATTAACTTTTCTCCAAAAAGTATCTGTTGTTAAAAATCCTTATCTTAAATAAATATATTTTCTCAAAAAATAAATTTTCTTAAAATAGTCGCTTTTCTTAAAAAAGTACCTTTTGCTGAAAGAGTACATTTTTTCTCAAAAAATAAATTTTCTTAAAATAGTAGCTTTTCTTAAAAAAGTATGTTTTGCTGAAAGAGTACCTTTTTCAAAAAAGGTACTTTTGTTTAAAAGGTATTTTTTCTTAGAAAACTGGGTTTTCTTAAAAATGTCTCTTATCTTAAAGAAATAAATTTTCTTAAAAAGTGTACTTTCATAAGAAAAAAAAAATACTTTTCGCTAAGAAAAAGTAACTTCTTTCAGAGAAGTACATTTTCTTCAAAGTAAAATTTCTTAAAAAATACATTTCTTAAAGAGTTCTTATCTTTAAAAAGTATGTTTTCTTCTTCAAAAAGTACAGTTTCTTCAAAAAGTACTGTTCCTTAAGAAAATACATAATATATTTTCTTAAGAAGTACAAAATAATACCTTTTCTTAAGAAGTGCATTTTCTTAAAAAAGTAAATTTTCTTAAAAATAGTACCTTTTCTTAAAAAGTACATTTTCTTAAGAAAGTACCTTTTCTTAAAAAAGTACTTTTTCTTAAAAATAATATATATTCTTAAAAATTATACTTTTTCCTAAAAAGTACATTTTCACAAAATTAAAATCTCTTAAAAAATAAATTTCTTAAAAAATTCTAATGTTAAAAAATTTTATTTTCGTTAAAAACTACTTCTTATTCAAAAAGTACACCTTCTTAAGAAAATACGTTTCCTTAAAACAGTAATTTTTCTTAGAAAATTAAATTTTTTTTTAGAAAACTACCTTTTCTTAAAAAAGTAGTACCTTTTCTTAAAAAGTACATTTTCTTAAAAAAGTAAATTTTCTTAAAAACTGCCTTTTCTTAAAAAAGTACATTTTCTTAAAAAGTACCTTTTCCTAAAAAGGGAAATTTCGTAAAAATTACATATGCTTAAAAAAGGTCCCTTTCTTAAATAAGTACACTTAAAAAAAAAGTGAATTTTCTAAAAAAGTGCCTTTTATTGAAAAAGTGGATTTTCTTAGAAAAGTACTTTTTCTGAAAAAAGGAAAATTTTTTAAAAAAGTGCATTTTCTTAAAAATAATACCCTTTTCTTAAAAATCACATTTTCTTAAAAAAGTACCTTTTCTTGAAAAAGGAAATTTTCGTAAAAAAGTACATTTGCTTAAAAAAGGTCATTTTCTTAACTAAGTACATTTTCTTAGAAAAGTAACTTTTCTTAAAATAGTACATTTTCTTAAAAGTAATACATTTTCTTAAAAATCACCTTTTCTGAAAAACTAAATCTTCTTATAAAATCACGCTTTCCTTAAAAGTATGTTTTCATAAAACAATACATATTCTAAAAAAGTGCCTTTTGCTTAAAGAGTATCTGTCTAAAAAAATAACCTTTTCTTAAAAAGGTACATTTTCTTCAAAAATTATCTTTTCTGAAAAGAGTACATTTTCTTCAAAAAGTAAAATTTTTTAAAAAAGTATCTTTTCTTAAGAAATTTAACTCTTAAAAAAGTACAAGTTCTTAAAAAATTTAACTTTTATTAAAAAATTTACCTTTTCCTGAAAAAGTACATTTTCTTAAAAATTTACATTTTCTTAAAAAAGTACATTTTCATAAAAAGTACATTTTTTTAAAAAAGTAAATTTTCTTAAAAATTTACCTTCCTTAAAAATTTAAATTTTCTTAAAAAGTAAAATTTCTTAAAATTCCCTTTCTTAAGAATGTATCTTTCCTTAAAAAAGTTCTATCTTAAAAAAGTGCTATTCTTTTTTAAAGAAGTACATTTTCTTCAAAAATTAATTTTCCTTAAAAATGAACCTTTCCTTACGAAAGTACAATTTCGGTGCTGATATAAAACTTGTGGTGTTCTGACAATAATTAAAAGTTCGAGCTAGGTATTGAAGACGTCTTGAGGAAATATTCAACTGACTTTAATTATTCTCAAATATGATCGCTATTGAAATTGGTGAAAATCTTTAAATGTTCATACGTTGCCCATTTACAAATGTTCATGACTATGATTTGGATTTAAATGCCCCAATATCCAGATCCAATCATTAGACTAAAAATTAACAATGTTGAACCGTTTTAAGTAATAGTCATAGTAAATCTGCTTGAAGACAACCAAATAAGATAAATATTAATCAAAATTTATTTGTATCTGTTTTTGGAACAGAAAATTATTCCCACTGATCAGTCCATTTTATATCTACTCTCCAGATAATGATCATTTCTGATATGAACTTTAAAATACTTGACAAAACCCAGTTAAAATTTGATTATTCTTTTAATCGAAGGCTCTTATGACTTCATATAGAATGCTTTGCTACTACAATTTTTGGACATATGAGCCTTTCCCAAAATTTATGATCTAGGCTACCGCATTGTCGGCTTATGCCAATTCTAACTATCCTATTTTTTTTAAGGTATTCTAATCTAATCATTTTTAATGAGCACAAATTTATAATAATTACTGTTATTTTATTGTCATTAGAAAAAAATACTCCAAGTAGTTAATAATGACATTAATGACAAATGCTTATGAGATCCGAGTAATGGTTCATAGAAAAAAGTAAACGACATCTTTGGATTTCTATTAAAGATCAGGCTCCTGCTCGAAATCTAGAAATTGAAATGTATTCTGAGGCAGCCTGGTATTATTTGCTTAACTAGGTTGCAAAATTTTTTTGTGTAAAACTGGTCACCTTAAAATTTAGGGTTTAAATTTAATGTTTCTATTAAATTCCATGACAGTCGGGAGTGAAGTGTGGTCGGTTGTTTAGACGTTTGTCAACTATATAAATTCCAACTATATATCAGTTGTAGAGTTTTAGTTTTGAGGTTGTATACATTGTATACTATACATTTATGCAAAATGGTTACAGTTGTAATCTTAACGACCAACATAGTCACTAACATCCACCCATATTTACTTACAAACACATACTTAAGATTTATGTAAACAACACTGCTTAATCTTAAGAATTTCCACAAAAAAAAAAAAGCAAAAGCAATACTATGTGAGTATTTTGATAATACAACTTGCATAGAAAAGGATTTGTTACGAACTTAAGGGTCTCTTGGTGGGATATCTATACAAAACATCTTAATAGATTGGGGATGGTGAATTGTGTTTTTTTTTAACAACAATTGCAATTTTTATTTCGGTAGCATCACAATTCTATAATTTTGACATTTTATTTTCACCCTCCAATATTGTTTAAATTGCTTTCAATCTTTTTGATTATTGTATGTGTATGTGTATATTGAAAGCATCATGCTTAATTAATGGGTGGTATAAATGGGACTTGTTATTAGAAGACACGCGTTTTGGTTTAATGTAACGTGTGAGGACATCAATCTTTGGTACAGTTTTTTGTGTCACTCATTTTTGATTAAGAGTTGGTTTGTGAGAAGTGTGAGCAGGCGTAAAATAAATATTTCAAGTGGGAATTTATTTTGTGAATTCTTTTGGCGAATAAGGAGTGGTTGTTAAATGTATTTATTGGCAATATATTACATAATAGTTTCAAGGCCTATGACGTTATTAACACTGTGCAAAAAATTGGGTCATCGAATCTTTTCCGAATGAGACCAACGGGAAATCATTCTTTTGATGTGTTCTCTATCGAAAGATAAGAAATTTGTTACAAAAAATACAATTTAAAAAAGTAGATAACCAAAAAGTAAAGTATTTCTTTAGTGATGCCAAAACAAAGGAAACTTTTAAACTTCTGTAACAATGAAAATAGAACATGTATAAAATTTTAACCATTATTTAAACATTTATAGTTTCTGATGTTTTCTTTCAACTGTTTTTTAAGCACAATTGCATTTTTCAATGTTTTAATCTTATAATTAATTATTAGAAAATTACGATAAGAAAAAAGATTTGTGAAGCGTTAAAAACCAGAATAATAGATGATTTTACTGCTGGTGTGAAGCAAAAGAAAATTTGTTAGAAATATTCTACGAATAAATCCATAATTTATCAGACGTTTAGGCTGCTGGCCCCTTAAAAAGAGTCAAAGCCAGGATAATTTAATAGCAAGATAGTTTAAAAACTGTCCAGAAATGCTAAGTAAAGAGGTCATTTTCAATCTGAAACCAAAAATATGTGTTCGATCTGTTTTCTTACGAACAATTGAGGCTGATCTTGGCTTGTAACTACTGATACAGAGAAAAAAGGTCTGGCTTGCAAAAATTTTGCTAAAGAACACATGAACTGGTTAACATGGAATTAGAATACTGTTCTCTTTTCAGATGAGTCCATGTTTAATTTAAGACGCCGTGATGAAGAACAAAGGGAAAACAACTAGACTAGACTTCAGATTCAAAATTTCCAAGATGATAAAATAATAAAAAAAAAATTTAAAAATAAAAAAAAAAAATAAAATTAAATTAAAAAAAAATCTGTAATCATACTTGTGATCAGCACCCCCGAAAACCCCTGAATACCAAATTCCAGCCCGAATAGTTGAAATTAGAGGGGTTCTCATGGTGCGCATGCGCATTAGTGGGGCGCCATCTTTAAATTTCGTGAACCCCCCTATACTGAATTGGTCAAATTTGGTTCATTTTTCAAAAAACTCATTTTCCACCTGGTTCGCCATTTTGGATCGGCCATGTTGAATTTGACCAGCCTATCATATCACCATTTTAGAACCATCCTTTACCAATAATTTGAGACACAAAAGCAGTGATATTGATGGCAAAATTTTTTTCACGAATATTTTGACTGGATTTTTCTTGGATTCCTAGCTGCCAATTGGAACCGCCATTTTGAAATTTTCAAAATCGCCTACCCGGACCAGATAGCGGATTCAAAAACGAAAATTTTAAGCCCTAAATCGTTAAAATTTATCAAACGTTGTTCCGTTTGCAAAGAACGTCCCATATATATATTTCGTTAAAAGTTTTCATTGTATTGTAATTCACTATATATATTAAAATTAAAATTGAATATTTCAGGCCTTAAATATTTAAAGTTATTAATTTTTATACTTTTTGTGGTTTTAACTTAATTTTTATACCCTATACCACTATGTGGTTTGGTATAATGACTTTGCGCTGCTGTTTGTAACTACCTAAAATATTTGACCTAGACCCATCTTTTATTATACCGATCGAACCAGAATCACTATTAACTGATTCGATTTAACGATGTCCGTCCGTCCGTCCGTCTGTGTGTCCATGTAAACTTTGTAATCAAACTGCAGGTCGCAAATATGAATATATTTTGATGAAATTTGGTATGTAAGCTTTTATCGGCCATAGGATGAACTCTATTGAAATTGGTGGGAATCGGTCAATGTTCAGACCTAGCCCCCATACAAATGACCCCTATGAAATCAACATATATTGCCATAAGATCCAAATTATCATCCAAATCTTAGTCAAATTGGGTTTGCATGCGTTTATTACATCCATTAATGAGTAGTCCAAAAATGATCCCTATGGGACAACTCTTAGTCATACGCCCCATATAGAGCTGCTTCCCGATCTTCACTTAAATCTATCAAAAAACAAAAATATTGCACTGATTCTTCTCAAAAATTTTTTGTATATATTTTTGCAAAATACAGGAGACTTTACCAAACATAGTCAGGATCGGTACATTTTTGGGCCTAGTCCCCATATAGATATAGCATCCGATATGAACTTTTTCATATCTGCAGCCAAAAAAATTAATGTAAATCCCACTCAAATTTGGTTTATGCTTATTTTCTATGTCCTGTTAGTTGGGATAGGGTCTCTAAACGCATGGTATAGGGTATCATATAGTCTTACTTGTTTATTTTTAATTTTTTATTTTTCATTTTTTGTTTTTCATTTTTTATTTTTCATTTTTCATTTTTTATTTTTTTTTTTATTTTTCATTTTTAATTTTTAATTTTTAATTTTTAATTTTTAATTTTTAATTTTTAATTTTTAATTTTTAATTTTTAATTTTTAATTTTTAATTTTTAATTTTTAATTTTTAATTTTTAATTTTTAATTTTTAATTTTTAATTTTTAATTTTTAATTTTTAATTTTTAATTTTTAATTTTTAATTTTTAATTTTTAATTTTTAATTTTTAATTTTTAATTTTTAATTTTTAATTTTTAATTTTTAATTTTTAATTTTTAATTTTTAATTTTTAATTTTTAATTTTTAATTTTTAATTTTTAATTTTTAATTTTTAATTTTTAATTTTTAATTTTTAATTTTTAATTTTTAATTTTTAATTTTTAATTTTTAATTTTTAATTTTTAATTTTTAATTTTTAATTTTTAATTTTTAATTTTTAATTTTTAATTTTTAATTTTTAATTTTTAATTTTTAATTTTTAATTTTTAATTTTTAATTTTTAATTTTTAATTTTTAATTTTTAATTTTTAATTTTTAATTTTTAATTTTTAATTTTTAATTTTTAATTTTTAATTTTTAATTTTTAATTTTTAATTTTTAATTTTTAATTTTTAATTTTTAATTTTTAATTTTTAATTTTTAATTTTTAATTTTTAATTTTTAATTTTTAATTTTTAATTTTTAATTTTTAATTTTTAATTTTTAATTTTTAATTTTTAATTTTTAATTTTTAATTTTTAATTTTTAATTTTTAATTTTTAATTTTTAATTTTTAATTTTTAATTTTTAATTTTTAATTTTTAATTTTTAATTTTTAATTTTTAATTTTTAATTTTTAATTTTTAATTTTTAATTTTTAATTTTTAATTTTTTATTTTTAATTTTTAATTTTTAATTTTTAATTTTTAATTTTTAATTTTTAATTTTTAATTTTTAATTTTTAATTTTTAATTTTTAATTTTTAATTTTTAATTTTTAATTTTTAATTTTTAATTTTTAATTTTTAATTTTTAATTTTTAATTTTTAATTTTTAATTTTTAATTTTTAATTTTTAATTTTTAATTTTTAATTTTTAATTTTTAATTTTTAATTTTTAATTTTTAATTTTTAATTTTTAATTTTTAATTTTTAATTTTTAATTTTTAATTTTTAATTTTTAATTTTTAATTTTTAATTTTTAATTTTTAATTTTTAATTTTTAATTTTTAATTTTTAATTTTTAATTTTTAATTTTTAATTTTTAATTTTAATTTTTTATTTTTAATTTTTAATTTTTTATTTTTAATTTTTAATTTTTAAATATTAATTATTAATTTTTCATTTTTAATTTTTAATTTTTAATTTTTAATCTTTAATTTTTAATTTTTAATTTTTAATTTTTAATTTTTAATTTTTAATTTTTAATTTTTAATTTTTAATTTTTAATTTTTAATTTTTAATTTTTAATTTTCAATTTTTAATTATTATTGAAAATTTTTAATTTTTAATTTTTAATTTTTTATTTTTTTTTTTTCATTTTTTATTTTTCATTTTTAATTTTCAAACAGGTTATCATAATATCATGCGCGTATAGATGTTTACACATAAAAAATGAACATATTTATACAAAAGTAAAACAAGACTCGGTTTTCATCTGAAATTGTAAATGGTATTTTCATAGACTAGTACTCCACTCATAAAAAAAAATTAGTACAAAGGTCTGTTAACCGCGTTCTGTAGCGCGATTCAGTATCTTCTTTTAACGATAATCGAATCGTTAAAAAAAAACAAAACAACAAAATTAACGATTTTGGCATTCAGTAAAATTTTTAAACGATATTCGCCATTGTTAAAGTCAGCTGTTGTTGTTATCTAAACGACAACAATTTTTGCGTTGTTTATTCAATCGATAAAAAGTTAAATTTTTAGGTTGAAAAGTCGTCATACATAAATAAAAATAAAAAAAGAATGAAAATATTTTGCTTTTATTATAAAAACTTGTTATATAAATAAAAAAAAATTAAATAGCATATTCAATTCATTATTTCAAATTCAAATAAATAAACAAAAATATTAATAAAAAATAAAGAAATTAAACATAAACATAAAATCATACTGTCAAACACGAAGTGACTGGTTATTTCTATTCTTCTTATTTTGACAGAGATGCCACTCGGTTACAATTTAAATAAATAGAAAAGTAGATTTGTCGATTATCGTTAAGGTGTACTTAGTGAATCACTTAATCGTTATTGCAAACAACAATAGCTGTCGATATATTTTGCGATTGTCGGATCGTTAAAATTTACAGAATCGCACTACTGATTCAATCATATAAACTAGCAGATTCCAGCGCTCGAAATTCGGGTGCAATTTCTAGGCAGCTTTATTTTTCAACTTAGCCAATTCACAAACCAACACTTTTATGGTTTATTATTATTGTGAATGAAGATAACAAACTCATTAACAAACATATTAACAAATTTTATAAAACACACATAGCATATGTATAATTTATGTATGTGTTAGTAGCAAATTTAAAAGCAATTTACTCAAACTAGAGGAAAAAATTTAAAAATCTGTAAATTTACAAAACGGCGAAAAAGAAATACCTTTCAAATAATATACGTTTGGTCAAAATTGGGATAAAACGGTATAACAAATCATCGGTCACAAGAAATCGCTTAGCCTATTAATATTATAGATAAGATATGAATTAAATTTAAGCGACGATAGCGCCATCTTATAGAGTCAATAAAACTGTATAAATTTTCAAGATGTCATATTTAGAGTTTTATATAAAATATAATTAAATTGAGAAATTTTTATTGATTTGACGAAATGCAATAAGCCAATAAGTAATAACTTTAAATAGCAATCCTAATAAAAATATCTGCTTTCTTTGTTCATCACTGTTTTCTTTATCAACTGAGGATTGTAAAGATTGCTGCTTGGTGTGACAGTCTCAATTTTATTAAAAAAATAAAAAAATAAGTATGTTTTCTTTCTAATTGTTGAACTCGAAGATAAATAAATTGTGTGTTTTTTTTAATTTTCTGCTTGCAACAATAACATTAAATTATGATGATGTTGCCTCGAAGACGCACACTCAATTTGAAAGATCGTTAAATGAAGATTAACTATGATCACCATGCCACGCATGCATAGATAATGCAATTGTTTGTAATTTTTTTATTAAGTGGCATTAGACTACACTGTATGTCGCACTATACTAATGGACCTTTTCTATAAGTAATGAAAAAAAGTGCAGCTTAATGAATTGTTTTTACCCTAAAAGAAAAAAAATCCCTTAAATTTCGGAGGAAAACAAAGAAACATTTTTTAATTTAATAAACTAGGCAATCAAAATCAAAACTTATTGACCCATTCTTACATATAGGGGAATATAGATTTTTTTATATTCACTTCAAAGTAAATTCTGGGCGTCCCAGAAGTATTTATACATAGTTTTAATGATTTTAAACTTCAGTTTTTATTTATTTTAGATAAATCACCTCCATTCGGGAATACGTTTTTCAATTCGATTTTCTAAGTACGATACACATTCGGAAATACATATTATGACTTATCGATTTACAGTACAGGTCGATTCATCGTCGCGAACCGCAGTCTGCAGACTGAAGACTCGTTTGTTGAATTATAACGAGCAACCCGAAGCTCGATTCATTGTCTGTAGGTTGAGTTACTGCAGACATTTTTTTTTTTTTAACAGCTGTTCAGCTGTCAGATGTGTAGTTTGCGAAATTGAAAAGTGTTGTTATCAATTTTAAACGTAAACTAAAAAGAAATAAAATGAGTTGTGAAAATATGAGCCGCGAACAAATATTACTTTTGCTTCAATTAGAAGTGGAAAAGTTTTATCTATTGGCAAAATTGCTTTTGATTTAAGAAAAAAAAAAGTTTGCTGTACGTGAATTATTGCGCGAACGTCGAATGAAAGGATATAATGCTACATTGATACCAAGAATGCGTTCAACAGATGTTGAAACATTTAAAGACTTTCACCGCATGGATCCGCAGAGTTGCGTACCTCTGATATAAGCTTCTTTAGTTTATTCAAATCTGTAAATGCGGGTAAAAATCAGGTAACCAGTCAAACCAGTATATATTGAAGTTAAACAACTTACCTTGTTCCGCCATTTCGCACATATGATGGCATCACAGAGATGCCAAAGCACCACATAAAAAATCAACATTTCTTAAAAATCTTTAGGAAAAAATAAAAAAACAAAAGATGACAATATTGTGTCTGCAGACTGCAGACTGCGTTTCAAAATCAAACTAGTCTGCAGTCATAACGAGTAAAAATTGCTCGTTACTTTCCTCTCCTTTTCTATCGAGTAAACTTCATATAAAAAAACTGTCTGCAGACTGCGGTTCGCGACGATGAATCCATCTCAACAACTCGGTGTCATATGATCTTCAGGATCATGTATTGGTTTATTAATGCATTCTATTAACCCCCTCCGTGTGAAAAATATTTAAAAACAAGTAAGAGTGTTAAATTTGGCTGGGTCGAATCTTCGATACCCTCCACCTTTTTCATTTTCAATTTTCATTTTTTTTTATCATTTTCACTTTTCAATTTTTATCTTTCGTTTTTCATTTTTAGTTTTTCATTTTTAATTTCTCATTTTTCATTTTCCATTTTCCCCTTTTCATTTTCCATTTTCGATTTTTCATTTTCCATTTTTCATTTTTCAATTTTCATTTTTCATTTTTGATTTTTCGTTTTCCATTTTCCATTTTCCAATTTTAATTTTTCATTTTCCGTTTTCCATTTATAATTTTTCATTTTCCATTTTTCATTTTTATATTTTCATTTTTCATTTTCCATTCCACTTTCCATTTTTCATATTTCATTTTTAATTTTTAATTTTTCATTTTCCATTTGCCATTTTTATACCCTATACCACTATGTGGTTTGGGTATAATGACTTTGTGCTGCTGTTTGTAACTACCAAAAATATTTGACCTAGACCCATCTTTTATTATACCGATCGAATCAGAATCACTATCTGATTCGATTTAACGATGTCCGCCCGTCCGTCCGTCCTTCCGTGTGTCCATGTAAAGCTTGTAATCAAACTGCAGGTCGCAAATATGAATATATTTTGATGAAATTTGGTCGGCCATGGGATGAACGCTGTTGAAATTGGTGGGAATCGGTCCATGTTCAGACCTAGCCCCCATACAAATGACCACTATAAAATCGACTTAAATTGCCATAAGATCCAAATTATGATATAAATCTTAGTCAAATTGGGTTTGTATGTGTTTATCACATCCATTAATCAGTAGTCCAAAAATGATCCCTGTGGGACAACTCTTAGTCATAGGCCCCATATAGAGCCGCTTCCCGATCTTCACTTAAATCTATCAAAAAACAAAAATATTGCACTGATTCTTCTCAAATTTTGTTTGTATATATTTTTGCAAAATACAAGAGACCTTACCAAACATGGTCAGGATCGGTCCATTTTTGGGCCTAGTCCCCATATAGATATAGCATCCGATATGAACTTTTTCATATCTGCAGCCAACAAAAATAATAAAAATCCCACTCAAATTTGGTTTATGCTTATTTTTTTACATCCAGTTAGTTGGGACTGACAGATAGGGTCTCTAAACGTATGATATAGGGTATCGTATAGTCGGTCTAGACCGACTATAATTTTCTTACTTGTTAATTTAAAATTTTTCATTTTCCATTTTTCATTTTCCATTTTCCATTTTTAATTTTTCATTTTCCATTTGTCACTTTTCATTTTCCATTTTTCATTTTCCATTTTTCACTTTCCATATTCCATTTTCCATTTATCATTTTCCATTTTCCAATTTTCATTTTTCATTTTTAATTTTCCATTTTCCATTTTTTTTATATTTCATTTTTAATTTTCCATATTCCATTTTTTCATTTTTCATTTTCCATTTGTCATTTTTAATTTTTCATTTTCCATTTTGCATTTTTCAATTTCCATTTTTAAATTTTAATTTTTCATTTTTCATGTTCCATTTTCCATTTCTCATTTTCCATTTTCCATTTTCCACTTTTCATTTTCCATTTTTCATTTTTCTTTTTTCATTTTCCATTTTTCACTTTCCATATTCCATTTTCCATTTATCATTTTTCATTTTCCAATTTTCATTTTTCATTTTTAATTTTCCATTTTCCATTTTTTTTATATTTCATTTTTTATTTTCCATATTCCATTTTTTCATTTTCCATTTGTCATTTTTAATTTTTCATTTTCCATTTTGCATTTTTCAATTTCCATTTTTAAATTTTCATTTTTCATTTTTCATGTTCCATTTTCCATTTCTCATTTTCCATTTTTCATTTTCCATTTTCCACTTTTCATTTTCCATTTTTCATTTGCATTTTTCATTTTTCATTTTCCTTTTCTCATTTTCCATTTTCCCTTTTCCATTTTCGATTTTCAATTTTTCATTTTTCATTTTCCATTTTTCATTTTCCATATTTCATTTTTAATTTTTCAATTTTAATTTTTCAATTTTGATTTTTGATTTTTCATTTTTCATTTTCCATTTTTAATTTTTCGTTTTCTGTTTTCCGTTTTCCATTTTCCATTTTTCATTTTCCATTTTTCATTATCCATTTTTCATTTTCCATTTTTCAATTTTTGTTTTTAATTTTCCATTTTTTATTTTTCATTTTTCAATTTTCAATTTTGATTTTTTATTTTTCATTTTTCATTTTTCATTTTCCATATTCCATTTTCCATTTTTTCATTTTTCATTTTCCATTTGTCATTTTTCATTTTTAATTTTTCATTTTCCATTTTGCATTTTGCATTTTTCATTTTCTATTTTCCATTTTTCAATTTCCATTTTGCATTTTTCAATTTTTATTTTTCATTTTTCATTTTTAATTTTTCATGTTCCACTTCTCATTTTCCATTTTTTTAATTTTACATTTTTCATTTTCCGTTTTTAATTTTTCATTTTCCACTTTTCATTTTTCATTTTTCATTTTCCATTTCTCATTTCGCATTTTCCATTTTCGATTTTCAATTTTTCATTTTTCATTTTCCATTTTTCATTTTCCATCATTCATTTTCCATTTTTCAATTTTCATTTTTCAATTTTCAATTTTCAATTTTCATTTTTCATTTTTCAGTTTTCATTTTTCATTTATCATTTTTCATTTTTCATTTTTCATTTTTAATTTTTCATTTTTTATTTTTCATTTTTCTTTTTCATTTTTCGTTTTTCATTTCAAATATTTTCATTTTCCATTTTTCATTTTCCATTTTTCATTTTCCATTTTTTATTTTTATTAATTTTTAATATTTAATTTTAATGATAAAAAAATATGTGGTACAACTTAGGCTTAGGCCAATGTGACACGTGCAGTATTAATATACACACAACTGTAATGACTTCAACAATACGAAGAATTACAACATGTACAACATATCCTAAGAAAAACAAAAAAAAAAAAAAACACTGAAAAATTTTATTTTTTCAAGAGTTTTTTCAAAGTTTCATTCATAGCTCGTGAACCCTTTGACCGATTTTGACGATTTTAAATAGCAACTCCTTTGGGATGTTAGTAAACGATTTTATACAAAAACGAGCGGTCTAGCTTAGATATTGACGGCGTGATCGTGATTTCCGCAGACAGATGGACAGACAGTCATCGGTAAATCAACTTCCCTTGTTATAAGGATCAAGAAAATATATATTTTTGGGGTCTCAGGAATTTATTTCGATGCTTTACAAACGGAATGACAAACCTATATATACCCTCTGCCACTGAGGTGTGGAGGGTATAATAAAAAGTTTTGGCGGAAAAGCCAGAAAAATATAATTTTTACCTGAGATTTCTCACCTTACAGGTAGACTATATACGACATATATACGACATAAATCGATTTTTTCATGGCAATTTTGGAGGGTTAGAAAATGATTTTAGAGAAATCATATACTTGTTATGGCTGATAGTACCAGAATCGCGATGAGCCCATGGAAACTTTTTCGGCCCCAACAATTTGACCCACTCTAATATGTATATATTTAATCATTAGAAATAAGCAAAGCAATGCAAAATTTTAATATGCTTTAACTTTTTCATTTCAATGCCTGCTTTGAAGTCGAATATATTCGACACAAACACGGAAAGGGTTAATATATTACTTTGCGCCTGGTTTTCTACATTTACCTAGGAGCTCATCAGGGTAAGTTTTCGTAAAATATAGAACAATTTTATTTTCCAACGTATAGTAAGGGTTTCATCTAGTTTGCTACAACAATTAATTTTTTTTAAATAGGCCAAAATTCAAAGTTTGCCCTCGGCAAGGAATGGATTAGCGTTGTTCGATTTATCCCAAATTTTTAGCATGGACGACTTGCTGATTTGATTATTACATTTAAGCGTCACATCTAAAAATTCAACAGCACTTACAAAATTTTTGAATTTTGTGACCCCAAGTCCAAAAGGGTTAATGGGGTCATATAATTTTTTTCCGAAACCCTAGGTTATTAAGATAAAATATAACATTTAAAAGTAGAAAACTGATAAATTTTTGATACAAAGTATTTAGAAGGAGTACATTTAGTGAATATTTCACAAAAAACTAATTTTTCTCGAAATCCTTTCAAAAATAAATTCTGGCAGAGGAATTTACTTAAAAATTCACACAGTTAATCTCTAACATATATTTAACTAAACTTTAAAGGTCCAGATCCATTTTTTGAAATTTTGTTTAAGAAAATTTTTTAAAACCTAAAAGAAAGAGTTTTCAAAATTTTATCAAAAAAATTTTCCATTTTTGGTCTCATTGCGGAATAGGTTAAAACGTGGTAATAAAACAATACTTCATGTCTGAGTACATATAGGTATAGAGATGAAAAAAATTATGGCTTTAATTCATTTCTTAAAGTTGAAAAATTTCCGTCAAATTTCACTACCTAGAGTTTTTTTTGGCACAAAAGTGGTCTGGGGCATTTGCTGTTTCTTGGCGAGTTTTTCTTCGATTATGCTATATTGCTTTTTAAAAAGACAATTTACTACTGATGTCGATTCATATAACAACTTGTCGAAAAAATTAATCTGTAAAACGAAATTTTCGTGAATTCTAAAAAAAAAGTCATATTTTCCTCATATAAACACACTTGAAATTTTCAGTCGCGTTGAGTCATCTCTAAATTTTTTTTGATTGACCCAAGACTTTGTATTTCTTAGTTTTTTTTTGCTATTCACATATTTCTAGGGGGTGAGACCGAGAGATTCAACACTTTCTTTTATTAAGGGTACCCTAATATATATTTACTTATATATTTTTTTTTTTAATGTTATATAAATATTCATGAACTCGTACCAAATTTCATCCAAATTTATTTACAGCTGCGACCTGACTGATTACAAATTTCACTTATATACTCTGACAGATCCCGACCACAGAGTATTTTAGGGTACAATAATCATCTGTTAAAATGTTACGTCCAACTAAACATACTTCCCCGACTTATAGTGAACTATGTAAATTCAAAAAAAAAAAAAAAAAAAATAGTTCAATACTCTTTATATTGTTCAATTTAGTGCAAAACTAGTGCAACTACCCACAATATTTTACAATCAACAATCTTCAAATTCATTAAGTGAACTTAAGTTGTGTGTCTTGCTTAAGATTTTCCAGTAAATATTTTACACTTATTTGCAGTTTAAGCGCACGCAAGTTTAACCGCTACAAAAATAAAGATGTTTTTTTATATGATTTTAGTACGTACGTACATAGTTACTTTGTATTGTTCATACTGTCGTGAAAATTTACAAAAATTTAAATATGGATGGATCAGAAAATGTGAGCTCTTTATCATGAGATTTGACATATATCCCATCAATGGAGTCGATTGCCGGAGATTGCATTGAAACTTGGATATGTTATAGAAGACGAAAAAATTAGTGACACGTGCGTTTTTAGCTGCCAAAAAATGGCCGTTTTTCGTTTTTGCAGGTTTTTCACATTTAATCCCCAAAAACCATAAGGTATTTGCAAGGTCTATCCCATAGAGTATGAGACATGCACAACCATGCTTTAGTACTCGTTTTAAAAATTATTTACAGTGTGGTATGAAATTGTTCCACCTGCTCTTCAAAACTTTTAGCGTTTTTTAAATCACTTGCGCAGTGTTTCAGGCCAGCAATTGCGCTCAACTTTCTTGATATGTTCTATTATATATAATATTAATAGGCTAGGCGATTTCTTGTGACCGATGTTTTTCTACCATCTTATCCCGATTTTGACCAAACCTATATTATTTGAAAGTTTTTTCTTTTTAGCCGTTTTGCAGATTTTTAAAGTTATTTTTTTTATTTTGAGTAAATTGCATTTAAAGTTGCTAGTAACACATACATAAAATAATGCATATAATATGTATGTTTTATTAAATTTGTTAATGTGTTTGTTATTGAGCTTGTTATCTTCATTCACAATAATAATAAACCATAAAAGTGTTGGTTTATGAATTGGCTAAGTTGAAAAATGAAGCTGCCTAGAATTTGCACTCGAATTTCGAGCGCTGGAATCTGCTAGTAAATATAATCCCTTTATTTTCAATAAAATTTCAATGTTGTTGTTCTTTCGGCCATTTATTCGATTATATCGATTTAAATTCGTTTTGTTTCTTTCGATTAATATTCTAAAAAACTTAGAATTAGAATTATTAGTTGGACTCCAGAATAGGCAGAGGTAAGCATGGCAGCCATGAACGCCGGGAAATAATAAAAGAGCTCTATAAAGAATAAAAAGCTACAGACAAATTACTCAATTTATTAGATGCTCAAAGAAAATGGTATAAAGTGCAAAATATAAGTTCAAACCGTTAACCAGGGGGAAAATATCGAAACTTGCGGAGATTTTGAAACGAAAACTACTACGCCCAAACTCTTTCGCTCTTAAAAGGGAATAGAAACTGAATGTCGCTACCTCTACAATCGGAAAAATGTTCACTAAAAATAATTTGAAAGCTAAAAGTGACCATACCTTTTCAAACAGAACATAAAAAAATAGGAATTCGCCAGGGAACATGTGAATTGGTCGATAACCAAGTGGTGAAATATTTTGTGGTTAGATGAAACAAAAACGAATTTGTTTAACTGTGACAGGGGGGACCTTGCTATATTCAGACTTACTCAACAACGAATACCGCCCCCCAATACACCATAAAACCGTGGTGGTCGAAACATAATGATATGGGGCTGTTTTTCCCACTATGATACAGGACCTTTGTTTCGGATTGAGGATACAATGGACGCTGTGTATCATACAAATATTTTAAATAACATTATGATGTCTTATGCTTAATGATCGACAGTATGGCTTCCGTATAAATCGTTCCACTAAAGACCTGTTAGCTCTACTTTCTGAGCACTGGAGTCGATCCATTCGCAATTTTGGCGAAAGTAAAGTGGTTGCTCCAGATATTTCCAGATATTTCGATCGTGTGTAGCACGGTGCATTGATATCAAAGCTTATTGCATTTGGGGTCAGTAATGACTTCTCCCGATTTATATCGAGTTTTCTCAGAGACCAAACAATACGTGTTGTTATTGATGGGATCTCATCTAATGAGTTTCAGCTTAATTCAGCGGTACCCCAGGTTCCTTTCTTTCTCCTTCTCTTTTCCTTAACTTTCTGAACGACCTTCTTGGTCAAACTTTTAATTGTATATACTCTTTCGCAGATGACAACGGCATATGTCATTCATTTTCCTTTAATTGTAGGCCAAACCTCTTGGAGGATGGGTGCAGAGGCGGACAATGAATGACACACTCAATCAAGACCTGTTAACAATCTCCGAGTGGGGTAAAGCGAATAGGGTTGATTTTAATGCGTTGAAGACTCAATACTGTATGTTGATCCATAGGGCCATGGATTCAACAATTTCATCTGTATGTATGGGTGGTATAGGTGTTGAAGAATCGGATACTCTTGATGTTCTAGGCATGAGAATTCAATGTGATGTTCCTTGGAACGAGCATGTTTTTCAAGTGTCGAAAGAAGCGTTCAAGTGTCTTGTTTTCTAAAACGGTGCAAAAATTACTTCACTCCTTCTGATCTCCTTAAAATCTATACCACTTACATCCGACCGAAAATGGAATACAACGCCCATATATGGGCAGGAGCTTCAAAGTCTATTTTGAAGATACTGGACCGTGTGCAAAGGAGGGCGCTGGTGCTCATCAATGACAGTAGGGTTCCAACTCTATTGACTCTTTGGATTACATCCGTTTGTAGTCTATTATCCAGTTGACCGCACAACGTAGAGAATTCGTTTATCAGTCGAACTAGCCGTTTGTGGAATAAACTCCATGTGAAGGTCTTTCCTGACAGTTATAATCTAATAAAATTTAAGTCAAATATCCACAAACACTTCTCCCACTTTCCTCCTTCCCATAACCTATTTTCCTGAGATCACTATGCACTGCATCTGTAGGGGGCATCCCCTGAGTGTTGTCAATAAGTAAAACAAAAAATGCGAAGTACCGGATCGTTGTTTTGTTGAAACACCCATTGAAGCTGACTAAAGTTTGCTTCGAAAACAATAGGGTCGATGTTTTAAGCTGGCCTGCACAGTCGCCACACTTAAATCCTATTGAGAAATTGTAGCGAGAAGTTAAAGTGGCTCTTAAAGGAAAAAATCCATCTAAGCAGAATGAGTATCGGCATTGGTTGAAGTTCCTTGGAAGAATATTCCAATAAAAACTTGGCTGAAGCTGGTGGATTTAATGCAAAGATGTTGATTAGCTGTTATTAAAAATATTGGTTATTCTACCAAGTACTGAGGTAAACTAAGAAATAACTAAAATGTATATTTTATTGAAGATACAGGTACGTCCTCACTAAAATAGAATTACGCGTAATATACAGTGAAGGGATAAAATAGTCGTCGATTCTTCATTTTCTATTAAATATGCAAATAGTACCAAAAAAAACTATATTTGTCAAGTCTGTTTACCATAAAATACCAAAAATAAAAATATTCGCAATTATAGCGGGCAAAAAATTGCAAAAAGAATAAAGGCACCTAAAATTAAACAGAAAAAGTAGTTTCGTCCGAATTTTAAAATATGTATTTAATATTTTGTTGCACCTCCCTTACTAGCTATAACTGACCCCAATCGTCTAGTTTACCAAATTTGAAGTAATTTCTACTCTTCTTTCAAGGCAATCCTTAATTGGTGTTTCTTAGAAATGTGACGTTTTCTAATATTTTCCCAAAGAATTTCCCAAATATGTTCTATAGAGTTAGTATCTGGGCCTTTGGTACATTGTACAAAATCCATAGTTTAGTAATTAGAGCTACATGCTTAGGATCATTGTCTTGAGTGATGATATAGTTATTTGTGAGCTCCATTTTTTCGACTCTTTGCTGAAGATTTTTCCTGAGTGTCTCAAATACATTTTATGGGCCATTATGACCTATAAAATGTAATTCACCCCCTTTGTTAGCATTCATGGAACCCCAAACCAACTGAGCCTCTCCGCTATGTTTAACTGAACATGTAAGGATTTTTCCTGGAATTTTAATGTTTGGCTTTCAAAATAATTTAACCTTTCCGTCGGATTTCGACGAGTTATTGGCGAAATACGGCCACATTTGCTGCGAAAAGTGTGTGAAAACTGGAGTTCCAGTTTGCGCCATTACGCACCTGACGCAGCGGCCCAAATTATATTTAAACATTAATGGCATAATGATCTATCCAATAAAGCCAGTTTAATTGATATTAAAAATATTTATCTTTCCTTTATTTCAATTTAAAGTTCTATAACTCTAAAGAAAACACCCATTATTTGAGACCACATTAGAAAAATAAATATTTTTTTGAATAACCCAACACAATGAATGATTTTTAAAATAAATATAAATGAACGAATACCTTATTTCTTCACCGTATGTGATAGGCCTTACACATACCTCTCACCTGATATCCAAGTTTCTTTGGATCAAATGTGAAAATCTGGAAAAACGAAAAAAAACTACCTTTCTCAAACTCCCTAAATTGGTGAATTCTTTAAAAAATTGCATCTATAATATTAATAAGCTAGGCGATTTCTTGTGACCGATGTTTTGTTCTACCGTTTTATCCCGATTCCAACCAAACGTATATTATTTGAAAGGTATTTTTTTTAGTCGTTTTTCAGATTTACAGATTTTTATTTTTTTTTCCTTTATTTTGAGTATATTGCATTTAAAATTGCTACTTACACATACATAAAATTATACCTTTGCTATGTTTGTTTAATTAAATTTGTTAATGAGTTTGTTATCTTCACTCACAATAATAATAAACCATAAAAGTGTTGGTTTGTGAATTGGCTAAGTTGAAAAATAAAGCTGCCTAGAAATTGCACTCGAATTTCGAGCGCTGGAATCCGCTAGTAGTTAAGAACCGTGAACTCTATGGAGACTTCAAAAACTCCATGAAATGCTGTTATATTGTTTCCATGCCATATCATTAACATGTAGGTCCAGTCATCTGCATGTCATATATTTGAACAGAATATGTGTCTTAGGACAACGTCCCAACGTAAAGCAGAATTAGTTTTCAAAAGATTTCGAATTCAAACATTGTTTTGAAAACTAATGCCATCAAATTGTTAAAAATAGACCTGGCAATGTTTTTTTTTTTCCTGTAATTCCATTATTATATTTATGATGATTCAGTGTGAATAGGGCATTTGAATTCTTTTCAAACTGAATTACTTTTAACATACTCGACCATTGTACTGTGTATGAAAACTATTATTCTTTATTATGTTTTTTTTCTCGTTTTTTATAAATGTGCTTTTAAGGAATTTACTGTTTATTAAGTACGAGAGCATACATTTTTATGAATTAAGTGAAGAAGTGGATCGCATCAGCTATGAAATGGAATTTAAATTACTTTATAATATGATGGCCAGTTTATATGAGTTTATCTGAAGCTAATTGTTAGTTTCCCGTATAAAACTTACAATTAATGTTTTCTTATGCACTTTATTTTTCCAAAAAAGAAAAAAAGAATAATCATAAAGAATACAACCTTTGTAATCGATAAAAATCTTCTTGATTAAGAATTTCCGCCGGAACAAGCGAAAGTTATGTTGCTTAAGGTGAGGCAGGAAATGTTACTAATTCATATGATATGTTTGACCGAATATTTTCGGATATTTTTGTTTTACAATTTTCCAGGATTATCCGCGAGAAATTGTAATTATTTTCAGTGCACGCCTTTAAGAATAAATTAAAAATATATGATGTGGCTAATTCCATAGTGACAGACATGACGTTCAGTGATCTTTCTAATCCAATATTATACAGTTAAAGTTTTTCATTGTTTAAAAAATATACAAAATTATGCAGACGGTTCTGAATAACATATTTAACATTAGAAAAAGTGAAAAAGTATTATTGTTATTAATAATTGGGGGCCAAAAGCAGTCGTGACAGACATGACAAAAAACAGACATCATTTTATAGGATGTTTGTAAAACACAGAAATGCTCTGAAGTTATTTGTATGACAAATAAGAAACAGTTGTTTATAGTTAATATAAGAGCTAGTTTATTAAGAAAGCATATAAAAATAGGAATTCTAAAATAAATTATAGTAAAAAGAAGTATTTTGTAATGTGACAGACATGACAATGCCTTTATTTTCAAAAATACTTAATTACACTTTTCCTTTCTTACTGAAATGGTATCAATAAAAATTATGTAAATTAAAATTTTAAAATTGGACGTAAGGTTGACCTTTCCATGTAATTGTCATTTATATTTCTTATTCCAATTCTTCCAATTGTGCTATTTCTGAATTTTCAAACCAAAGGCTATCACAATGGGTTATATGGCCTTTTAGTTTTGAAAGGTTTAGGATTTTGAAAAACATATGAAAGTAGAGAAAATAAGATTGTTCTATACGTTGCCGCCCTGAACCACCCGAATCTTCGTAGTATCTTTGCCCTAGATATCTAAGCGCCGTTAATTTAGTCCCAGGTACTCACATAGTAAACGTTGTACTGACTTCTTCTTGTCCGCATTCGTATTAGCTCCTGATACCTATGCATTCGGCCACCCGTCTGATTATACAGTGTCCTGTGAGTAGTCTTATAAGCAGACTGATTGTCGCTTTACCAAAGGGTCATAGGATCTTGGACATCCTACAAGAAGCTAGCTGTGTCCATCTCGTCATCAATTCAAGGTCTGCTGCCTCCTTGACAATATTCGACAGATCGAATAAAGTGATCGAGATTAGATATACAGTGGGTGACAATACACTGGAAACTTTTACGAAATTCTGAATTTGCCAATTTAGTTTTTTTTAATAATTTCGCTTTAAGTCCTAAAATATTTTTTTTTTTACAAATGACTCTGTCGAAAGATAAAAAATTTTTTTAAAAAAAGTAAAAACGAAATCAATAATATTAATAGTCTAGCCGATTTCTTGTGACCGATGTTTTGTTCTACCATTTTATCCCGGTTTCGACCAAACGTATATTAATTGAAAGGTATTTCTTTTTAGCCGTTTTGCAGATTTACAGATTTTTAAATTTTTCCTTTATTTTGAGCAAATTGCATTTAAAGTTGCTACTAACACATACATAAAATTACACATATACTATGTGTGTTTTATTAAATCTGTTAATGTGTTTGTTAATGTGTTTGTTATCTTCATCCACAATAATAATAAACCATAAAAGTGTTGGTTTGTGAATTGGCTAAGTAGAAAAATAAAATTGCCTAGAAATTGCACTCGAATTTCGAGCGCTGGAATCTGCTAGTAAAAATAGATAAACAAAAAAAAATTTTTTTTTATGACAAAACAATGGAAACTTTTAAACTTCTGTATCGGAGATGGTAAGAAAGAAAATGTATACAATTTTAACCGTTATTTAAATATTTATAGTTTCATTTTATTTTTTCATTTCATTTATTCAGTCAATGGAGTACAAAAGTTCCTTACAGACTATAACTTAAATTAAAAATTAATACATAAATTAAATAAATATGTCTTATTTTAAAAATTTAATAACTCAAAGACTTATAAATTTAATAACTAAAACTTTGTTGTGAAGTGCAAAATTCAATAGTGCGATTCAAAATTTTTTTAACGGCCGTTTCATTTATATTATTTTCCTCAAACATAAACATAATTGTATTTTTCAATGTTTTAAACTTATTATAATATTAATAGGCAAGGCGATTTCTTGTGACCGCTATAAAAATTTTTGTTACCAAACGATTTTTATCAAACATACCCCATTTGAAAGGTATTTGTTTTTAGCTGTCCACAATATTTATAGATTTGCACCGTCTGGAACATTTTTTTGTGGTAATATACATTTATGCTGTGTGAGTGTTCATTAAATTTATTCATTAACAAACCCAGTTATGAAAAAAATAAATTTACCTAGATTTTGCACTCGAATTTCTAGGGCTGGGCTCTGCTAGTAATAAATTATTATAAAATAATGGAAAGAATGAAGTTTTGTAAAGCGTTAAAAACAAGAAAATTAGACGATTGTACTGCTGATGTTAAGCAAAAGAAAATTTGTGAGAAACATTCTATGAATAAATACAAATTTTCAGAAGTTTATAAAAAAATATCGTGAAAGAAGTAAGGTGACGATTCAACATTTAGGCGGCACACGCAAAAAAATAAATCGTTTATGGGTCGTTTGCCGCAAACGATGTTCTTTTACGGTAATCGAATATTCGTTTAATATCCATAAAAACGTTTATGTCAAACGATGTGCCTCTTGCCATAAGCGAAGTTTCTGTTACCGCAAAGTCATAAGCTTTTTCATTGTATTTCGTTTGTGGGAATAGGTAGATTTCTTTTATGCGAAATGAAATCCTTAATGAGAATATAGACAAGAGCGACAAGAGAAGGTAGAGGAAGCGCAGAGCGAAATTTGTTTTCATTTTTGAGAGATTGCGTGAGCAGCGCATTCTCTGGTTGGTATGTATAAAAAGCTGGTTTTGTTACAGTGTTGTTGTTGTTTCGATTGTATAACCCAGAAAACAATATTGCGAAGGTAAATTAGTTGTCAATTAAATTATACTTTCTGTACAAAGTTATTTAGTTTAGAAAATATAATATACAGTCCGACCTCGATTACTTATTCTATTCTTATTATATAACGTCTATATTTTATAGTTTGTGCTGCTAATATAAAATAATTAATTTTCATTCAATTTATGTTTAGTTATGCGGTCCATATACTATACATCTTGTACAATAAAAAAAAGTCAATAATAGCCTTTTGCCAAACAAAAATCAATATTTTATTGAACTTAACTTAAAAATTGCGCAACGCGTACTACATACTAGTACCACTAAATATTTTTTATTAAGTACAAAATCAAACGCATTTTGATTTTGTCTTGAAATTTATACAACCCTCAATATGAACACTCATCAATACGACAGCTCTGCATTAAATGTTGCACAATAATATTGACCGTGTATTGTCCACTTATCGCAGTGACGGCAATATTGCATCAGCTATATCAAAATGGTTTGTTGGGTGGTGCTTTATTTACGACTCGCCTGTTGCTAACTAAGAATTTTCTAATTGTCATTTGATCTGTTTTTTTTTTTCTAAATTATGCATGCTTACGTGTATACATACTCATAACAAAAAAGTGATGCCAACTTTAACAGAGTTTAAAAATGCGTAAACCCCCACAAATGTATTTTGTCACAAACACACATTTTGTTCCGAATATATGTCGACCAAAAATTAAGAATGTGGTAAAATGTTTATGAGAAATTTGCGGCGACACGTTTTTTTTTTTTGATGCGCCTTCACACTCTTACATTATATTTCTTTCGGGATAACTGTTCTTTGTATATATTGGCATATGTCACAATGATTTAATTCACATCCTGAGCATTCATAGAACTTGTGACGCTGATCCAAAAAAAAATATAAGTCCGCAACCCATATTTTCGGAGTTATAGACCCCAAAGTTTTGATATATATTTGGCTATAGCTCAGACAAACCTAAACCGATATGCTAAAATACTTCCCCTGCCACCAAAATATCAAGCAAAGCTAAATTTCATATTTTTGGGAATGCTTTTTTATACAGAAGACCGAAAAATTTTTAAGAATGAAAGAATTTTTTCTCCGTTTATTTCTCACTTAAATTCTTTAAGTAAACATTCATTTCATATTTCTAATGCAAAATACAAGAAAATAGTTTTGATACCTTGTCTTGTTGTTGGTGACAACTTAGGAATAAATTCAGCTCTTGGGTTTGTAGAATGTTTTCTTGCGAATTACTGCTGTCGTTTCTGTAATATGCATAGGAAAGATTTGATAAAAGCATGCAAATTGGAAGATGATGTACCTCTATTAGATTATAATTTCTACACAGACTGTACAAAAAATAAGAAATTTTTAATTGATTCAAGTGTCAAAGAGAATTCTGTGTGGAACAATTTAAATAATTTTCATGTAACATCAAATTTATCTGTAGATATAATGCACGACCTTCTAGAAGGTGTCTGTCATTACGACATGTTTTTATTATTAGATATATTTATCAACCGATGCCAATATTTTACTCTTGAAGAGCTTAATTCTAGGATGCTGTATTTTTCATATGAATTGTCGGACAGCAATAAGCCACCTCTACTGAACTCCGATCAGTTAACTAAAAAAAAATTTAAAATGAGTGCTATTGAGATGCTTACTTTTGTAAAATCTTTTGCGTTACTAATTGGGGATAAAGTTCCACCAAATTGTAAAGAATGGGAACTATATTTACACCTTAGAGAAATAGTTGACTGTTGTTTTCTGCAAAGTGTACATAAAGAGCTTCACACGTATTTGAAATATTTAATAGAGAACCACAATCAACTATATTTAGATATCTCCAAAAAACATTTGAAACCTAAATTCCACATTCTTCTTCATTATCCATATATAATGTCCCAAATTGGATCATTAAAAAATATTTCGTCTCTTAGATTCGAAGCTTTTCATCAAAATTTCAAAAATATTTCAAGTTCCACAAATTGTAAAAAAAATATAATTCAAACTTTAACAGTTAAATATTCGATTCAAATGTCCAATCTCATTTTAAATTTCGATTCAATTACAGACAGTACCATTACTCATGGAAAGCTATCTAAAGTTAGCAATGAAATATTGACACTATATAATGTAAAAGCATTGAAACCCGTAGAAAAGGTAAGCTTTGTCAAATTTCCTGAACTTTTATTAAAACCAGGCTCTTTTGTATACTTCTCCGAAAATGAAGTTGCGTTTGTTGATTTTATTATAAAATATGAAAACAAATTGTTTGCATTAATTTCAATATATAGTATAATCTCTTTCGATTCTCATTTTTATATGTATATTCTTGAAAAACAATACAACTATTCAGCAGTTCCTTTAGACTCGCTAAATGTGTCTTTTGTGTGTAAAGGGCATATTATAAGAAATAACATTGCAGCTATTAATATTAATAAAATTCAATACGAATCAATGATTCATGAGATGTAGGGCAATGTTTTGTATGTATTCTAAATAAAATTAAAAATATGTATAACAAATTTATATTCTTTAAACAAAATCTTTGTATTAATTTTAATATAATATTTTATTATTTCTTATATAGAAATCTTGAAAAACAGTATTTATACCGCAGTTTTGTAAAATATGTATGTAAAAAACATATATACAATTAAAAAAAATTAATATGAAACAATGATTCATAATATATAAGACAATGTTCCTTATATTCTCAATATAATTACAAATATGTATAACAAATTTATATTCTTTAAAAAAAAATTATTCATTTCAATATCATTCGATTGTAATTTTTACATGTATCAAAAAATGAATTCACAGTTCCTTTAGATTTCTTAAGTTTCATTTCATATGTACGAATTAAAATATATACTTAAAATAAAACGAATTGCATGTTTGAAATCATAAAACATTATTTATCCGTTTCAATCCCTGATAGACGCTTTTTGTAAAAGTAAAAATCTTTTATAATAAACGTTTATTTCGTTTACAATAAAGGATTATTTCGTTTACAATAAACGTTTATTTCATTTAGTTCAATTGATTATTTCGTTTACGATAAACGAATATTTCGTTTTAAATAAACGAATACTTCGTTTATATTAAACGAAATCTTCTTTTATTGTAAAAGAAATAATCGTTTATCGTAAACGAAATAATCAATTGAACTAAATGAAATAAACGTTTATTGTAAACGAAATAATCCTTTATTGTAAACGAAATAATCTTTTATTGTAAACGAAATAATCTTTTATTGTAAACAAAATAATCGTTTATTGTAAACGAAATAATTGTTTATTGTAAACGAAATAATCAATTGAACTAATTGAATCAACGTTTATAGTAAACGAAATAATCGTTTCTTGTAAACGAAATAATCTTTTATTGTAAACGAAATAATCCTTTATTGTAAACGAAATAATCGTTTATTGTAAACGAAATAATCGTTTGATGTAAGCGGGTTTTTTCATTTCCGACAAATTAAAAGTTCGTTTGTCGTAAACGACGGTAGCAAACGATTTCCCGTTTGGCAACAAAATCGTTTACGACAAAAGAATTTTTTTTTTGCGTGTAAGGTGTAAATATAGTTCCCATTCTTTACAATTTGGTGGAACTTTATCCCCAATTAGTAACGCAAAAGATTTTACAAAAGTAAGCATCTCAATAGCACTCATTTTAAATTTTTTTTTAGTTAACTGATCGGAGTTCAGTAGAGGTGGCTTATTGCTGTCCGACAATTCATATGAAAAATACAGCATCCTAGAATTAAGCTCTTCAAGAGTAAAATATTGGCATCGGTTGATAAATATATCTAATAATAAAAACATGTCGTAATGACAGACACCTTCTAGAAGGTCGTGCATTATATCTACAGATAAATTTGATGTTACATGAAAATTATTTAAATTGTTCCACACAGAATTCTCTTTGACACTTGAATCAATTAAAAATTTCTTATTTTTTGTACAGTCTGTGTAGAAATTATAATCTAATAGAGGTACATCATCTTCCAATTTGCATGCTTTTATCAAATCTTTCCTATGCATATTACAGAAACGACAGCAGTAATTCGCAAGAAAACATTCTACAAACCCAAGAGCTGAATTTATTCCTAAGTTGTCACCAACAACAAGACAAGGTATCAAAACTATTTTCTTGTATTTTGCATTAGAAATATGAAATGAATGTTTACTTAAAGAATTTAAGTGAGAAATAAACGGAGAAAAAATTCTTTCATTCTTAAAAATTTTTCGGTCTTCTGTATAAAAAAGCATTCCCAAAAATATGAAATTTAGCTTTGCTTGATATTTTGGTGGCAGGGGAAGTATTTTAGCATATCGGTTTAGGTTTGTCTGAGCTATAGCCAAATATATATCAAAACTTTGGGGTCTATAACTCCGAAAATATGGGTTGCGGACTTATATTTTTTTTTGGATCAGCGTCACAAGTTCTATGAATGCTCAGGATGTGAATTAAATCATTGTGACATATGCCAATATATACAAAGAACAGTTATCCCGAAAGAAATATAATGTAAGAGTGTGAAGGCGCATCAAAAAAAAAAAACGTGTCGCCGCAAATTTCTCATAAACATTTTACCACATTCTTAATTTTTGGTCGACATATATTCGGAACAAAATGTGTGTTTGTGACAAAATACATTTGTGGGGGTTTACGCATTTTTAAACTCTGTTAAAGTTGGCATCACTTTTTTGTTATGAGTATGTATACACGTAAGCATGCATAATTTAGAAAAAAAAAAACAGATCAAATGACAATTAGAAAATTCTTAGTTAGCAACAGGCGAGTCGTAAATAAAGCACCACCCAACAAACCATTTTGATATAGCTGATGCAATATTGCCGTCACTGCGATAAGTGGACAATACACGGTCAATATTATTGTGCAACATTTAATGCAGAGCTGTCGTATTGATGAGTGTTCATATTGAGGGTTGTATAAATTTCAAGACAAAATCAAAATGCGTTTGATTTTGTACTTAATAAAAAATATTTAGTGGTACTAGTATGTAGTACGCGTTGCGCAATTTTTAAGTTAAGTTCAATAAAATATTGATTTTTGTTTGGCAAAAGGCTATTATTGACTTTTTTTTATTGTACAAGATGTATAGTATATGGACCGCATAACTAAACATAAATTGAATGAAAATTAATTATTTTATATTAGCAGCACAAACTATAAAATATAGACGTTATATAATAAGAATAGAATAAGTAATCGAGGTCGGACTGTATATTATATTTTCTAAACTAAATAACTTTGTACAGAAAGTATAATTTAATTGACAACTAATTTACCTTCGCAATATTGTTTTCTGGGTTATACAATCGAAACAACAACAACACTGTAACAAAACCAGCTTTTTATACATACCAACCAGAGAATGCGCTGCTCACGCAATCTCTCAAAAATGAAAACAAATTTCGCTCTGCGCTTCCTCTACCTTCTCTTGTCGCTCTTGTCTATATTCTCATTAAGGATTTCATTTCGCATAAAAGAAATCTACCTATTCCCACAAACGAAATACAATGAAAAAGCTTATGACTTTGCGGTAACAGAAACTTCGCTTATGGCAAGAGGCACATCGTTTGACATAAACGTTTTTATGGATATTAAACGAATATTCGATTACCGTAAAAGAACATCGTTTGCGGCAAACGACCCATAAACGATTTATTTTTTTGCGTGTAGAGAAATAGTTGACTGTTGTTTTCTGCAAAGTGTACATAAAGAGCTTCACACGTATTTGAAATATTTAATAGAGAACCACAATCAACTATATTTAGATATCTCCAAAAAACATTTGAAACCTAAATTCCACATTCTTCTTCATTATCCATATATAATGTCCCAAATTGGATCATTAAAAAATATTTCGTCTCTTAGATTCGAAGCTTTTCATCAAAATTTCAAAAATATTTCAAGTTCCACAAATTGTAAAAAAAATATAATTCAAACTTTAACAGTTAAATATTCGATTCAAATGTCCAATCTCATTTTAAATTTCGATTCAATTACAGACAGTACCATTACTCATGGAAAGCTATCTAAAGTTAGCAATGAAATATTGACACTATATAATGTAAAAGCATTGAAACCCGTAGAAAAGGTAAGCTTTGTCAAATTTCCTGAACTTTTATTAAAACCAGGCTCTTTTGTATACTTCTCCGAAAATGAAGTTGCGTTTGTTGATTTTATTATAAAATATGAAAACAAATTGTTTGCATTAATTTCAATATATAGTATAATCTCTTTCGATTCTCATTTTTATATGTATATTCTTGAAAAACAATACAACTATTCAGCAGTTCCTTTAGACTCGCTAAATGTGTCTTTTGTGTGTAAAGGGCATATTATAAGAAATAACATTGCAGCTATTAATATTAATAAAATTCAATACGAATCAATGATTCATGAGATGTAGGGCAATGTTTTGTATGTATTCTAAATAAAATTAAAAATATGTATAACAAATTTATATTCTTTAAACAAAATCTTTGTATTAATTTTAATATAATATTTTATTATTTCTTATATAGAAATCTTGAAAAACAGTATTTATACCGCAGTTTTGTAAAATATGTATGTAAAAAACATATATACAATTAAAAAAAATTAATATGAAACAATGATTCATAATATATAAGACAATGTTCCTTATATTCTCAATATAATTACAAATATGTATAACAAATTTATATTCTTTAAAAAAAAATTATTCATTTCAATATCATTCGATTGTAATTTTTACATGTATCAAAAAATGAATTCACAGTTCCTTTAGATTTCTTAAGTTTCATTTCATATGTACGAATTAAAATATATACTTAAAATAAAACGAATTGCATGTTTGAAATCATAAAACATTATTTATCCGTTTCAATCCCTGATAGACGCTTTTTGTAAAAGTAAAAATCTTTTATAATAAACGTTTATTTCGTTTACAATAAAGGATTATTTCGTTTACAATAAACGTTTATTTCATTTAGTTCAATTGATTATTTCGTTTACGATAAACGAATATTTCGTTTTAAATAAACGAATACTTCGTTTATATTAAACGAAATCTTCTTTTATTGTAAAAGAAATAATCGTTTATCGTAAACGAAATAATCAATTGAACTAAATGAAATAAACGTTTATTGTAAACGAAATAATCCTTTATTGTAAACGAAATAATCTTTTATTGTAAACGAAATAATCTTTTATTGTAAACAAAATAATCGTTTATTGTAAACGAAATAATTGTTTATTGTAAACGAAATAATCAATTGAACTAATTGAATCAACGTTTATAGTAAACGAAATAATCGTTTCTTGTAAACGAAATAATCTTTTATTGTAAACGAAATAATCCTTTATTGTAAACGAAATAATCGTTTATTGTAAACGAAATAATCGTTTGATGTAAGCGGGTTTTTTCATTTCCGACAAATTAAAAGTTCGTTTGTCGTAAACGACGGTAGCAAACGATTTCCCGTTTGGCAACAAAATCGTTTACGACAAAAGAATTTTTTTTTTGCGTGCAGGCCCCGCAAATCGAGTCAAAGACAGGATAATTTAATAGCAAGACAGTTTAAAAAGTCTCCAAAAAAAGTCTAAGTAAAGAGGTTATTTGCAATCTGAAACTAAAAATATGTGTTCGATCTGTTACCCTATAAGCAATTGAAGCTGATCTTGGTTGTCTGCTAGCATAAATGAACACATGACCTGGTGAAGACGGAATTGGAATACTGTTCTTTTTTCAGATGCGTATATGAGGCCATGATGGAAGAATGTTTATATGACGACCAAAGGGAAAAAACTAGACCCCAAATATACAAATGAAACTGTTAAGTCTGGCGGTGACAATGGGTCCAATTCATAAATCCTTAGTGACGTAATGTATCCAACTTCTTCTCCTGTTCTGGAAGTTCTACATGACAATGACCCCAAACACACCGCCAAAGTTGTAACCGCATGGCTACAATCTAATGCACTTAGTGTTTTGGAATGGCCAGCGCAATCATCATATCTTAATTCCATAGAAAATTTATGGGAAGTTGTCGATCGATAAATTCGGACATCAAGTTACCCAAAAAAGACAGATCTGATAGAGGCAGTTAATTCAGAGTGGAAAAAATTTCAATGGATATCATCAAAAATTTAATTGACTCCATGCCTCGCCGATTTAAAGAACAGTGCAAGCTCGGTATTCGCGACTACCCATTATAGCGACGGCTTAATTTCTAACATTGCAGGTTCTATAATCGCGACAGTTTACGAAAAATGGGTTCCATTTTCGCGACTTTTATGTATCTGTTATTTTAAATTTGATTACAATGTCTATAACCAAAATGATTTTGATTTTCAAAATGTATCATTTGTTTTCCAAAATGTATCAAACCAATCCAGGTTTCAATGCCAGTTAAGGATGGTTGAAAAAATTTAAGCGTCGACATGGAATTAGTTTTTTAAAAATTAAGGGCGAGAAATTGTCTTCGAAACCTCATCTTCTTGATCCATTTGATGAGCAACGTAACTCTTCACCAAATCTAAATGCCGACGAATCCGGTTTATATTATAGGATGCTTCCAAATCATCGGCTCCCGGAGGAAAAATATGTAAAGAGCGAATAACTTTTTTGTCCTGTTGAAATGCGAATGGCACAGACAAACTAAATTTACTGCTTTTTCATAAAATGCATTAATATACAAATCCAGTAATAACGCCTTGATGACATCATTTATATTCAAGGACTGGTTCCATCACGAATTTGTTCGACACGTAAGTTAATTTTCACCAATTAGTAAATGTAAGTTGTTCATAAGTAAAAATTTTATAGGCCCTAGAATTTTTGGCTTCAAAAGCTCTGCCGCAATAAGCAGTTTTGCTTTTGGATAACGCGACGTGTCACCCAGTCGAGGAACTAAAAAGTGATGACGGTTTAATTATAGCAATGTATCTACCACCCACTTGCACTACGCTTATTCAACCCTTAGATCAAACCGCTATCAACTTGGTCAAATTAAATTATAAACAAGTAAGAAAATTATAGTCGATCTAGACCGACTATACGATAACCTATACCATGGTTTAGAGACCATATCTTTCGGTCCAACTAATTCGATATAGAAAATAAGCATAAGCCAAATTTGAGTGGCATTGTTATTAATTTTTTTGGCTGCAGATATGAAAAAGATCGAAAATTGGATCGATCCCGACCATATTAGGTAAAGTCACTTATCAAAAAATATATACAAACCAAATTTCAGAAAAAAACTCTTCAATATTTTTGTATTTTTATAGATTTAAGTGAAAATCGGGAATATATGGGGGCTATAACAAAGAATTGCCATATGTGGTTTATTTTTGAACAACTGATAAATGGATGTAATAAACACACACAAACCCAATTTGACCGAGATCTGTATGATAATTTGGATCTTATTGAAATTTAATTCGATTTCATAGCGGTCATTTGTATGGGGACTAGGTCTGAACATGGACCGAATTTCACCAATTTCAATAGCGTTCATCCTATGGCTGATAAAAGCTTATATACCAAATTTCATCAAAATATATTCATATTTGCGACCTGCAGTTTGATTACAAAGTTTACATGGACACACTGACGGACGGACGGACGGGCATTGCTAACTCGACTCAGAAAGTGATTCTGAGTCGATCAGAAAGTGATTCTGAGTCGATCGGTATAATAAATATTTTTGGTAGTTACAAACAGCAGCACAAAGTCATTGGGTATAAAAACAACTGCTCACCCACTTCCTTGGCGAGAAGTGAACAAATTTGTAGCTCACTCTAAAAAATTTCAATCTCAAAAATGCAGTTTAGATTCTAGCTAAGTCCTGGGATAAAATATCAGTGTCCAATATCCAAAAATCCTAGAACGCCTTGCTCGAATTCGGTAGTGAATGGAGTGAAGAGAATAACATGCCCTCAAATATTTTACAAAATATAATTCAGGAAGAAAACGAAGATATTTCAACTATTGGTATACTTGTAGCTCAAACTGGTACGGAACATCTTTTCTCAAATGCTGACATAAACAAGTAAGAAAATTATAGTCGGTCTACACCGACTATACGATACCTTATACCATGCGTTTAGAGACCCTATCTCTCAGGCCCAACTAACTGGATATAGAAAATAAGAATAAACCAAATTTGATTGGGATTTTTATTAATTTTTTCGGCTGCAGATATGAAAAAGTTCATATCGGATGCTATATCTATATGGGGACTAGGCCCAAAAAAGGACCGATCTTGTATTTTGCAAAAATATATACAAACAAAATTTGAGAAGAATCAGTGCAATATTTTTGTTTTTTGATAGATTTAAGTGAAGATCGGGAAGCAGCTCTATATGGGGCCTATGACTAAGAGTTGTCCAATAGGGATCATTTTTAGACTACTGATTAAAGGATGTAATATATACATACAAACCCAATTTGACTAAGATTTGTATGATAATTTGGATCTTATGGCAATATATGTTGATTTCATAGGGGTCATTTGTATGGGGGCTAGGTCTGAACATGAACCGATTCTCACCAATTTCAATAGCGTTTATCCCATGGCCGATAAAAGATCAAATAATAAATTTCATCAAAATATATTCATATTTGCGAGCTGCAGTTTGATTACAAGCTTTACATGGACACACAGACGGACGGACGGACAGACCAAATTTCATCAAAATATATTCATATTTGCGACCTGCAGTTTGATTACAAGCTTTACATGGACACATAGACGGACGGATGGACGGACATCGTTAAATCGAATCATATAGCGATTCTGATTCGATCGATATAATTAAAGATGGGTGTAGGTCAAATATATTTGGTTGTTACAAACAGCAGCACAAAGTCATTATACCCAAACCACATAGTGGTATAGGGTATAACTACTGGGTTTGGGAAGATTTTCATGTCGAAAGAATGAGGACCATATGCAATTGTCAGATACGGAATCGGAGGATTTACACGATAGTGGTCATGAAGAAAACAAAATTAAAGTGGACGATGCTATAATATCGATAAACATATGCATAGAATGGGCTTTGGAAAATGATAAACCGAAAACAGCACTATATGACTACGTAATTCAGCTGTTATTTTAAAAAATAATTTGCCAAAAAAAGCAACTCAAAATTTCCAATTTCTTTAAAAATGTTTAAAATCTAAATACATATATCAATAAAAACAATTTTAAAATTACATAAAATTACATAAAATTACAAAATTTTAAAAATTTCATAAAATTTTTCAATAAAATTTTGGGTACTGTTATCGCGAAAATTCAGTTTTCTCTACAGATCTCATTTTTAATTAGTCGCGAAATTCGAGCTTACACTGTATTACTAAAAGATAATGGATACCCAAAATATCAAAACCAATAATAGAGGTTTCCATTGTTTTGTCAACAGCATAAAAATTATTACTTTTAAGATTCGTTATTTTTTTCT
Organism: Cordilura impudica; assembly: GCA_963682025.1. Lineage (NCBI taxonomy): Eukaryota > Metazoa > Arthropoda > Insecta > Diptera > Scathophagidae > Cordilura > Cordilura impudica. Next base: position 34,910,998 of record OY821519.1, on the reverse strand, counting down.
GAAGTTAAGTTATGTTAATATATTTTTTTCTTTTTTAAATTAATAAAATATAAATTAATAAAAAATACAACGAGTTGTTTTATAATCCAATATTTTGGTATTGATTGTTCAGTCGTCAAAAATATTTTTTTTAACAGTTTCCATTGTATTGTCACTCACTGTATATGATTGTGTGCTAGCATTTTCTCTCAACGATTAAATATTACTAGCAGATCCCAGGCCTCGAAATTATTGACCCAAAAGGTATGCTAATCAATTTTAGCGAATTCACATTTCAACTCTTTTTTGGTTTATGTCCAAAATAATTTTTCAATACAATAATTATTGTGAATGAAGAAAACAAACTAATTTTTTTTTTTTGTAAACACATTAACAAATATAATAAACACACACATAGCATTGTATTAATTTTAAAATGAGCATAACTAAAAAAAAAATATATATATATAAAAATTTTAAATATGTAAGTCTGGTGGACTGCTAAAAATAAATACCTTTCAAATAAGATACGTTTGGTCAAAATTGGGAGAAAACTGGTGAACAAATCATCGGTCACAAGAAATCGCCTTGCCTATGAGTATTATAGATATTAAATTTAAACTTTTATATTTTTAAATTGAAAATCACCTGCTTCCCCGATTATATGGGGAGTTAAATACATAAAAGAACCACTGTTGATTTTAACTGTTTTGCCTAAAAAGTGATAATTGACGGATATTTTAATGGGTCCTTGAATGGGTGGGATTTTAAAAATAGTACAAATTTACTCCAAGGCTGAAATTCTTTGCCTAATAAAACAATTTTACGTGACAGTCTACACCAGTTCTTAAGGATATTTTCCTTTTATTATAAAAGTCACAAAATAAAATATTTTTTTTTTTTTTGATTTTAAGTTTTCAAGTCGAAATAAAAGTTAATTTCTGATATTTATTTTTTTAGAGCAGACATAAAAACTTTTTTTGGAATTTATTTTTTCAAGCAAATTTTTAAAAATAAACATTAGCAAAAGAATGATAAGTCCCCCAAAAAAATTGTTAATTAATTAACACTAGCAGATTCCAGCCCTCGAAATTCGAGTGCATATTCTAGGAAATTTAATTTTTTCATTAAATAAAGACCCTAAAGGTAAGCTAATCAATTTTAGCCAATTCACAATTATTTATTGGTTTATATCCAAGACTTTTGTCAATTCACCACAATTATTATTGTGAATGAAGAAAACAAACTCATTTTTTTTACAAACACATTAACAAATTTAATAAAAACACACATACCAGTATGCATTGAAAAATTATTTCTCCAATGTTGGAGAAAAGTTCTCAAATTGATATCCAATGTAATTCTCAACTTGAGATGAACAATTTTTCTCCTTGTTTACTTTCAACTTGACATCAAGTTGAGAATTAAAATTTTTTCCAATCTTTAAGAAATTTCTTAACTCTCAATTGGATATCCAACACTTTTCTCCACTTGAGACCAAAAATTTTTTCAACTTGAATACAATTTGTGTTAAGTTTGAAACATTACTTAAATGTCATATAATTAAAAAAAAATGCAAAAAAAGTACAAATAATTAATTGATATAATTAATTATTATTTAATTATTTCTACTTTTTTCGAATTTTTTAATTTAAATTCTAATTTATGACATATGTATATATATGTATATATGTACAAATAATTAATTCATTTTTTTTTAATTCTAAATTTAAAAAATATTAACATGTATGTACATAATAATAAATAAATATGTAATGAAATTAAATTGATACATTAATAAAAAGTACATTGTTTTCATTTCTAAAATTTGTATAATTTTTTTAATATGGCAATTCCGTACCTTCCATTTGATACCGATTTTAGAAATTTCTTTGCTATCAAGTTGAGAATCACAAATTTCTCTATTTGATAACTAGGAAAATCACCATCACCCCTGTTCTTGAATCCACTATCACAAAAAAAAAAAACTCGTAAATGAAAAAATTCTTAAATCTACGAGTTTTTTGCTGTTCTCTAATTTCAATAAGAATAAATTTTCTCGTTTTAATTCACATAGAAAAGGCTTTGTGAAATCAAAACAACTGCCCTTTTTTTCTACTAAGCAGGTCTTAAGAGATAAAAAAAAACTAATTGATATTTAAACTCTAACATGTTTTTTATTGAACCTTGTCATTATTTTAAAAAATTTGACATTAATTTTATGAAAAAAAAAAACGATTTTAAAAAACGTCTACATTTTGCGCTGATTTACACTTTTTACACTTTTTGCGATGATGCTGTTCTATAACTATAATAAAAACTTTTTATTTACACAATCTATTTTCCTTTATAATTTTTTCAATTTTAACATAGATTCTTTATGCACTAATTATTGCAAAAAAAAGGAATTAAAAAATTTTTTTTCATCAAATCACATATTTTTTATTTTTTTTTGCATATGTTCGAAACAGTAATGATTCCAGTCAAATCCAATTTATTTGAATATCGAAATTTTTTTTGGTGATGCCTTACTTTTTAAAAATAGAAAAGTCATTTATAATTGAATGAAATTGAAGAACAAGAACAATTAAATGAACAAATAAATTGTTATTTTAAAAGAAAAATTTTTCTTTATACTTTTTCTATAAACTTAAGAAAAAACATGCACAAAATACTTAAAAGTTTTTTGTGAAACTGAATAAAGAACCATATGGCACCTCGGTTTCTAGATAACATATGTTCTTAACTCAAACATATGTTTCCATTAAATAAATAAAAAAAGTGGTTTCAAGAAACCCACAATTTCAATTTCATGTGATTTTAAATTCACTCTTATTCAAATAACAACGTTTCAAGAATAGGGCTGCATATAAAAAATGTGCCTTTTAAGTTGAGAAGACTATAATCGGATTATTGAGAAGCATTTGAGAATTAACGTTGGAGATTTGAGAAATGTATATGATCTCAAATGCACCTCAAGTTGATAGCTAACAAAAATGTTTATTGGGATAGCATTGTATAATTTTATGTACCTATGTGTTAGTAGCAACTTTAAATTCATTTTACTAAAAAAAAATTAAAACTTTAAAAATCTCTCAAATGAGTGATGTTTGGTCAAAATAGGATTAAAACTAACACACTAACATCGGTAACAAGAAATCGCCTTGCCTATTAATATTATAGATTAAATTCCAACAATATTTTTTTTGTTGATTTTTATTCACATTTGCTTAAAAAAATTAAATTAAAAAAATAACTTCTAATTTCTGCCCGAAATAATTAAAAAAAAATATTTTTATTTCTGCTCGAAGAAATAAAAATCGATATTATAAAAAGCTGAGTATTTTCTAAAAGACTAGATTCACAAGAATCAGTGCTCCGAAAAATAACATCTGATAAGGGAAAGACTGAAATCGTGGTAAATACATTTTTCCAAGCAAATAACCTCACTTCGAACTACAACCACTCAGCGGATACATCAATAAATACAACAGTAAATAATTTTAAAAAGGAAAATCCTAGTTCTGAATCAGCTATTTATACATCTCTTGAAGAAGTAATGAATATTGTCTCATCAATAAAACCCTCAAAATCCCCTGGTTTTGACAATGTTCCGAACCTGCTCTTAAAGAAACTACCACTCAAAGCTCTAAAATTACTGGTTATAATATTTAACAGCTGCATCAAACTCAACTATTTCCCAAACCATTTCAAAAATGCTAATGTTATAGACATAAACAAACCTAGTAAGCCAAAAAATAACCCAAACAGCTACAGACCTATTAGTCTATTAGTAACTTGAAAAAATACTACATTCTCGTCTTAGTGAATTGGTAACGACCAATTCTATTGTTGTTAAAGAACAATTTGGATTTAAAAAAGGGCATAGCACTACGCACCAAATAAAGAGAATTAAAAATCAAATAATCACAAATGAAAATTGAGAATAGTGGAAATTAGAAGTATAAATGCAAAAAATATTCAAAAATTCAAAAATAACGATTGTTTGTTTGGACAGAGTTGTATCTTCTGAAATTAATACAAAGTAAAGCTGTATGGTACGAAAACTGAAAACTAACCACACTGCTCGTAGGCCTGACTTTAGGTGAGTGTGTTAAGCGCTGACCAAAAAGTGCAAGTACGAGTGTATGTGAAGGTTCACGGTTCAAAACCTCACGGCCGCCCTAAGTAGAAAAAATTTTCATATAGAAACAACCTATTCAATTAAAACATAACAATTATCACAATGTTCAATAAATCGCTGATGAAGGCTGAAATGCCAGAAACCGGTCCGATTAAGAATACAGTGCAGTTATGAATTTTTGAAATATATGCTTTCTTCTTCTTTACCACGCACCATTTTAAACAAAATTAAAAATTGCATATTAATTACATTAGTAATTGCAATATGTCTGAAAAATGACGATAAATCTAACAAACGAAAACAATAAACGTTCAACGGGTCTAATATTGTTAGATATCGAAAAAGCGTTTGACATCGTTTGGCATAATGGCCTAGTATTCTTGATGCAAATATACCAAAATATTTATGCAAACTTATTTCAGATGTCATTCACGGCAGAAGCTTTAAAGTTGCGATTAATAATGAAACATCATCTCCAAAAACTATTACCACAGGGTTACCTCAAGGATCAGTCTTGTCGCCATTGCTTTACTCGATATATACATCTGATTTTAAAGTTCCGAAATATATAAAAATTGCTTATTACGCGGATGATACTGCTTAAATTTCTTCAAATAAACTTACAAGCGCACTCCTGAAGAAAATGGAAAAGGGACTTGTAAATTGCAGTAAATATTTTCACAAATGGAAAATCAAAATTAATCCAAGCAAGACCCAAGCAATAATTTTTCCATTAAACAAATCTCCCAAAAGACTGCCAAGACGTCATCTTCTTATTGGAAATAATACCATAAATGTACTTAACGAGGTCAAATATCTCGGAGTTGTCTTGGACAAAAAGCTTACATTTAAACAACATATTATGGCAAAAAGCAATAAAACCATTTAAAGCATTATGGCCACTACTAAATAGAAGGTCATTTCTAAACCCCAAAAACAAAAATCTACTCTTCAAAAGTGTTATAAGGCCGATATTAACATACGCGTGTCCGATTTGGAGTGACGCTGCCAACTGTCACCTAAAACGGTTACAAATTATACAAAACAAATGTCTTAAAATGATTAATAAAAAGCCCTGGAGGTACCCTACAAATCTTCTTCATGAAGAAACAGGTTATGAAAAAATTATCGATTTCATAACAAGGATTAATAACAATTACTTTGCCAAAATTGAAAATTCCTCTTACCCACTGATAAGAGAATGTAGAGAAAGAAGTAACGTAAAATTAAAAAGAAATCACCAAATTGAAAATTATATGCTTATAGAGGTCTATTATTTCTAATAAACCTCCAATAAGCATATAATTATTTTCAGATAGTATTTGAATATATTAAATCATATAAAGGTTTTTCCTCCCATTTTCCTTTAAAAATAATTAAAAAATAAAATAAAAACTATTCAACATCTTTAGATCCTAGTATTATTTGTTGCAATAATTACATATATGTAAAGATAAGATCTCATATGTAAATATCAAAATTTGTTAAAATATGTAAATAAAGGAAGAATGCTCCGATATTAACCTTTAAACGTTTTTCTGTCAGTTATTTTTTTTTCTAAAGGATTTCCAGAGCCTATAGAAGATGAAAATATCAAAATCTAATCATTAATTCAATAACATACGCCAACAGACCAATTTTAATATATTTTGGATTAATTTAATTAAACAAGCGCATTTGATTGTTAAATAAAAGAAAAATCGCTTAATTGACAGCTTTGCTTATAACAGCACTGTACTTATTGGGGTGTGGGTATAGAATTCATATTATAGATAGTTTTTTTTTGTAAACAAACTTAATAACAAACGTTTTACAACACTACTCTAGCATGCACCAGAAATACATAATTAAAAGAAAATATCAAAACAAAAGAGAAACAACAAAAAAAACATAAGCCGTTATCGATAACACACAAACACAAACGCAGCGCACGAAGATTCAACGAAGCACCAAGCAATCGGTTATCGGTTACTAAAAACATTTTAAGATTATTGTGGCTTTGTAGTTTCGTGCGAGTTGTAGTCGAGTGAAGACCTGATATTTGTTAATGACGGAATATTTTAAAATATAAATAAGTTTTTTTTTCCAATTAAAGAAAATCAATGGGAATTTTTCAATAATGAAATAATATAAAAAATATTTAAAACAAGTGTTTTTTCCATTACAAAAATAAAATTTTAAAATACTTTTTGTGTAAATCAACGATAAATTAAAAACAACAAAGAAAATTGTGTAAAGAAAAAAAAGGCGCAGTCTTTTGTCGCAGATTTTTTTAGCCAACAATAAAATTCATGCTCAGTCTTTTTCATCTATTGTTCGTCTATAAAAAATAATCAAGTGTTTGTAGTTTTTATCTGCAAAAAGGAAAAAAAAATTGTAAAGCAGTGTTAAATTTATGAAAAATTACAACTTTGTCTATGTAAATGTTTGTGTTTGGGCATAAAAGAAACATGAGAAAACAAAATAAAATCTTTGAAATTGGCCAATTGATGTGAGTTTGCAAAGTGAAACCTTACAAATTTCATACAAAAAAAAAAAAAAACAAACACGTAAATTATAAAACATAAAATAAAATAAAAAAACAACAACAATATTAAATATATAATAAAACTATTTGCAATAAGCAATAGGAGTGTAGTTAATACATATAATTACAAAAATTATTTCAAAGAGGAAGAGCCAATACAGCCAAACAAACAATATTGTGCAAAAAAAAAAAAAAAATTTAAACTAATAATATATTGTGAACAGAAAATAAACAAGTGAAAGTTTTGTTTATCAAATCAAACTAAATTGTTTGAAAGAAACTAAAAAATAAAATAGAAAACATTTACTTAAAGGTTTAAGGATTATCAAGACTTCTAGTTAAAATATCCTCTAAAACAAGGTAAGTTTCGAAATATTCTTAAGTTTAGTTTAATCAAAATTGACCTTTGGTTCTTGTTGCAATTTTTTTTGTTCCTGATGTTTTGTTTTTTAAACGTGTTTTCTTTATCTTTTTGTGATTTACTTCGTCGAGTTGCAGAAAAGGGCGCTCCTTTTTTGCAAAACCCTTTGTGCTTGACGTGTTTTTTCTCCATTGCTTTTTTCAATATTTTTTTTTGTTGTTTTCCTTTAATGTGAGTATTCTCTCGTGTTATTCCAATGCTTTTCTAACTGTCACATTTAATGTTCATGTTTGTTGTTGTTTTCTTGTATTTGTTGAAAATTCGCACAGTGTTGTTAATATGCGATAGAAAATCTGTGCAAATTTCTGCGATTAAAGGAGCATAAATTGAACGTTTTTGTTTTTTTTTAGAGATGTAATGATAATTTTAAAATGATTCGGAACAAATTAAATGATTAAAATTTCAATATTTTACTTCATATTATTGTTATTAAAAATTTTTGTCTTTAAGCTTTTATAAAATAATAGTTAAAATCAAAGTTGTTAGTTACGGCCTGAACAAAACCGGTTTTTGTGCATTGAAAGCCAACGATCGGCATTATGGAAATATTTAGCGGAAACCGGTATATATAATCAAAACCAGAATACATATTATAATTTTTTGTTTACTGTACGATTTTAATGAAGATAATTTTTTTTTACAAATAATCGTTTCATAGACATGTGAGAAACTAATGACATTTTTTTGTTTTATTAAAAAAAAAAAATGCGTCGGTTTTAGGGGATGTAAAATTTTCACCACTCATATTACATTTTATTGCCATTACACCAAAATACATTATTTTTGGAGCAAGTCTCGTATAGGTGCACCACCCCGATTTTTTTTTTGTCGGAAACCCATATTTTCCGAGTTATGGACCTCCAAAGTTTTGACATTGATTTCGGTATAACTTGAACAATTCTTATCGGATATATGTATCATTTGAAAGCTTATTAAAGTGCCTTTATTTCGATACAAAGAGTTTGCATTTTTGATTGTGCATTTTTGATAAACAGTTTTTTTTGAAAAGCTGTAATTATCAGACGAAATTACGTATATAAGGTATGTATTTACACATTTACAATAAAAGTAGGGGTCACAGGCAATTTTTGGTGTATATTATGACTTTTTACTCTTAAAGTGCCGGAGATATTAGGAGTTAAAGTTGGATATTATTTTTTTTTCTAGTTAGAATTGTTAAGTCGTATTTTTTAAGAAAGTTTTGTTTTTAGTGTTATGGGTTTTTGTTATTTGTGCAAAAAAAAAAAAAAACAAAGTTGTACCCCTCATTTTTTAATGGATATGTTCAAAAATTTATTTTTTTGAGGTGGTGTAAGGCGAAGAACACCCACGCCTTCACACAATTTGTTGTTTTTTAATTTTTTTATTAGTAGTTATTTTTTTATTGTTGTTGTTTTTTTAGTTTTTTTATTAGTAATATTTTTTTTATTGTTGTTGTTTTTTTTGAAGTGTTAATACAGATTTTTTTATCTAAAGCGCCGCAGACGAAAAATTTTTTAAAAAAAATCGCGCGATTTTTTTTTTTTTAAATTTTTCATTTCTAGTTAGAATTGTTAAGTCGTATTTTTTAAGAAAGTGTTGTTTTTAGTGTTATGGGTTTTTGTTATTTGTGCAATAAAAAAAATAAAGTTGTACCCCTAATATCTCCGGATTACAAAGGGTTAAAATGTCAAAATATATCTTAAATAAAAGCTGTTAATCCTAATTGAGGATGATGATCCTTATCCATAATTTTTTTTATTGTTGTTGTTTTTTTATTTTTTTTTATTAGTAGTTATTTTTTTATTGTTGTTTTTTTTTTTAGTTTTTTTTTTAGTATTTTTTTTTTTTATTGTTGTTTTTTTAAAGTGTTAATATTGAATTTTTTTTTAATCTAAAGCGCCGCAGGCGAAAAATTAAAAAAAAATCGCGCGATTGTTTTTAAAAATTTTTCGTTTCTAGTTAGAATTGTTATGTCGTATTTTTTAAGAAAGTGTTGTTTTTAGTGTTATGGGTTTTTGTTATTTGTGCAATAAAAAAAAAAATAAAGTTGTACCCCTAATATCTCCGGATTACAAATGGTTAAAAGGTCAAACTATATCTTAAATGAAAGCTGTTAATCCTAAGAATGTATTAATTAACATATATTTTGTTGTTGTAATAGCGTTTTATTGAAATAAAATTAATTATTTACAAAAAACTGCATCTTAAAAAGAAAGAAAATTATTTTGGTCCGTAATGGGTTAATGGATTTCGAACTTTTTATATCAAATTAAAGGCACTTTAATACGCTTTCATATGATATATATATTGCTAAAGTCCGATTAGAATTGTTCAAGTTATATCGAAATCAATGTTAAAACTTTGGAGGTCCATAACTCGGAAAATATGGGCTTCCGACAAAAAAAAATATTTTGCTGGAATCGCATTAAAAAGTGGAACGAGTGGTGAAAATTTGGAACGGATCGGAGAGGTGCACCTAAACGAGACGAGCCTTATTTTTTATCGGTGACTCCAATCTCGCGTGTTATATTGAAATTAAGTTCTGAATTTGAATTGCTTATAACTAAGTCATCTATTATCGTCTCAGAACATATGCATACCATTATATAGGGACCTGAAGTGACACAAATTTCTTAAATCATTAACTTATTGTGGACCAAATGAAGATTTTTTAATGGACATTATTGTTTTTTTTTCTAGTTTTTAATAAACACAGTTGCTTCAAAAACTAAGTGCTCATCTCCAACTTTAATTTTTAAATGCATATTTTTATTATAGTGCGTTTACATCTAAGCAAAATCTAGTATATACAAGATTTCGAGCGAAATCTACTCAATTTTACTAGATTTCCCATACAAAACAAAATCTATCTCGTTACTAGATTTGTGCAAAATCTCCACAAGTCTTGTAAAACTTGGGCACAACCAAATGATGATACTACTGTGTTTTTTTTAATATTGTAGTAGAAAATTACAACGCAGTGACTGAAAAATTGACATTTAAAAACAAAAGCAAACAAGTTGAATAAAAAGGAAATAAAATATTAATTATAAACAAAAAAAAGACGAATCTATAATAAAAAAATATTTAGTGATTAAAAAGTTATAACTTTTTATACTGACATGTGCCCATTCCAATCTGCTATAAAACAATTGTCGAAAATGAATTTGTTTTTGCTGTTCAAACAATAAATTTAACAAATGCTGATTTTTTTTCCCAAAATTTCTATTTCAGTTTGTGCTTTTTTCATTTTTGATGGATAATATAATTATAAAATCTGTTCCTTTTCAGAATTTTCCATATTTCCATTTTCCTATTGTTTTGTTTATTTTTGGTATTTCTAGTTTATATGTTTAATTTTAGTCAGCTGTTTATTGTTGTGGAAACAAAATCTCACAAAATGTCAAAAAAGTTAGATGTAAACGGTATAGATTTTGAAATAGATTTCAACTAAAATCTACTAGATTTTCTTCAGATGTAAACGCACTATAAAACATTTATATTTTGTCTAAACTTTTTTTTAATATTTTTTTTATGTAATATACTGTAATGTTTATTTTTTTTTTTGTATTTTAATATTAAAAAAGAACTTCATAAATTCCAATTTTAAAGCAAAAACAAAAAGTAAATAAAATTTTAGCTTCAAAAAGTGAGTGCTCACTTATGATTGTTCTTAAAAAATCACGTAGAATAGAGAAAGTTAATACTTATGCCGTTTTCTTTTCTGACAAAAAATGTCGCACTTTATTTGCACTTTTTTCGAAAAGTGTATTTTTTTATATATTCTGAATAAAGAGCAACCTTATCTAATACATCAATCGAAAGGTCTCAGAGTTAGCCCCTCATAAATCGCAAAAAATTGTAGCCATTGACTTCTTTCAGGTCATAGTGTGAGAATATTTCCCCATTGTTCCCCTTTTTTGAATGTTTTCACCCTATGACTTCAAAGAGGATAATAATCAAATTTTTATGCATTTTATGAACACAGCTCTTTGAGACCTTTCGATTGATATATAATATAAGGTTTCTCTTAATTTAGAATATATGAAAAAATATACTTTTCGAAAAAAGTGCATATAAAATGCGACATTTTTTGTCAGAAAAGAAAACGGCATTAGTTTGAGGTCTTTTATTTTTACTTATGGCTTCTAATCGTCTCTGAACAGAATTTCCCAAATTTTGGGTCACCTCCGCTGGAATTATCGCCTATTCTTCCTGTAGAGTTTTGACCAGATTGTTTTTGTTGTTAATTTCTCTTTCTCTTAACTTTTTTTTTTCCCAATTGATCCCAGAGATTTTCGATAGGGCTAATTTCCGGAGGCTGGGGAGGTGTTTCCATCCATTTTGGAGTATTATATAGAAGCAATAACTTAGTATTGGCGGCCGCATGTTTTAGGTCGTTGTCCTAGGTGAAGATATAATTTGGCGGCAGCCTAATTTTTTGTACACTGGTTGATTGAGTTTTTGAAGTTAATTACTTTCGATTTCTTTTTTTAATCTTTTCCAAAATCTTTAATAAAATTTACAACATCTTCAAGGGGATTTTTTTTTTGTAAAAAAATGTCCACGTTGGATAAAGATTTTTTTATTATTCAGCCCTGTTCTTGAAACGTTGTTATTTGAATAAGAGTGAATTTAAAATCACATGAAGTTGAAATTTTGGGTTTCTTGAAACCACTTTTTTTATTTATTAAATGGAAACATATGTTTGAGTTAAGAACCATATGTTTGAGTTAAGAACCATATGTTTGAGTTAAGAACATATGTTATCTAGAAACCGAGGTGCCATATGGTTCTTTATTCAGTTTCACAAAAAACTTTTAAGTATTTTGTGCATGTTTTTTCTTACGTTTATAGAAAAAGTTTAAAGAAAAATATTTTCTTTTAAAATAACAACTTATTTGTTCATTTAATTGTTTTTGTTCTTCAATTTCATTCAATTAAAAATGACTTTTCTATTTTTAAAAAGTAAGGCATCACCAAGAAAAATTTCGATATTCAAATAAATTGGATTTGACTGGCATCACTACTGTTTCGAACATATGCAAAAAAATAAAAAATATGTGATTTGATGAAACAATTTTTTTTAATTCCTTTTTTTGCAATAATTAGTGCATAAAGAATCTATGTTATAATTGAAAAAATTATAATGGAAAATAGATTGTGTAAATAAAAAGTTTTTATTATAGTTGTAGAACAGCATCATCGCAAAAAGTGTGTTTTATTAACATCGACCACTTATTACTAGTTTTTCTTTTTAAATAAGCGCAAAATGTAGACGTTTTTTAAAATCGTTTTTTTTTTTCATAAAATTAATGTCTAATTTTTTAAAATAATGACAAGGTTCAATAAAAAACATGTTAGAGTTTAAATATCAATTGGTTTTTTTTATCTCTTAAGACCTGCTTAGTGGAAAAAAGGGCATTTGTTTTGATTTCACAAAGCCTTTTCTATGTGAATTAAAACGAGAAAAAATATTCTTATTGAAATTAGAGAACAGCAAAAAACTCGTAGATTTAATAATTTTTTCATTTACGAGTTTTTTTTTTGTGATAGTGGTTTCAAGAACAGGGGTGATTATTATTTTTTAATTAGATGCCAATTTAGCTCTCTTAGCTCGTAAATAACAGATTTTTTGAACTCAGTTAACTTTTGTTTGATTAATGGTTTGAACGATTCTTCAATATTATTGTCAATATTATTTCAGAACTATAACCGAAATAGCAAATTTCAATAAGTACATGATCGATCTCATCCTCCAAATAATCAAATTTGCTCGCAGGTGCAATTACCAAAAGTTATCTGTGGTCTGGAATTTGGACTTAGAATGCTAGATTCTCCTAAAAATTAAATATAGTTTTTGAAATCACTGTATATATTTTTCAAAATGAGTCTTCAAATCAAACTAAATATACAGATTTGCTTTAATGGCTCTTTCTGTAGAAAGATAGCGAAATTTTTCTTGGCATATCGGAATTTTTTTTAGTCAACTTTGACTGAAAACTCCGTGGCCTAATAATCAAAAACCAGTTTTTTTGGATTTGAAATCAATTTTATTCTTCAATGTAATCTCCTCTAAGAGAAATGCACTTCTTCCAACGATCCTCGATCATCTTGATGCCCTTGAATAAATACGATATCTCAAACTCTTCAAAATAGGCTTCCATCTATGATATGACTTCTTCATTTGAGGAAAATCTCTTTTTCTGCAGCCATCTTTACAAGTTTGGGAACAAATAATAATCATTGAGGCCAGATCTGGAGAATACGGGGGCCAAAGCAGATGATGGTACAAGAATTTTTTTCTTATTTAAGTGGGATCGATTTTTTTTTCTTAATTTCTTCATCCAATCTGTCGAATAACTCAGCATAATACTTGGCAGTTATTATTTTTTCCTTTTCCAAGTAATCAATAAATATTGTACCACGTGCATCCCAAAAAACACTGGCCATTACCTTTCCAGCCGATTGTTGAGTCTTTGGCCGCTTTGGTCGGCTTTTTTTTACACGCTAGTAACCACTCCGCAGACTGTCCTTTGAACTCTGGTGCATAATGATGAATCAACATCTCATCCATTGTTATAAATCGACGTAGAAATTTAAATGAATTTACTTCAAACATCTCCAAAGCATCTTTGAATCATGAACACGTTTCCGGTTTTGTTCAGCCGTTAAAACTCGCGGCACCCATCCAACAGAAAGCTTTATCATATTTAAATGATCTTGATATCTTTATAATGCCAGCAATCTTACTCACTTTAATCCTTTTATCATCCAATACAGCCTGATGCACTTTTCCTACGTTTTCTTTGGTAACTGCCTCATTTGGACGACCAGGATGATTTGCATCATTTGTGATCGTACGACCACGTTTCAATTCGGAATGCCACCTTTTAACCATTGAATATGACGGCGAAGATTCACCATCATGTTTATCAATTCATTCTTTGGCTTGGAAAGTATTTTCTCTCACCAAAAAACAATGTTTAATCAAAACACGAAACTCTTTGCAATCTATTTTTTTTCCCAAACTCTCATTTTTATAACGGTAACTTTTTTTCTAATTAATGAAATATCATGAAATTTTGACACAATTTTTTTAACAGTTGGCCCTACTTAATAAAAAAAAAAAAAATTGCGACTTGTCACGCCATCTCTATGTGAGTCCACGTACTTTTCACTCTATGAAGCATCTTACTATACTATATTATTGTTGTCTTCTTGACGATAACAGAATCAATTATGAATCTCTTTGACCAAAAAATTTGAATTTGGAGGTACCTTCTTCAAATGTGTACAATTTTATTTAACACGAACTGTTGTATTTAAAAGGCACTAGTTAAAAAGCGCTAAGTGGCATCGCTGTCACAACTTTAACTTATCTTGATTTTCACGGAGATTAAGGTATTCATCCAATTTAGACAATTTAAGCATATTTTTTGTAAGTGTGCGAAATTAGCCCCCCCAGTTTTGGAAATAAAATTTTTTGAAGATTGTTCTGAATTGTTTTAGGATTGTTCTACAATGTTCCAAAACGATGAGTTTCTTAAATATAATTTGTACCGGTAAATCGAAAAACACTCATTTTAAACTACTTAGAAATTAAATATATCAGTCCGGAGACGTAAAGAACCCGAAGTTCCCGGAGAACTTCTTAGGTATCTAGATTTCGAGTCAAAAGTTCTCGTTGGCTTCCAAAGTCATTCTTCATAATTGATGACATGAAATGTCGTGAAGCCGATTGTTTTTCATATCGTTAACATTAATTACGCTGCAGATATGATCAGTATGGGCGTATGCAGGAAGTACCACGTGCAGTTTGACAACAAACTCTCCTTGTATATATTTTTTTGTTTTTTTTTTGTGATTTTTGTATATTTTTTTTTTGTTTTTTTTTTGTGATTTCTGATTTTTTTCGTTTTTTTTATTGTGATTTTTGTATATTTGTTTTTGTTTTTGTATTTTTTTTTTAAATAATTTTATATGTATTTTACATAGTATATATATTTTATATATTCATATATATATGTATATGATATGCTTGCAGCACGACGAAAAGTGGTAATAAAGGATACATGAATAAATAAAAATGAAAAGATTATCGCAAAAATATATGTGGAACGATATACCAAGGAAAAAATTAAATTAAACGTAATCGTACGCGATGAGTTTGTTCCCGATTCTGTAATCTTGCACCTTTTGAAAGAGAATGGGCATGGTATGTCCGTTTGGTTCCAAATGAGCTCGAAAAACGTATCCGTCCAAATTTTTTGACCTAGAACAGTATAATTTTTTTCCGATAATACTCGATCAGTATATCGAAGCTCCTCTGGAGTCATAATGACCCAAATGTTGTAGGGAATATTTAAGTTGAAAGTGATTTCCCCTTTTGAGTTTCGATCTTTCAGACTTGAACCTAATTCCGAATCATCCAACTTCGAATTATTATGAACTTCGACGTTGTGAAACGCGAGAATCTTATCCCAAGTACAATATTCTCATGTAAAATCGTATAAATATACTTTGGGCCAATCGAGTGTTCATTGTCGCTTATTTTATCGCTGATTTTTTTGTAAATCGCATCGCTTGGTATAGGAGGCTGTCCTAATGCATTTATCCTATAGCGATAATCAGGTGACAAGACCTCGTTTAAAATACGTGGCGCGTGATGCGCCATTTAACACAAAGTACGCGGAGAATGGAGAATGGTTATTGATCGAAAGATGAGGGTTTATCGAATCGTTATCAGCTTCCTCCGAAATTTAAAACTCTCTATGATGTAGAAAAGTAACTATGAATGTGAGGCAAAAATTTTTTTATATGACGTCCATTAGATTAAGAAATCCCATTATAAAGGGTCCGCCATCTAACGTTTTTTTTTTCAACTAGTGCTTATTTCGTGAATGGTAGCACTTAGCTCATGTCTGATTTGACAGATAATTAGTTTTATCCTTCCGCTGATCGGATATGGTTGTGTATACACTTGAACAACGCTGGGAAATATTGCGACATTACTTTGAAAATCATGGTAATGTTGGAGAATGTGTGCGAAAATTGCGTACGGATTTTGGAAGAAGAGAAGCGCCGTCAGCTCCGTATGTTCGTTATCTTGTTAAAAAAGTGAAAGAAACTGGCATCCTCATCGATAAACCAAAGCGTGAAAAGCCAAAAACAGTGCGTACACCCGAGAATATTGCTGCTGTGGCAGAAAGTGTGCGTGAAGCGCCATCAACATCAATTCACCGTCGTTCTCAAGAATTGAACATTTCGGAGGCATCATTGAGACGAATTTTGCATAAAGACCTTGCTATGACGCCATACAAAGTCCAATTGGTTCAGGAGTTGAAGCCAACTGACCATCCAATGCGTTTTCGCTTCGCTAAGTGGGCCTGCGATCGACTTACAGAAGATGCCGATTTTGCCAAAAAAAAATCATCTCTTCAGATGAAGCTCATTTTGATCTTGGCGGGTATGTAAACAAGCAAAATTGTCGCATTTGGGGCACAGAAAACCCGCACGCATACATTGAAAAGCCGATACACCCAAAACGAGTCACTGTTTGGTGTGGATTTTGGTCCAGAGTCATAATTGGGCCATTTTTCTTCGAAAATGAGCAAGGAGTGGCCGTTACAGTCAATGTCGATCGTTATCGGGTCATGTTGAACGAATTTTTGTTCACAAAAATTGAAGAGGAGGATATTGGCAACATTTGGTTTCAATAGGACGGTGCTACGTGCCACACAGCCGAAGCTACACTCGATGTTTTGCGCCCTGTTTTTGAAGATCGCATTATCAGCCGCAGAGCTGATGTCGTTTGGTCACCTCGGAGCTGCGATTTGAGACCGTTGGACTATTATTTGTGGGGTACCCTCAAAGATAAGTGTTACGCCAACAAGCCAGAGACAATTGACGCTTTAAAGGACAATATTCGTGAAGCCATTGGTGAAATACAGCTGCACACAATCGATAATGTGCTTAAAAATTGGACCGATCGTGTAGGCTACTGCATGGCCAGCAGAGGCAGCCATTTGAATTATTTTCCATTATTAACCGGATGGATTGTACTTTCAAATAAAAAAAGAAATTTGAGATAATATTCAGTAGTTTTTTTTATATAGCATTTTCAAAAAAAAAAGTTATTTGGCGGACCCTTAATGTACAATATTTTATGCATCACGAAAGTTAACGTACAAATTCCAAAATTTCTTTCATACAAGGTATCCCGAATGACACCCTCAGCACTATTTTAATCAACCCCATATATACGAGTCCCTTAATTTTACATCTTCTCTATAACATATCCAAGTTTCAGAGCGATCTGAGTGTGCCAATCAGGATACCTTGTATGAAAGAAATTTTGTAATCTGTACGTTAACTTTCGTGTTGCATAAAAATATTGATATCGTTTAATAACGTTGATATTTTTTTTTCAAAAGTGGGGGGGGCGAAGTTTAAAATTCGTATTTTCGATTTACCGGTACAAATTATATTTTAGAAACTCATCGTTTTGTAACATTGTAGAACAATCGTAGAACAATTTAGAACAATCTTCAAAAAATTTTATTTCCAAAAATGGGGGGCTAACTTCGTACACTTATTTTTTGTATAGCTAAAATAGTTTGATAAAAAAGAGTTTATAATATTTATGTTAAATTATGTTAGGAAAAAATAAAATTTCTATCACTCAGTTAAATCGTAGAAATATAGAATTGTCATATTTGCAACAAAACACAGCTATTGTTATCTAAATATACAGCACACACCGTTTTCCATTACAAAACAGATGATGGGGAAATTGTAATCGTCAATAAAAAAAAAAAACAAAACTTTAAAATGTCAAATATCAATAAACGGGGCAACAACCAAAGTAAAAATACAATTATTTGCTTGTTGTTTAACAAAAAAAAAAAAAAAACAGAATTACAAATTAATTCTGAAAGAAACTGAAAACAAACATGTTTTTTATTGTTGTTATTGTTCAGGGCTCTAATTATTTGGAAGTTTTTTTTTTTTTTTTTATAAGATACCTAAACAATATCAACCTAATATTAACATTATTTTAGTTAACATAAGCATTTAGGCTTTATGTTTACAATTTTTTATTGACTTTCCACAATAAAACACAAAAAAGGTTCATAACAATAAATTTATTGTGAGGGTCGATCTCTAAATCGTCAAAGCTGATTGTTGTTGTACATAAAGTTAAGTAAATATTTGTAAAATTTCTTTTCTTTTTTTTATCAGTAGATGTTTTGTTTAAAGAATTTTTATTTTATTGTTGTTTTTTATTTGAACAAGACGAAACAATTTATTACAGCAACTTTCATTTAATTTGTTTTATTTTCAGTTTTTTAAATATCTTCAAATATAATAAAAAAAACGTCTTATCAAAAAAAAAAAAAAAAAAAAAAAAAAGCTGCTTGATAAGGATTTTAGTTTGGAAATTTATTAATACAGAGTTTTTAACCTTGATAGTGTCAGCAAGTGCGTTTAAAAAAATTATATGAATTTTGTAAAATAGACATATAATTAATCTCCAGATGATCGTTCAATTTTTTTCTGTCTTTCTTTTAAGAAAATTTCTTTCATTTATATTTTATGGCGTTAAATTTCTCATGTCTTTTTTAGCTTTCAGATGAAGTTCATTGTTGTTGTTGTTTTTTTTTCTTTTGGTTGGGAGAGAAAAAAAATCTTTGTTATATCTATCAAGACTAATCAATTTCATAGAGTTTTAGAAAATTACCTTCATTAAAACTCACATAATCATCATACGAAAACATTAAAGAAAATAATTGGGTCATGTAACCCACAACACTATAAATCAAAAGCTAAAAAAAAAAAATTAAAGGAAAAGAAAATATAATGAAGAAATGAATGCAGCTGCAAAGTACCAATTAAAGATTTGAAAAACATTCTAATTTTTATTAGAAAAAAAATCTTTTAAAGAAAGAACTTCAAATTACAATTAGAATGTTTTTTTTTTTATTAAAAAGATTAAAAAGTTTAAAAGCGACTTAAAACGCCCTAATTGTTATTATAAATTCAGTTAGTTTTACCGAGCCTAATGTGAGCCAATAGTCTTGTTTTGTTAAAATCTTCAATAACTTTTAAACTAGCAGATTCCAGCCCTCGAAATTCGAGTGCAAATTCTAGGAAATTTTATTTTTTCATTAAATAAAGACCATAAAGGTATGCTAACAATTATAGCCAATTCACAAATCAACACAAAAAACAAACTAATTATTATTACGAAAATATTAACAAATTAAATAAACACACACATAGCATTGTATAATTTTATGTATGTGTTAGTAGCAGCTTTAAATGCAATTTACTCAAAATAAAGGAAAAAATTTTAAAATCTGTAAATCTGTAAATCTGCAAAACGGCTAAAAAGAAATACCTTTCAAATAATATACGTTTGGTAAAAATCGGGATAAAACGGTAGAACAAAACAGCGGTCACAAGAAATTTTAGAATGCCACTGATCGATTGTCTTTTTCATAAAATCGAAACCTTCACACAATATCACATCTATGTTATGTTCCAAGTTGTCAAAAAACATATTTTGTTAAAAGTTTCCATCATGTTGTCACTCTCATTGAATTTAAATATTATTATGGCTTAAATAATTAATATAATAATTACGCTAACAACGTAGCGGGTATACTGCTAGTCTTATATACATATGTGAAGAAATTATTTTCAAGATAAATTACCAGAATTTTTGATAAAAGCTTCGGGGACTATAGAACTATGCTGAGTAGTACTTCTTCATGGTCAAGTGCTCAAAATCTGATGAGATGCTGATATATCTTTTGCGAAGTTAGCATCACATACCTCAAATCGCGATTTTAAGGCAGAATCAGGAGAACTATTGTTAAAACCAGCGGGTGCAACTTTTCTAAGGGTATATATTCAAAATCTGATGAGATGCTGAGATGTTTTTGCGAAGTTGGCATCTCATACCTTTAAATCTTTAAATCGCGATTTTAAGGTCAAATCAAGAGAACTATTGAAGATCTATTGCAGGAACTATAGAACTATGCTGGATGCAAGTAAATTTGCATGTTTTTAATGAGAAGCTAAAATTTGAGATGCCAACTTCACAGACACCACGCCCTTAATTGCCGTATTATTCGTTCATATCTATAATATTAATAGGCTAGGCGATTTCTTGTGACCGATGTTTTGTTCTACCGTTTTATCCCGATTTTGCCCAAACGTATATTATTTGAAAGGTATTTCTTTTTAGCCGATTTGCAGATTTACAGATTTTTAAATTTTTTCCTTTATTTTGAGTAAATTGCATTTAAAGTTGCTACTAACACATACATAAAATTATACAATGCTATGTGTGTGTTTATTAAATTTGTTAATGTGTTTGTAATAAAAATGAGTTTGTTTTTTGTGTTGATTTGTGAATTGGCTATAATTGATTAGCATACCATTAGGATCTTCATTTAATGAAAAAATAAAATTTCCTAGAAGTTGCACTCGAATTTCGAGGGCTGGAATCTGCTAGTTCAATTAAATCGTTAATTAATTATTTGATTATACCACAGTCATTCCGTTTTAAACGCATCAAAAAATTTATTTGCGACCATAAGAAATATACACTTTTGATGCTTATAACAACTTGAGTCGATATAGCAACTTGTCCGTCCGTCCGACCGTCAAAATCGATGTTTTAAATTACACTTGATTTTGAAATTTTAAGTTTTTGTTTTCTCTTTTCTATTCTGTTTCTAGTCTATTCTGTTTTTAATTTTTGTCAATTTTAATGAATATTTTCTGAAATCCAATTGATGATTTCTGAAATAAAATTAAAACTTTCTGAATTAAAATTAATGTTTTGTAAATTTTATTTGATTTTTTTTTTAAATTTTATTGATATTTTAAATCATTTAAAATCAATATTCACCCCTGTTCTTGAAATCACTATCACAAAAAAAAACTCGTAAATGAAAAAATTCTTAAATTTACGAGTCAATAAGAATATTTTTTCTTGTTTAAATTCGCATAGAAAAGGCTTTGTGAAATCAAAACAAATGCCCTTTTTTTCTACTAAAAAGATAAAAAACAATTGATAATTAAACTTTATCATGGTTTTTATTAATCCTTTTCATTATTTAAAAAAATTAGACATTAATTTTATGAAAAAAAAAACGATTTTGAAAAACGGTCCAACTAATTCGATATATAAAATAAGCATAAACCAAACTTGAGTGACATTTTTATTACTTTTTTTTGGCTGCAGATATGAAAAAATTCATATCTGATGTTATTTTTATATAGGGACTAGGTCGAAATATGGACCGATCCTGACCATATTTGGTAAAGTCACTTATATTTTGGAAAAATAAATACAACCCAAATTTGAGAAAAATCTGTGCAATATTTTTGTTTTTGATAGATTTAAGTGAAGATCGGAATGCAGCTCTATATGGGGCCTATGACTAAGAATTGTCCTATAGGGCTTTTTTTGGACTAGTGATTAATGGATATAATAAACACATACAAACCCAATTTGACTGAGATCTGTATGATAATTTGGATCTTATGGCAATTTATGTCGATTTCATAGGGGTCATTTGTATGGGCACTAGGTCTGAACATGGACCAAATTTCACCAATTTCAATAGCGTTCATCCTATGGCCGGTAAAAGCTTATATACCAAATTTCAACAAAATATATTCATATTTGATTACAACGTTTACATGGACAACAGACGGACGGACGGGCATCGCTTAATCTACTTAGAAAGTGATTCTGAGTCGATCGGTATAATAAAAGATGGGTCTAGGTCAAATATTTTTGGTAGTTACAAACAGCAGCACAAAGTCATTATACCCAAATCACATAGTGGTATAGGGTATAAAAACTTATGATCACTGGTCGGTGTTAATAAAACACACTTTTAGAGATGATTTTGTTCTATAACTGTAATAAAAACTTTTTATTTGCACAATAAATTTTTCATTATAATTTTTTCAATTATAACATAGATTCTCTAAGCACTAATTATTACAAATAAAGGAATTTAATATAATATTTCACTCAAATCACATATTTTTATTTTTATTTTTTTGCATATGACTGCCACAACTTTGTTTATGTTCGAAACAGTAGTGATGCCAGTGAAATCAAATTTATTTGAATGTCGGATTTTCTTTGGTGATGCCTAACTTATTTCAAAAAGAGAAGTCATTCTTAATTGAATGAAATTGAAGAACAAAAACAATTAAATGAACAAGTAAAAGGTTTTTTATTTACTTTTTTTATAAACTTAAGGAAAAACATGCAAAAATTACTTTTTTGTGAAACTGACTAAAGAACCATATGGCACCTCGGTTTCTAGGTAACATATGGTTCTGAAGCTAAACCATATGTTTTATGTCATTTGACAATAAAAAAATGATTTCGAAAAATACTTCGAAAATTTAAAATTTGTGTTTTCAAGAAACCTAAAATTTCAATTTCATGTTATTTTAAATTCATTCTTATTCAAATAACAACGTTTCAAGAACAGGGCTCATTATCTTGTTCTGTGTTTTAAGTTTTCTGCGTTTTAATTATTATTTTCTGAATTAATTTCGATATGTTCAGAATTAAAATTGATTTTAAAATTGGCAATTTTTATTTATTTAATTAAATTCGATATTTTCTGAATTAAAATTGATTTTGCTTGTGTGAAATTTTTATTTTCTGATTTAAAGTCGAATTATCTGATTTTTTTATGGCTGTATTCTGTGTTTCAATTTTCTGAATTTTAATGAATATTTTCAGAAATTCAATTAATATTTTCTGAATTAAAACCGATATGTTCTGAATTGCAATTGAGTTTTAAATTTTTATTTTCTGACTTAAAATTTAATTATCTCAATTCTAATTGATATTTTTTTGTGTTTTAAATATTCTAAATTTGAATTGTAGTTTTCTACATTTCAAGTAATATTTTCTGAAATTGTTCCGAATTAAAATCGATATGTTGTGTATTGCAATTGATTTTTCTGTGTTTTTAATTTTAGTTTTTGTGCTTTTCTGGATCTCAATTGACTTTTTCTGAAATTTGATTAATTATTTCTGTGTTTAAATTGATATTTAACTAAAATCGATATTATCTGAATTCTAATAGATTTTTCTGTGTTTTAGTTTTTCTGTATTATAATATGTATTTTCTGAATCTAAATTGATATTTTTATACACTTCACACCGCTGTGCAGAGCAGGGCGGCCCTTCATTATATGGAGGAAAAAAAGTGTTCATTCTCAAAATTGGTTAAAAGTTGTTTTAATTTTTATATATTCATCTCATGAGCACTGAAGGGTTAAATAAATAAAAATTAACCGAATTAGTTTTCTTAAATTCTAAAAAGTGGTTTCATCGAGTTTAATAGAAAAACCCGTTTTCGGTAATTTTTATTTAAAAAAATATCTTAAAATCCAAAGCTGGCCTTGGCGCATAATGGGTTAACGTTCTCGGATTTATCACAAATTTAAGGATGGAAGTTCTACACATTTGGTTATTATATTTTAAGCGTCGCATCTGAAAATTCAACATCACTTACAAAATATTTCAATTTTTTGAATAAATTGTCTTTTATTAGCTTGGGGTCATATTTGACCCCAATTCCAAAAGGGTTAAAGGGGTCATATAATTGTTTTCCGAAACCCTAGGCTATGAAGATAAAATATAACATTTAAAAGTAGAAAAGTGATGAATTTTTGATACAAAGTATTTACATTTACAGAATATTTTACAAAAATCCCATTTTTCTCGAAATCCGCAAAAATAAAATCCTTGTCAAAAAAATTCTGTCGTATGGATTTTCTTAAAAATTAACACAGTTAATCTGTAGTATGTATTTAACAAAACCTTAAAGTGACAGATCCATTTTTTTTAAATTTTGTTTAAGAAAATTTTTTAAAATTTCCAATTTTCGGTCTCAATGCGCAATAGGTTAACAACATGGTAATAAAACAATACTTCATATCTGAGTACTTATAAGTAAAGAGACCAAAAAAAAAAAAAAAATCATGTGAGTCCGATCACAAGGGAGATGTGTAAACATATAATAATTAAAGAAAACATCAACATCATATTTTCCAGTGCATAAAAAATAAGTCGATTATGCTGTTTTCTGAAATTCAATTGATGTTTTCTGAAATGCAATTGATGTTTTCTGAAATTCAATTGATGTTTTCTGAAATACAATTAATGTTTTCAGCAATTCAAATAATGCTTTTTGAAATTCAATTGATGTTTTCTGAAATTCTAATTATGTTTTCTGAAATTCAAATGATGTTTTCTGAAATACAATTGATGTTTTCTGAAATACAATTGATGATTTCTGAAATTCTATTGATGTTTTCTGAAATTCAATTGATGTTTTCTGAAACTCGAATGATGTTTTCTGAAATTATATCGATGTTTTCTGAAATTCTATTTATGAAATACAATTGATGTTTTCTGAAATACAATTGATGTTTTCTGAAATTATATTGATGTTTTCTGAAATTCTATTTATGTTTTATGAAATTCAATTGATGTTTTCTGAAATACAATTGATGTTTTCTGAAATACAATTGATGTTTTCTGAAATTCTATTGATGATTTCTGAAATTCAATTGATGTTTTCTGAAACTCGAATGATGTTTTCTGAAATTCTATTGATGTTTTCTGAAATTCAATTGATGTTTTCTGAAACTCGAATGATGTTTTCTGAAATTATATTGATGTTTTCTGAAATTCTATTTATGTTTTCTGAAATTCAAGTGATGTTTTCTGAAATTCTATTGATGTTTTCTGAAATTCAATTGATGTTTTCTGAAACTCGAATGATGTTTTCTGAAATTATATTGATGTTTTCTGAAATTCTATTTATGTTTTTTGAAATTCAAATGATGTTTTCTGAAATTATATTGATGGTTTCTGAAATACAATTGATGTTTTTTGAAAGACAATTGGAAAATGTTTAGAAAAGAACATATCATAATTTTTTCACCAATACAATCATAAGTCACACAGCGTTATCTGCTTCAGCTCACACCGATATGAGTTACGCTGTTTTTGTGATTGTATTGTGAAATAGAAATTTACCCCCCTGCGCGTATAGATGTTTACACATCAAAAGTTATGGCTTTAATCAATTTCTCAAAGTTGAAAAAAATGCCGTCAAATTTCATGACCTAGTTTTTTTTTTGGCACAAAAGTTGTCTGGAGTATTTGTTATTTCTTGGCGAGTTTTTATTCGATTTTGAAGTTTTAGAGCTTTTTGTAAAGATAATTTAATACTGATCCCGAATTATATAACAATTTGTCGGAAAAAAGAAACTATAGCCACTTCTAAATGTTTTTTGATTGGCCCAAAACTTTGTATTTCTCAGTTTTTTTGATATTCGCATATTTCTAGGGGGTGCGACTGAGAGTTTGAACACTTTTTAATTAAGGGCCACCCTAGTGCAGAGGGTATATATCAGTTTGTCATTCCGTCTTGATCCTTATAACATCTCGTGTCGATGTGATGTCCATCCATCTGTCTGTCTGTCTGTCCGTCTCTTGATATCACTCTCATTCACAAAATAAAACATTTAGCTGGCTATAATTGGGATAATATTGTTTGTCATTATTTCGAGCTGGTTGGTATTTAAAATGGGGTAAATCGGGCGTCATTGTACGAAGATATGACCTCAAATATGGATACACCACTAAAAAAAGCAAAAAAAAAAAAAACAGTGTATTTCGTTTATATTTGTTATAAATAAGTCCAAATATTAATTTAAACGTAAAACCAAAATGGAGGGTATCAATGATTCGGCATAGCCGAACTTAATACTCCAACTTAAATAGTACGGGGGCGATTTGGTAACTCAATAACATTTTGAATAGAAGATGTATTTTTTGACATACAAGCATTTTAATTCTTAACATCGGCTTCTTTTAGCTCGATAATACATAGTTCAGTATTTTTTCATTTTTCTGAAGGCCCTCAAAATAGTCATTTTTTCAGTGATGACCAAATCTCTTTCCATTTCTTCAGGGTTGTTAATGTGGAGAATATGCTAGATGGAGGGCAGTTCATATCCAAATTTACGGTTTTTTTCATGGCGAGTACACTTGTACAGCCGGTGCGTTATTGTGGTGGGAGAAAAATTTTTTGCCAAATGCGGGTGTTTTTATTTCAAATCAATGTTGGATCTGTGCAAAAACTATGAATAATATTCGCCGATGCTTTGTTTGTTCCTTTGACTGTGTCTGATGCCTTGTGATGTATCCATGATTCGTCCACGGTTACGAAAAGACGCAAAAACTCCTTTGAAGTTGTCACACGGTTGTCCTTATGTGTGATTGTGAGCAATCGCGGCATTGCGCGGATAGTTTTTCAAGTTCAAATATAGTAGTAAAAAGTAACATATTCAGTTAAGATGTCCCTAGCCTCACTTACCTTTGCACTTTCATACTCCGATCGTCCAGTATCATTTTATGAACATTATCAACAATTTCTAACATGTAGTGACCTCTTTTGGGCGACCTGAATGTTCGACGTTACATGAGTTGGTACGACCACAACAGAATCCGGTAGACCAGCTCTTCAACAATGAAGTTGATGATGCAATATTATCATAGTATTTATTAAGTCTTATCTTGGTTCCGAAATTCAGTTTTTTAGATTTTCGAAAAAATTCACTACGTTGTCTGTCAAAAGCAAACTAAATAACACAACCTATTCAAAATTTTACAGATGGCCGTTGATAGGAGCAGTGTTGGATATACCCTATACCACGATGTGGTCAGGGTATTCTGAGTTTGTGCTGATGTTTTTAACTACCAAAAATATTTGATCTAAACCCATCATTTATTTTTACCGATCGATACAGAAACACTTTCTAAGTCGATTTAGCGATGTCCGTCCGTCCTTCCGTCTGTCTGTGTGTTCATGTAAACCATGTAATAAAACTGCAGGTCACAAATATGAATACATTTTGATGAAGCTTTTATCGGCCATAGAACGAACGGTATTGAAATTGGTGCATATCGGTGCATTTTCAGATCTAGTCGGCATACAAATTACACTTATGGGATCTACTTAAATTGTCATAGATCCAAATTATAATATAGCTCTCGGTAAAATTTGGTTTGTGTGTGTGCGTTTATTACTCCCATTATTAGTAGTTCGAAAATAAGTTTATCATTAGAAAAAAATCCGAACCCCATAAATTAATATATACTCTTTATATAGCAGCGCTGAAATAACTATGTCCGTCTGTCCTTATGTGTAAATCACGATCGCTCATGATGAAAATGATTCATTGACATCCTGAGCACGTGACTATTTTAAATGAACAAAATCAGTTCTATAGGTCCCGAGATTTCAAATAAAATTTAATATCATTGTTGTTATTCAAAATTTTCTAATCTTCGTTGTTATTGTTGTGGTCGTTGTGTTTGTAGATTTTGCTTAATCAGCATGTATGTGTTGATATGCTCCACGTGTCATATTAGTTTATACTGGTATTGCCATACCGAACTAAATACTTATAAACACCAATTTGAAAAATGGACCGATTCTGTCCGTCTGTCTGTGTGTCCATGTAAACCTTGTGATGAAACTACAATTCGCAATTATGAATATATTTTGATAAAATTTGGTATATAAGCTTTTATGGGCCATAGGATGAACGCTATTGAAATTGGTGAAATTTGGTCCATGTTCAGACCTAGTCCCGATACAAATGAACTCTATGAAATCGACTTAAATTGCCGTAAGATCCAAATTATCATATAGATCTCGGTCAAATTGGGTTTGTGCATGTTAATTACATCCATTAATCAGTAGTCCGAATATAAACGCTGTAGGTCAATTCCCAGTCATAGCCCCCATGTAAAGCTGCTTCCCGATCTTCACTTAAATCTATCAAAACCCCAAAAATATTGCACATTTTATTTTTAAAATTTTCTTTATATATGTTTTTGTAAAATTTTACTAAATGTGGTCATGATTGGTCCATTTTTTGTCTTAGTCTCCATATAAAAATATCATCAAATACGAACTTTTTAATATCTGCACGCTACAAATTGATAACATTACCACTTAAATTTAGTTTATGTTTATTTTCTTTATCCAGAAAGTTGGATCCAAAACCATCTAGAGTAATGACTATATTTTTCTTTCTTGTTTTATCTCTGAAGTAGAGACATGTTCATTTTCAGCTACAAAAAATTCGAAATATTGTAGAAATAAAATAACGATTGTTATGTTTGTTAGTGTTGGATCTTCTGAGATTAATACGAAGAAAGAAGCTATATGATATAAAACTGATTCTTAACCACACTGCTCGTTGGCCTGACTTTAGGTGAGTGTGTTAAAGCGCATAACCAAAAACTGCAAGTACGAGTGTATGTGAGATAGAAGCAGGTTCAAACCTCACGGCCGCGCTTATTTGAAAAATTTCATATAGAAACAATCTAATCAATTATAACAATTAATACAATGTTTAAAATAATCACTGGCTCAATGCCAGAAACCGGTCTGATTAAAATTATAAGACTAGTTATAATTCTTCTCCACCCTAAAACAAATTATTTTCACTTAAAATTTTTTATGAAGTTTACTCTTTTATAAAAAAAAATAAAAAAAAAAATTTAAATTAAAATTAAAATAACATAACGCCACACGTTTCCTTAGATCAAATTATGAAATTTGTATGCTAGTTTCAAATGATTAATTCGATACTGTAAAAATATACTTATGTATGTCTGTATGTGTATTTATGTATGCATTATTGTATGTCTATAGTTTATTAACATTAACAAAACAAATGGTTTGCCATTCTCTTATGTTGCGTTGCGTAAACTATGTTGACTAAAATTTATCCAGCAATCTGCCTGCCTGTCTGACTGTCCTTCATTCATTAAAAAATTGTGTTTGTTGAATTTTTCTTAATAATATCTATTATTTTGAAATTCTTGGTTGTCATTTATTGTTTCTTATATTTTTTTTTTGACGATTGTTAAAATATTTCGTAAAATCACAACACTTGAAACCAAAAATTATAAAAGAAACACACAAAAAAGAAACACAATCCAACATCAGCAATGTTTTTTAATATTATTTTTGTTATTTTTGTTAGCGGTTTTTACTATTGTAACACAAAAATACTATCAAGTCATTGAACTTTTTCAAGAACGCCATATGTTTTGTTGGCTTACTGCTCTGGCTCACTCTCTTATGGACATTTAATACACCAGTGTAACTATTTTGGCTAATGAAAACACAACAAAAAAAACTAAAAAAAAAATATTATCTCGTAGTAAAAAACAAGATTATTTTAATTTATTATTTTACCTTAAACATAGTTTGGGAAGAAAAAAAAAATATATATATATATATTTAAAAATAGTGTTAATTATATTACAAATCTCCAAATCAGTACAATTACACTGTGGAACAAATTCAGGTTAGCAAATGTTAGGTCGATTCTGAGAGTGAGGGGTGAAAATAGAAGCTAAGTTAGAAGACCCGTATCGCGGCGTTTGTTTATGTTAGTTCGAATTTTTTTTTTAATCGACCTTCAAACTTTGCAGTCAAATGCCGATTTTCAGCATATTGTTTATATGGTTTTTTGGCTATAACTCGTCGACTAATTGATATTTTTTCAATCTGTAAAAGCCAAATTATTGCTAGAAACCTGTGCAACAATTAAAATTTTTTAAAAGCATATTATAGATCAAACAGAAAGCAAAAAGATTTAGTTTTGTGGAAAATATATTCAAAAAGCATGAAAAAAAAATAATTTTTCCAACATTTTGCTTCATAAGCACCAAAAAAATTTTCTAAATCAATTTTTTTAAAAATTTTAATTGTTGCACAGGTCTCTAGCAATAATTTGGCTTTTACAGATTGAAAAAAATATAAATTAGTCGACGAGTTATAGCCAAAAAACCATATAAACAATATGATGAAAATCGGCATTTGACTGCAAAGTTCGAAGGTCGTATAAAAAAAATTATTCGAACTAACATAAACAAACGCCGCGATACGGGTCTTCTAATTTAGCCTCTATTTTCACCCCTTACTCTCAGAATCGACTTAACTTTTGCTAACCTGAATTTGTTCCACAGTGTTATCTTGTACATTTTCTTTTTAAAGAAATAGTTAAAAAGAAAATGTATTTTATTTTGTATTTAAAATTTCTTGGAATATCAAAATATGTTTGCAAAACTAAATAGAAGAATTTTTCGATGAAATTATGAGAATTATTACATGAAATATATGAAATGTTTAAAGTTATTCAAGTCATAAATTTGAATCGATTTTAACCTTCAATCCATCCTTAGTTCATATATGATTTCACAAGGGGATTTCATATGTGAATATGTTTTAACCCATTTGGAGAATCTTATGATTTTTTTAGCTAGATAATTAGCCAGTTCTGCGGCAGAAAAACAGATTTTTAATTTTTTTTGTTTAAGACTTATTTAAAAACTTACAAATCTTACCCTCCACCAATAATATATGTATTATTTAATCAAAAATATAATATTAAAAGGAAACCATAAAAGCTTTTAATACAAAATAAGATAAAAGAATTAATATTTTTTTAAGTAATATTTTTTTTTTAAATTTAAATTTTTTGTTTGATTCTCGAAAAATTAATTTAAATCCATTTTTATATATTTTTATTATTTTTTAAATTTTATAATTTTACTCGTATATTTAAAAACAAGTAAGAGTGTTAAATTCGGCTGTGCCGAATTTTTGATACCCTCAGCCCAATATTGGGTACGTTTCAACGAAACTGTGAAACATGAAATCCGAATACCAATTAAATTTAATGTTAATTGGTTTTCTTGTTGGCCAATTTCTATTATAACAAACAATGATCCTTAAAAAGAATTAATTACTATTTGAAAAATTTCATTATTTTTCTTTTGCTAGAGAGAAAACCCCTAAGTACTTCATAGAACACCAATGAAATTCATTATTTAACGCAGCCGGCATCACAATTAAACCAAAAGTTTGATCCCTATAAGCCTGTTTTGAGACCTTAGAAGTCATACGATAATTCAAAAAAAAAAAAAATCGAATGAATCTTGGCTTTAAAATGATTGATATTAAAAAAAGGGAAATTTTAAAATTATTTTATTAATTACAAAAAAAAAAACAAAAATAATAAAAACAGGTAAGAAACAATAGAATGGAACTAAAATCTTTAAAAATTAAAAATTAAAATTTAAAAATTAAAAATTAAAAATTAAAAATTAAAAATTAAAAATTAAAAATTAAAAATTAAAAATTAAAAATTAAAAATTAAAAATTAAAAATTAAAAATTAAAAATTAAAAATTAAAAATTAAAAATTAAAAATTAAAAATTAAAAATTAAAAATTAAAAATTAAAAATTAAAAATTAAAAATTAAAAATTAAAAATTAAAAATTAAAAATTAAAAATAAAAATTAAAAATTAAAAAT
The DNA here is from genome assembly GCA_963682025.1 of Cordilura impudica. Classification (NCBI taxonomy): domain Eukaryota; kingdom Metazoa; phylum Arthropoda; class Insecta; order Diptera; family Scathophagidae; genus Cordilura; species Cordilura impudica. Next base: position 34,879,470 of record OY821519.1, on the reverse strand, counting down.
TAAAAATTAAAAATTAAAATTTAAAAATCAAAAATTAAAAATTAAAATTAAAAATAAAAATTAAAAATTAAAAATTAAAAATTAAAAATTAAAAATTAAAAATTAAAAATTAAAAATTAAAAATTAAAAATTAAAAATTAAAAATTAAAAATTAAAAATTAAAAATTAAAAATTAAAAATTAAAAATTAAAAATTAAAAATTAAAAATTAAAAATTAAAAATTAAAGATTAAAAATTAAAAATTAAAAATTAAAAATTAAAAATTAAAAATTAAAAATTAAAAATTAAAAATTAAAAATTAAAAATTAAAAATTAAAAATTAAAAATTAAAAATTAAAAATTAAAAATTAAAAATTAAAAATTAAAAATTAAAAATTAAAAATTAAAAATTAAAAATTAAAAATTAAAAATTAAAAATAAAAAATTAAAAATTAAAAATTAAAAATTAAAAATTAAAAATTAAAAATTAAAAATTAAAAATTAAAAATTAAAAATTAAAAATTAAAAATTAAAAATTAAAAATTAAAAATTAAAAATTAAAAATTAAAAATTAAAAATTAAAAATTAAAAATTAAAAATTAAAAATTAAAAATTAAAAATAAAAAATTAAAAATTAAAAATAAAAAATCAAAAATTAAAAATTAAAAATTAAAAATTAAAAATTAAAAATTAAAAATTAAAAATTAAAAATTAAAAATTAAAAATTAAAAATTAAAAATTAAAAATTAAAAATTAAAAATTAAAAATTAAAAATTAAAAATTAAAAAGTAAAAATTAAAAATTAAAAATTAAAAATAAAAAATTAAAAATTAAAAATTAAAAATTAAAAATTAAAAATTAAAAATTAAAAATTAAAAATTAAAAATTAAAAATTAAAAATTAAAAATTAAAAATTAAAAATTAAAAATTAAAAATTAAAAATTAAAAATTAAAAATTAAAAATTAAAAATTAAAAATTAAAAATTAAAAATTAAAAATTAAAAATTAAAAATAAAAATTAAAAATTAAAAATTAAAAATTAAAAATTAAAATTAAAAATTAAAAATTAAAAATTAAAAATTAAAAATTATAAATTATAAATTATAAATTATAAATTATAAATTATAAATTATAAATTAAAAATTAAAAATTAAAAATTAAAAATTAAAAATTAAAAATTAAAAATTAAAAATTAAAAATTAAATTAAAAATTAAAAATTAAAAATTAAAATTAAAAATTAAAAATTAAAAATTAAAAATTAAAAATTAAAAATTAAAAATTAAAAATTAAAAATTAAAAATTAAAAATTAAAAATTGAAAATTAAAAATTAAAAATTAAAAATTAAAAATTAAAAATTAAAAATAAAAAATAAAAAATTTAAAATTTAAAATTAAAAATTAAAAATTAAAAATTAAAAATAAAAAATTAAAAATTAAAAATTAAAAATTAAAAATTAAAAATTAAAAATTAAAAATTAAGAATTAAAAATTAAAAATTAAGAATTAAGAATTAAAAATTAAAAATGAAGTTTTAATTTCTATTTGTAGTTTCTTACTTATTTTTATTATTTATTTATTTTTTTTATTAAATGTATTCTTAAATTAACATTAATACTGATTCAGATAATTCAGATAAAAATATTTTAAAATTTGCTTATTTTTAATATTAATAATTTTTAGCCAAAATCATTTGAATTTTTTTTTTTTTTAATTTTCTTATAAGTTCTAAGATCTCAAAACATTCTAATAGGAATCAAGCTTTGGGTATTATAACGCCAGCTGCCCTAAATAATAAATTTCATTAGTGTTATATGAAGTAGTTAGGGAACTAATAGCATTTCTACACCCGTAATCAAATCTATAATATTAATAGGCTAGGCGATTTCTTGTGACCGATGTTTTGTTCTACCGTTTTATCCCTATTTTGACCAAATGTATATTATTTGAAAGGTATTTCTTTTTAGCCGTTTTGCAGATTTACATATTTTAAATTTTTTTTTCCTTTATTTTGAGTATAATATACATACTACTAACACATACATAAAATTATATAATGCTATGTGTGTGTTTATTAAATTTGTTAATGTGTTTGTAATAGAAATGAGTTTGTTTTTTGTATTGATTTGCGAATTGGCTATAATTGATTAGCATACCTTTAGAGTCTTTATTTAATGGAAAAATAAAATTTCCAAGAATTTGCATTCGAATTTCGAGGGCTGGAATCTGCTAGTAGTAATTAATTCTTTCTATAGAAGACATGATCATTATTTTTTATAAAAAGAAACTTGCCATAAAGAAAAATAATTAACTTTTAATTTAATTTGTATTCGGAATTAATGTTTCAGTACCGGAGTCAACATTGGATGTAATATTGAGTTTAAGACACAGGTGGAGCGTATCAAAAAATTGGGCACAGTCGAATTTAACTTTCCTACTTGTTTTTTTTTAAATTTAGTATTTTTCTGTTAAAATTTTATTCTCTATACAAATTATTTGATTTTATAAAGTGCCAAAATTCCAGATTTTCACTTCTGAATATTTTTTCAATATTTCCCAAGTCCAAAAATTTTGTTCTTTTTCTTTTTTCTAATTTTAAAACAACTGATTTAATAAAAAAAATTCGGTCGTGTTACATTAAGACGTACATACATACCCGTACCTATAAAAAGGTCTGTAAATTTACCAAATCGTGTAAAACTAAAATCATGAATGGTGATTGACTCGTTTCTTTAAATTAAAATAAGTAAGAAAATTATAGTCGGTCTAGAGCGACTATACGATACCCTATACCATGCGTTTAGAGAGGGGATCTCAGTTCCAATTAATTGGATTACGAAATTAAGCAAAAACCAAATTTGAGTGGCATTGTTATTAATTTTCTTGTCTGCAGATATGAAAAAGTTCATATCGGATGCAATATTGAAATGGGGACATGGTAAAAAAATGGAGCGATCCTGACCATATTTGATAAAGTCACTTATTTTTTTGCGAAAACATATACAAACAAAATATGAGAAAATTCTGTGCAATAATTTTGTGCTTTGATAGATTTAAGTGAAGTTCAGGACGCATTTCTATATGGGGGCTATGACTAAGAAATCTCGTACAGGGTTTATTTTTGGACTACTGTTTATTGGGTGTAGTAAACGCACAGAAACCAAATTTTGATCAAGATCTACATGATAATTTGTGTTTTATGACAATTTAAGATCTCATTGGCGTCATTTGTATGGGGACTAGGTCTGCACATGCACAGATTTTCTCCAAAGCTTTTATAACGAATTTCATCAAAATACATTCCTAATTGCGACCTGTAGTTTACAAGGTTTACATCGACACACAGCTGGACGGACATCGATAAATGGACTCATAAAGTGATTCTGAGTCGATCGGTATAATAAAAGATCTAGGTCTAGGTCAAATATTTTTGATATTTACAACCATCAGCACAAAGTCATTATACCCTGACCACATAGTGGTATAGAGTATAAAAAAATTAAATGCCATGCACCAAGAAACACCGGAAAAAATATTCAAAAGTAACGCCTAACCAACACTTAGCCACACTAATACAATGCAAAGTTTACAAACGATATTGTAAATAAAAACAAAACTTAGTTAAATCTATATAAGTATATTTTAAAAGTGAAAGTCTTTCCACATGTGCGCCATGATGCTGCTACTTACGAAGTTGATAAGCAAAATTAACAATGGGGAAAAAAATCACTCATGCTTTAAAGGTTTTTTTTCTTCATTTTTTTTCTTCATAGTTTTGCTTTTGAACATCAAATTTAACGTACGAACAAATGAATTTTTGAATATGTATGATGAGCATGAAGATGAAAGATGTTAACATATTTAGTTTATAATTTGAAGGACAAACAAGAAAAAAAATAATAATAAAAAATAAAGAAAATCCAATAACAAAATTCAACAAAGGCAATGCACTGATGAAGAAAGAGTAAACAGTTTATTTTTCTTAAATTAAAAAAATCTGTTGACTTTATTCGTTTAAAAACAATCAGCTAATAAACTAATGTTTACATTAAAAAAATTGATATAAATATTTGTTTTTGGAATCTTTTGTTGATAATCTTAGATATTTTTTTTAACCCTTCTCAGCACTGTCTATATATAAATTTGTCATTCCGTTTGAAATAATTAGAAAAAAATATATATATATTTTTGATTCTTTTATAACCGGAGTTGATATAGCGATGTCCGTCTGTCCGTCTGTGGAAATCAATATCACGCCCTTAATTGGTCAGCTGGATTGCTCAGTTTTAGTGAAAATGATACAATGACATCCTGAGCACGTTGTTATTTAAAATCATCAAAATGGTTTGAAATGAAAATGAAAAAAAACTCATAAAAACAAATATGATTTTTTCTATGTTGCTCTATTTAAAATTTTGTTCCCTGTGCGCGATAGCCATGATTGTTGTTGTTGCGGTGGTCGTTGTGTTTATAGCAATTGCGTAATGAGTGTGTATGCATCGTTATATTCCAAGTGTCCACAGGTTCAAGTCCTGCGGCTTAAAGCCGGCATTGTGCTGCCGTATTTTAAATATATTTTCTATTAAATACGTCTAATTGGTCATATTCAGATTCATATTCTAATATTTTTCCTATAGAATCAGCGAAAATCTAATGAAGATCTAAATCTAAACAAGATTATTTCGAATTGACTTTACAAAAAAATTCACTAGCGATGGCAACCCTTGTTCTTAAAAAGTATACATTCAATTATAATTTATTTGTATATTTATTTATATATTATAATTGAATGAGTTCCTAATATTAACATGGGAGTTAGAGAATATACAGTGAGTGACAATATAATGGAAACTTTTAACAAAATATATTTTTGACGACTTGAATGGTCAATGCCAAAAAATTGGATCTTAAAATTAGAAACTCTTCTATAAATTTAATAATTTGTATGTTTTATTTGTCTAAAGGAGAAAAAATATTAACTAAAAGAACTTAACTTCAGAAAAAAAATTAATAATAAAACCGGAAAAAGTTAATTTTTAGGCTGTTGACAAAACATTGGAAATCTTTACTATACAATAATTGAAAACTTTCCCTCTATTTTTTGCATCAATATTTTTTTGGTTAACCATTATTTTTTTGTACTGCTTCACAACGCCGAGCCAGGAAGTCACTTATATTATTGATGATGTCCATTCAAATTTTTTGCCACTCTGAATAACTGCTTATTGTCTCCGTCTCTCTACAATTTCCCATAGATTTTCTATGGGATTGAGATCTGGTGATTAGGCTGGCCAGTCCAAAACACTAACTTGATTAAATTGTATGTTTTGGGGTATTGCCATGTAGGAACTTCCAGACCAGGGGCATATTTTCCTCCGTTTGTGGATACATCAAGCCTGTATTTAATTCCAATTAGAGTATCTTTTACTACATGAATTTTCCCATTTCATGGTCCGAAAGATAACACCATACCATAATATTGCCCACACCAAACTCAACGCTTTTATTTATATATTTCGGGTCTAGTCTT